>CM047426.1:49034228-49454228 GCA_026168455.1 Theocolax elegans | reverse complement strand
ACGATCGTTCGGGCGGCCTAAACGCACTCGCGAGAGGTCATAACCCGGACTTAAGATCGCGGCACGAAGAGAGCACGCTAGAATTACCCGAGCACATTATCCTCGTCGAGAGGGGAAAACTCTAACCTGTTACTCGGTGCGTAAAACTCCTTACGTCTCGAAGATAGCACTAGGTCGACGGCGGCGTCATTCCAATAGTCTCGGGTACCTTCCGTCTCGGCGGCTCGCGTGAGAATGTCTCTCCTCGATTCTCCCTCATTCCCCCTCCTTTCTGTATTTCGCGCGGTCTTACCCGACGGCCGTACGGGCCTCGCGATAGAGAACGTTGACGAGTAGCTCGCGCTATCGTTACTCGTCACACTAGTTAATTTATTTATTGTATAAGATTTATATTTTATTTATTTTTGAATATTTTAAGTTGCCGTAAGTTGTCAATAACTAAGTAATATTTATTTTTTTACATTTTATTTATGTTTTAAATTGTAGAATACATTATAATTAAATTTAAAGATAATTTATATGAGATAATTATGAATTATAGGAGTAATTCACCTACTAGTCAATTTTAATACAAGAGTAACAATGTACTAGTATTTTTTATTGCATGATTTACTATCTTCTATCTGCTACATTCACAAACAGTCACAATAAGATAATGAAAACATATTTATAAAAAGCCTAGTTACAATTAATATGAAATTGCTGCAATATATTACTAAATATATATTTGTTTAAAAATATGTTTATTCCATTAAAATTAATACCATTAAAATAAATTATAACTGGGCTTTTTGAAATGTCTACAAATATGTTTTTATTATCTTTGTAACTGTTTGTCAATGTAGCATTGAGAATAGACTGAGAAATGATAGATAATGAAAGTTAAGCAGCATTGACCGCGGTTAATAAGTGGATGAGTGAATAACTAACATAAACAGAAAAATGTGTAATACTTTTTTTATTTATGTTATGTTTTTTTGACAATTTTATTTGTTTTTACCTAATTTTTTTTAGAGAATTATCTAAAAAAATTTATTTTATTTATTTTTTTAGAGAAATCAGTACTGAATCAGTGTGAAATTTTTAAACAGGGTATTGATTTGACACTGATTCTGAATTGATTGAATACTGAATTTTTAAGGGCACATTGCCCTTCTTCAATTAAATAATTTCAAAATTGATACAGTACTGATTCCATAATGATACAACATTGATTCAATACTGATTTTGTACTAATTCAGTAAGAAATCAGTTTTGCGTTTTGGTGAGAACTTACTACTGAGTCAGTATTGATTTTGATCAATATCAGTAGCTATTATTTATTAATTCCATAATGATTTCATCACAGAATCAATACTGAATCAATAGGAACTTTTTCAACGGGGTTATAATATGTTTTCTTTTCTTAGCTAAAGAAATCATGTTGATATTAATCATGTTGTTAAATTCATTATTTATAAAATTTACGTAAAGACATTCACTTTAGAATTCATGGAATCTTTTTTTATTTCAGAGCGTAAACAACTTGATATAGAGAAGTTACAAGAGGTGAACACACTCTTCCAATTTTGGTCATTTTTCTTGAAGGAGAATTTCAATTGACCGACACGGTGGCGGAGTGGCGGAGACGCACCTCGGCCGGTCACGGAAGTTAAGCAGTATTGAGTGCGGTTCGCACTTGGATGGGTTTGGCTTTCGTGGCGGGTTAGGTGTTTTTTCACACTTCACAACGTGAGCGGGAGGTGTGAAACATTCGGTTTCGGTGTCAAGGCCTACGCAATGTGACTTTGACACCCAAAAAGAATGTTTCGAATACACCGGCCATCTCGGGTGAGGTTTTCCCTGCTTCACAGGTTTCCCTCATCCACGGGCATAACCCCGGGCGAATGCGAGATGGTGGGGTTTTTAAGGGAGGGATAAAGCACCCACACATAGGTGGTAGGTGAACACCGTTAAAGTCCCCCAGGGGATAAACGGTAGGAAGTGCCAGGAAAAAGAGAGCACAAAATCAAGAATAAAAAAGAATTTCAATTGCACTATGTACGAAGAGTTTAGGACAATAGCTTATGAAGATGTATGTGAAGGATATTGTTATGGGTTTAAGTGTCTGTTTTGATTTTATAATTACGGTATAGAACAAAAATTCAGACCACAACTTTATAAAGATTTTCAAGTGGAAACAGTGAAAAATTATAAAAGTGGTAAGTGCATTTATCTACATAAGATATATATTCAGAATTTTTAGATAGAAATTGCGTTTTACGGTACAAATAAAATTTATATTTTGAAATTGTTATATTAAAATATATTATTAAAAAATCTTAAGATAGATTACAATGTAATTGTCTATTAAGAGGTATATTATTTTATACATACATATATTATTTTTTTAGAAAGAAGAGTATGGCTTAAGGGGATGTCGGAGCTATAGCCTCCATCAAAAGCCGCTCGATCTCGCGGCTTCGAATGGCGCTGTAGTCAGGTGTCGATTTCTCTGATAAACGTACTTAAAACATAAATTATAAATTTTACAGCTATATAGAGCTGTTGAAAGATACTTTCCCCCCTAGCTATAACTAAAATTAAGGTAATTGTAATATTACTCTTGGCAGCAAATGTTTATTTTTTTAAAGAAATGTGAAATACGTCTCATATTCAATGAATCTATATCTGCCGTAATGCTACACGCAACGTATTTCACATTTCTTTAAAAAAATAAACATTTGCTGCCAAGAGTAATATTACAATTACCTTTATTTTAGTTATAGCTAGGGGGGAAAGTATCTTTCAACAGCTCTATGTAGCTGTAAAATTTATAATTTATGTTTTAAGTACGTTTATCGGAGAAATCGACACCTGACTACAGCGCCATTCGAAGCCGCGAGATCGAGCGGCTTTTGATGGAGGCTATAGCTCCGACATCCCCTTAAACATTTTTGGAGAAGGAGAAGGAGAGTATAAAACATTTGTTTAAATTGTCCTTTGTACATCAAAAGTACTGTAATGTAAGTTTTTATTATAGCATAAATAATTTTTTACTTTTTGTAAAATAATTGTAAAATAATTCATTTATTTTAAAGATGAGTATGAAAGTGTAGTGCATTTAAATGATGAAGTCATACTAGTTGGGTACCTGAATTTCAAAAAAGTACGCCTTCAAAACAAAAATGTTAGATAGGAATTATTTTTAGTAACAATGATAATAATTTCAATATTTATTTTTCATTTTTTACATAAATATAATTAATTTTAGAATGGTGTACAAAATTTGACACTTCAAGAAAGACTGAAAAATTGGCAGATAAGGCGTTACTTGACTATATTTCTGAAATAGTTGGACCAGATTTACAAGATGGTAGCAATTTATCTGATGACGAAAATGATGAACCGGAGAAAGATATTAAAGACTTACATACAACAAATACTGATAAAAGAAAAGGATATTACATCAACAATAATTATACAATAGAAGTCAACTTTTTAACGTTTTCTCAAATTTTTTTGATTACTTGAACCGATTTTCTATGTTTATCTTCGAAAGTATTGTTTTGAGCGTTATTTATTATTTTAATAGGAACAGTTTGTTCATTAAATGTTTTTCAGTAAAAACAATACATTTCGTTTTATTGCGAAAATACGTATCGTATGTGACGGTGCGTGTCGGGTTTTGTGGGATAATGCGCGGAGATAACGTGGGTAGGGGTAACCCCGAGATCGCGCGTGACGAACTTACCTTCGCGCGCGATCGGACCTCTCGTGCACTCCGTCAACGGCTCGCCGATACCTCAACAGCTACCGTGTACGTTGATATGGGCTCCAGAAAGAGCCCACTTCCGGAAGTACGAATCAGGATTGGCAGACGAGTACCGCGGGCTCGTCTGCTTATCGAACTAAGGATCGGGATTCCTGGGTGGATACGGGATGACGAAATAACACGACTCGTAAGATAAAATGAAATCAGGTTTATTTATTACTCTGTAGTCCGATACAATAATTAGATCGCGAGCCCGTAAAGTACTACAATCATTCGGGTGACCCGGGCGCAATCGCGGGAGACCATAATCCGGACGCGGGATCGCGACGCGAAGAGAGTCCGCGAGGATTGCTCGAGCACGCTATACTCGTCGGGAGGGTAAAAGATCTGACCTTGTCTTATTACCGGTGAACCTCCTCACGTCTAGAATGCAATGATGTGTAGTTGACGGCGGCGTCACTCCAATGGACCGGAGAAAGATATTAAAGACTTACATACAACAAATACTGATAAAAGAAAAGGATATTACATCAACAATAATTATACAATAGAAGTCAACTTTTTAACGTTTTCTCAAATTTTTTTGATTACTTGAACCGATTTTCTATGTTTATCTTCGAAAATATTGTTTTGAGCGTTATTTATTATTTTAATAGGAACAGTTTGTTCATTAAATGTTTTTCAGTAAAAACAATACATTTCGTTTTATTGCGAAAATACGTGTTTTTTTGTGCTTTTTTCATTATTTTGATCGTTTTTCTATGTTTATCTTCGAAAATATTGTTTTGAGCGTTAAGTGTATAATAGGAAAAAGTTTTGTTATTTTAAGACGAACATTTCGCTCATTAAAAGTTTTTCAGTAAAAACAATACATTTCGCTTTATTGCGAAAAAACGTGTTTTTTTGTGCTTTTTTAATTATTTTGACCGTTTTTCTATGTTTATCTTCGAAAATATTGTTTTGAGCGTTAAGTGTACCCAAGGAAAAAGTTTTGTAATTTAGTGACGAATATTTTGTCTATTTACGCTTTTTATATAAAAATGATACATTTCAATTTATAACGAAAAAACGTGCTTTTCTGTAGATTTTTAATGATTTTCATTGTTTTTATGTACGTATCTTTAAAAATATTGCTCGAATCAGAAAGTGTTATATAGGAAAAAGTTTTATAATTTTAAGACAAAAATTTTGTCTAAATTCATTATGTACGTAAGAACAGTATTTTTGGAGATAATATGCATAAACCAATTTTACGAAATTGTAAAACGCTCCATAATTTCCACAATTTATGAGCAATACATCTGAAAATAGGACCACAGAGTTCTATAATTATAACAAATATACCCTGTAAATTTCAGCTCAATCGATTAAAAATTAGCAGAGTTATTTTGGTCACAGGATTTCATACATACACACATCCATACATACATTTTAGGGAGAGGTTTGGATGGGTTCTAACTTGCATAAATTTTATTTTTATGTCAAAATATATACTTTTTTGAGGTATCACATATTTTGCGATGATGAAAGTATAAGGCACTTCCGTGTAACGATCGTGCCTAAAAATCGGTAATATAGATAACTATATAATTAACAAGTACATATAATCGGTAATTTACAAAACTATAATACCCGCGAATATTTAAAACTGCATAACGAAAAAATGTGACTTCAAATTTGGTTACAATTTATTTCTTATTTTTAAACTTGTGTATAAGCGATGTGTATGTTGTTTGTAGTTTACTAACATCTTCTTTTTTATTAATAGGTTCTGTTTGTAAGTTAATATGTAAAGTTTCCGATGTAATACTTTTTCTCCAATTATTTTCTCTGTCAAGAATACTTATATTGTCAAAATCAAATTTGTGACCTAGATTGTTAATATGATCATTAATTAAACATTGTGCATCAGCTTTTCAACTCTTTTTTTGATGCTCATTAATTCTGATTGTTAATTTTCTTTTTGTTTCTCCAACATAAGACGCTTCGCAATTACAACAATTAATTTGGTAAACTACCCCAGCTTGTTCAATTTTTTTAGTTCTATCTTTTCCTCTCCTTACATAACTACTACAAAGTTGAAATATTAAATTTTTTAACTTTTTTGAAAACATCCTCAAACAATTTTGGTATATAGGGTGATGGTAAAATTACACCAGTTTTTTTACTATTATTGTTAATAACATTTTGATTATTAGTATGATTTTTATCAACATTATGCTTAATTTGAATACGTTTATGTATATTATTATTAATAAATTTAGGAGGATAATTACTTTCACGTAATATAGTTTTTACTATTTTAAGATTTTTATTGTGAAATTTCTTATCATAGAGCAGTATTATCTTATCTACCAGTGAACAAACCATAACTTTTTTATGTGAAATTTGATGTTTGGACAAATAATTTGAAACTCTACCAGAGAATGTTGGTTTATGGTACCAATCAATTACAATATTATTCTCTTCTTTAATTATTTTAATTTCAAGAAAATTTATCGTATTATTTTGTTCAGATTCAGTTGTAAATTGTAACTTCTTATGGTAAGAATTAAAAACTCTAGTCATTTCCTCCAACTTAATTTTAGGAATTATTGTTAATGTGACATCCACGTGTCTATAGTATATTAATGGTTTATAGGTTAATTTTTAAATGCATTCTTCTTCTAAATCCACCATCAATTTTCACTACAAATTTGATTTTGACAATATAAGTATTCTTGACAGAGAAAATAATTGGAGAAAAAGTATTACATCGGAAACTTTACATATTAACTTATAAAAAGAAGATGTTAGTAAACTACAAACAACATACACATCGCTTATACACAAGTTTAAAATAAGAAATAAATTGTAACCAAATTTGAAGTCACATTTTTTCGTTATGCAGTTTTAAATATTCGCGGGTATTATAGTTATGTAAATTACCGATTATATGTACTTGTTAATTATATAGTTATCTATATTACCGATTTTTTGTTCTAGTCAATTTCATATTCGAAATTTAAATCGTAATCAGTTGAATATTTGTGTCGTATTCAAGTGTATCGTCCCACATACAATTTTATTGAATGTGACGTGTGCGCGCTTACACATTTCGAAAGATTATTGTAATTCAAGTCGCCTCTTTCTAATGAATACTCAATGCGAACATACATACGCAAACATCGACACTTGCGATCAGGACCCCCAACAAAAATCACGCGATTTGACTCACAACACCGATTGGTCGTACGACACGCCTCGCGAAATCTCTCGCGCTTCTCGCGCTCGAGTAACTCTCTCGATCGCCATCTTTCCTTTCCGAGACTCCGAACGGAATACACCGACGCTCCCAGGTTCTGGTCGAGACACACCGCGTGTAACGGAAGTTCGCATTGGCGTCCCAAGGAAGCTCGCGACCGCGCTCATCCCTACCGGGACCGTGTTGAAGATACGGATGTATCTTCGACACTACCAAGACACCAACTTCGTGTTGTGGTGTACGTTCCTGATCGTCACACTACAAACACTGGACACAACCCTGAGCCATACTACAACAAGAGATAGTTGTGTGCTTTTCGTTTGAATCTTTTCCCTTCCACCCCTTGCTCTCCTTCCTTTTAGAACGTAATCCATCCACCTCCTTTGACCAACCCCTCTCGGGCTCAAGTCGAATACGTTTATGTATATTATTATTAATAAATTTAGGAGGATAATTACTTTCACGTAATATAGTTTTTACTATTTTAAGATTTTTATTGTGAAATTTCTTATCATAGAGCAGTATAATCTTATCTACCAGTGAACAAACCATAACTTTTTTATGTGAAATTTGATGTTTGGACAAATAATTTGAAACTCTACCAGAGAATGTTGGTTTATGGTACCAATCAATTACAATATTATTCTCTTCTTTAATTATTTTAATTTCAAGAAAATTTATCGTATTATTTTGTTCAGATTCAGTTGTAAATTGTAACTTCTTATGGTAAGAATTAAAAACTCTAGTCATTTCCTCCAACTTAATTTTAGGAATTATTGTTAATATGACATCCACGTGTCTATAGTATATTAATGGTTTATAGGTTGTCACGCTGCACTGGGGATTAGGGTGCAGGTGATGGGGATAATAAAAATAAGGAATATATAAAATAACTTAATTTATTATCCGATGCGATTTCTATAAAATAATTACGGGTGCCAGTCTCGTCCGTTACGCGGGCACAAGCTCGGCTGCGATCGGCTCAGGGAGGGGGCGAATTTAGGAAGGCGAAATGCGGCTCACTGCGGATTGCACGGGTGCAATCTATAATTTAAAAGTCACGAATAGTTATCCGAATCGATGCTACTCGTCCGCGACGAGTTTAATGTCGACCGACGGCGCGGCTGCGATACGCGATCGCGGGTCGAAGCTGCTCGAAGAAGGGGGGGGGGGAGAAGGGGGAAACGCGGTAACTCGCACACATACAATGAGGAAGCACGGGATGGAATTGTACAAAAAACAAACTAAAGGAGGCACAGATAAAGATGCACCAACCTTTGCTGCTATGCTGCTCTCGCTTAACTTCGCTCAAACGAATTTGCACGCTCGCTACACACACTGTGGTTCGCACACCGGATCGGACGTCGTGACGCTACGGCGATCGGAAGAGCTCTGCTCTCCTCGGCGTGGTCGACGCATTGCCCGTGTGCGCGCATGCGTCGCGACGGCCCACTTGCGGTGCGTACGCGGCTTTACTCGAGTGCGGCTTGAGTAACATGGCCGCCGCATCGTCTCGAAGTGTACACCTCGTCCGTTCCCGCAACAACAATAGTGCCGTTGACGATGACGTAAGCTGCCTGCCAGGTAATTATTCCTTTCGTTCCTTATTGTTCGCCCGTCGGCTAATAATCTCGGTGGTTACAGGGCTGCGGGAGGTGTATATACGCGGCACGCCGATACGGGCTCATGTGTGTTGCCGCGTCCGATATCTCTTTCTCTCTCGCTCTTCATGAGGCGCACGGCTTGACAGGTGCAACGGCGGGCTCGGGCTGCTTGGACGGACACACGGCAATATCCAGGTAAATATCCACTTGGAGGACGGTTTGCTGCTTTATTATTAATCTGTGTGTGTGTGAGCACTTATAATGCTCACTTAACCTCTTCACAAGTCCTCTCCTATACACACTTATTTAAGTAAGTGTGTGCTCCTATCTGCTCGCTTATAGTGAATATTACTACATTAACTGGTGCTTACAGGTTCCCTGGATAATTGCTGGCTGACGGACCTCCTGGCTACATTGGCTTCTCCTTCTGGCTCAGTCTTCCTTGGCTTGCTGGGTACGCTGTTACTAAACTGAGGATTTAGCAGCTTGCTACCATCCAACATCTCAGCATTCTGCTTCACTTGGCTGGCTCTTCGTCAAGGCTTATGTTTAGTTTACTTCAAGAGTACTCTATACTGCTGTGAACTCCTTCTGTGTCCTGCTTGGCTGCTCCCCTGTGTACGTTTGTTAGTGGGCTCGGTGGTTTGTTATAGTGTTAAGGAGCTCGGTTATTGGGAGGGTGTTGCAATTATCATTATAGGCTCTTAGGGAAATTAGGGAAATATAGGTTCGGTTAGGCTTGTATATGTGTGTGTGTTCGTACAGGGAAGGTAAGGTATAGCTATTTGTCGCTGTTAATGACATGCATTATTTGCATTGTCATAAGGTTATTTTTAAATGCATTCTTCTTCTAAATCCACCATCAATTTTCACTACAAATTTGATTTTGACAATATAAGTATTCTTGACAGAGAAAATAATTGGAGAAACAGTATTACATCGGAAACTTTACATATTAACTTACAAAAAGAACCTATTAATAAAAAAGAAGATGTTAGTAAACTACAAACAACATACACATCGCTTATACACAAGTTTAAAAATAAGAAATAAATTGTAACCAAATTTGAAGTCACATTTTTTCGTTATGCAGTTTTAAATATTCGCGGGTATTATAGTTATGTAAATTACCGATTATATGTACTTGTTAATTATATAGTTATCTATATTACCGATTTTTTGTTCTAGTCAATTTCATGTTCGAAATTTAAATCGTAATCAGTTGAATATTTGTGTCGTATTCAAGTGTATCGTCCCACATACAATTTTATTGAATGTTTACATGTTTTTTGTTTTTGTGGTTTTATTTAATTTATTTATATTATTAATTTTTAAATTGGTAAACAATTCACTGGACTAAAATGAAGAAAAAGAAAAAGTGTGATTATGATAGCTTTATAACTTTTGTGATTATTTTGTTAACTATTTATTTAATCTTGTTGCTATATTCATTGATTAATAATGTACTGTTAATTATTATTAATAAAGTTTAGCACCTGAAGATGGTGGCAAATTTGCCTCCGAAACGTTGTGCAGTTCAATAAATAACTTGAATCGTTAAAGCAATCGATAACCCTATCCAAAATAATAATTTAAAAACTTAAATAGATATGTAAGTGATACGCAACATTGAAATAACAATAAGAATTTTGTTAACAAATAAGTTGTCTGAAACAACAAAGCTATTGAATGGATAAAACTATCTGTATTTGCGTTTGCGAGTCTTTATATTTTTAAAAATATTTGATTCATTATAATAAGGTCCCAATTAGAAATGCTGTACGCAAAAAAATCGAAAATCAGTTATTTTAGCAGTTTATTAAAGTTATTTTTAACATATTTATTGAAGCTCAACTAGGCATTACTATGTCAAACTCTTTTTAGCCAACAGCAAGAAATGTTTTATAGATTGTAAGTGCAACCTTTTGCTTGTGCGAAAGCTATCACTGTTTTCTTACATCTTTTCGTTCTAGTTGTTATCTTGCCAACATTGACAGAGAAAAAAATTCGACTCCAGTACACTTAAGAAAGTATCTTACTAGCCAAAACAAAGTATGGCCAAGTCTACGTATGTTTTTCAAAACCGAGGATGGTTTAAATTGATGAGAGACATAAGAAGAGGAGAAAATGGTATTTGGAAATGTACTGATACTTGGGAGTGCGTAGTTCTATTAATACCACCAAATTTTACCAGAGACCAGAGACACTTCCATTGGAATTACTCGAGATCAAGTAAGAGAGATGAACGCTTATCAACAAAAACATAGTGACAAGGGAAGTACTACGAAAACGGATCTTATTCTAACTTTGATATATAGTTTGTAATATAAAAATATGAAGAAACCCAAGTTATTACTTGTGACGAGTGGCGATATCGGGAGTCACTCGAAATGGTTCTCCCTCGCGTGGCCCGCACGGCCGCCGAATGAGACCGTGTGGGATACGGAAGGCAAGGGGAACGAGAGAGAATCGGCAAGACATACTCTCTCGTGGACAGCCAAGTGGTGAGGTACTCCCAGAAAGACGCAGAGATCTTTGGCCAAGGACGAGCAGGAAGATTGTGGTGCAGTCATTGGACTACCCTAGGGAGATGCGTGGAGTTCCCCCCTTCTACGGATTAGTAAGGTTAGAGGCGATCTTTCCCTGGGGAAGGTAGCGCGCCCGTGTAACCCGCGCTCTCTCTCCGCGTCGCAACTTTCTACTCGGATAAGGCTTTCCGCGATCGCGTCTCGGCCGTCCGGTTAGCGTCGTACACCGCGAGTATCAATAACTCGGAAACTGTAATCTATAATCTAATTGTGAATAAAACGAGATTTTTACTTGATTTTCCGACTTGTTATTTTGAAATCCCGTATCACCCCATAATCCCCACTACCTCGTCCGGAAAGCAGACGAGCCCGCGGTACTCGTCTGCATCTATAGAATTCGTGTTTCCAGAGGTGGGCTCACGAGTGAGCCCATATCAACGTACACGGTGATTATCGGGTGATCGACGGGTGTCGACAAGATGTGTTGGAGGCCCGGTTGTGCACGAAGGTAAGTTCGCTACGCGCAACCTCGAGTTTCCCTTCATCCCGATCGCACCGTTACATGGCGCCCAACTAGTTAGCACTGGGTATACGGGATTATGTAAGAAAATTTAGTATTTTCTATCATCACCGAGTACCTCGCTTAACTAAAAATTAAGCATATCGAGTAGCGAAAACCTCAAGGCCGACGTAACTCACGAAGAGAGAACCGGGCGCGTGTGCGTTTTGTAAACAAAGCGAGTGTTTACATCGGCGCGAGACTGGAGATTCGATATTCTCAGTCTCACGACTTCTGTATAGTAAATGCGAGAGAGAGAGAAAGTAAAATTTGTTTTTACTTTCTCGCACGGATAAATACGCGAGTTTTATATATTACTCGAGTATAACCTCGAGTTTCCCTTCATCCCGATCGCACCGTTACATACTTGCCAATGGCCATTTTTACGCAAGTTATTTTACATCTAGTAATAATTTCATTAAAAATTACTTTAACGTTGAACGCTTTTAATTCAGAAACAAATAGAGTTGAAAAATGAGCTTAAATTGCACAATTTGGAGCAAAGTTATGAAGTAAATAAGAAATTGAAGAATTGTAGGCCAAACAAAAAAATTAATTTTTCATATCAAATCTTGGTTAAAATTTCTTTGATTTCTTATTTTCTTCATAACTTTGCTCCAACTCAGCTTTCTTCTGGATTATGGTTTGATTGTCTATCCCTATTTCTTACGGAGTTATAAGCAATCAAAATGGAAATAATTTTTAATGAAATTATTAGTATATGTCGCAAAATGTGCATGAATGTGGCCATTGGCAAGTAATAATTTGGGTTTTTTCATATTTTTCTATTACAAAAACATACCAAAGTTAGGATAAGATCCGTTTCCTGGAGGTCAAGTACTCCCCTTGTGAATAAAATAGGCATGGAAGAAAACAGTTTTTTGAAAAGACAAAGCCAGCTTATGGAGCATTTATTATTAAATATTGGAAAACTGTTTGAAAATCCATCAATCATACCTATGACTAAACTTAACGAAATTAAGAAGACAAAATTTCCCATCATCACTGAGATATCTGACAAAACTGAAGCGAAAAGGAAAAAGAGCCTACCTAATATTATATCTGATGTGAATTTTAATATTATTAAGGGGGGAGCCTGCTTTAGAGGCTTCAAAAAATCGATATTTTTGAGGATTTTATTGGGAAGGAAAGAAATGTCTGATTAAAATGAAACTTTTAGGGTTTATTCTTATATATTTGAAGAGTTTTCTCAAATTTTTTTATTACCATACATGAGATATTCTTCATGCTACAAGAAATTTGCGGAGGCGCCTCGAGTGTGCACTTTCTCTGTGGCGAGCAAGATGCAGGTCGCAATTTTCATCTGAAACAAAAAAACCAAAGAAATTTTTAATTTTCAATAGTGTCATTCCTAGGTGAACCAAGAAAATTCAACAAAAAGTGAAAAATTCAACATTTTTTCGCAGATTAAAAAAAAATGCATTTTAAAAAAAAAAAAATTGTCTCCGTATGGATTATTGTTCACGATGCCAAGAAATGTTTTGGAGTCGCCGTCGCCAATATAATTGCTATACATTACTCCAAATTTCTCGATGGATCTTGAGAACATTTCGGTGATTGAATCAACTTCCATCTTTCCGGCGGAGCCTGCGTGATTCGAAGAACAATTATCTTTATGGGTTTCATACCATTCTTCATACTCGTCGTCGTTCAACGCATTTTTCTTGAGAGTGCAGGTATGACAATATCCGCTTTTAACATCGAGATCAATCACTTTGCCACTGTAGTAGCCAATAAGTGTAGTTACACCGTACAGAGAAGTGAATCCACGTTTTTTCCACGATCCATCGCCCGAAACTTTCAAATGGTCAGCTGGTCTTTCATTTTGCACATTTAGTTGTTTTTCTTCTTCGATAGCACTTTTGCACGCACTTTCAAACATCGTTTTCGATGCTGTATACAGATGTTCCACGATTTTGTCATACGTTGATTTTGCTAAGCCTATGCCTTGAGATAAATCCAGAAGACCACAAAAAATATTTATGCCTTCTCGTGCGACACCCAAAAGCCTCATGACGAACACAATTCTTCTGTTGATTTCGTATCCGGTGTGAATCAACGGTCCGGATTCGATTTCTCGTTTACCGCAGCGACACGACAAAATAATTTTAAATCCTAAACCTCGATGGTTGCTTTCGGCGAACGTTATTTTTTGCTTAGACAAATTGCAAATAACTAACTCCGAAATTGCTAAAAACACAGACACAAACTCGATTATGCGGTAACAATGAGACGGATAAACTATAACGTCGTCCGTAGTCGCCGATGCCAATTTCTGCTCACTGCGGCTGGTATTAGCTTCTCCATCGTCCGATGAAGAAACATTCACAAATTGATTGCCGTAGAATTTGCGCTTCCGTGGCCTTGCACTGCGCTCACTCGAAGATTTGCTCATTTTCGGATAGGTTTCCATATTTTTAAGATGCTCACGTACTGAGAGACAAATTTAAACTGAACAGTAAAGCTAAATGTAGCTCTGTTCGAGCCGACGTTGCCAGCTCATATATACCGTTACAATAACATTTTTGCCCCTCCCATAGCTTCATAGAGACCTTCTATAAACAGTTACACCGTTTTGAAGAACCGTTAGTCCCTTTCCATTATAATATACACAATAGATCGAGGGGCGGCCCGGACGCTCGGATACCTGCTCGACGCTTGCTCACTATTTCTTCTGTATCACCGAAAATATTCCGAATTGTGTTCTGAAATTGTAGAGACATATTCTTGGATAGTTTAGGAAGAGATTTAGGCAAAAAAAAACGTTATTTGAAGCCTCTAAAGCAGGCTCCCCCCTTAAGGGAAGGTTTGAACTCAAAAGTAAAAATTCTGAAGAATGAAACTGAAACTGAAGAATGCGATGAAGGGCTGAAGACGAGCAAAACCCGGTTTTAACAAGACACACATCGATAAATTGCCCTCCATGACTTCATTAGATAATTGTGAACAACATGAGATTAGAAGTGCATCAGAAATGGTTAGATAAGAGAACGGGAATATGTCTTTTAATAAAGGGGAAAATCGACGTAAATTTATAATGATAGAAGGTTGGGATGAGCCTAGTGATAAGCGCTGAGTGGTAGTCGAATCTGACGACAAGGTAAAAGAAAAAGAAAAAAAAGTTAAGAAGTCGACATATCGATTATAATTAATGAGAAAATACAATCAATTTTAGCAGACAAATATAAAATTGAAAATAATTTCATGGCTAATTCATCCGAAAGTTTTTGCTTAATTTTGCTTATGGCATATTTGAAGATTTCTTTATGTCTGAATTAAAAAGTAAAAAATTGAATTATGTAATAGATCGAGAGAAATTTAAAATTGTATGTAATGGAAAATTGACTTGAGGCAAGTATCGCCTTAGAGGCATAATGATTAATCATATTGATATTATTGATACTACTCAAAGATTGTTGGCCTAAGACAACCTTTCGAAATCCCAGAGAATTTAAAAGAATATAAAAGTCTTGAGATGCGTACTAGTATATCAGCCAAACGAGATTTGTATAATATAAAATATAAGCTACCTAAAAAAAGAGTGGTTAAGAACTGAGATAAATTTGAAGATAAAATATCAATTTATTAAATCATACCTAATGCAGGAAAACTGCAAGAAAAAGAAAGTGATATATTTTTGCAAGCTGTTGTTGATACTATTCCTAACATTAACGTTGTTGACTGTCTTTGTAGGGAGGCAACAGGTAAAGAAATGTCGTACAAACAACTAAAATGTTTTATCCTATAAGTTGAAGCTACTTTACCAGCACAGAATCTGCCGAGAGCTGTGTTCATGACCACGGGAGGGTTTAGAAAGTCTGCTATTCGAGGCAGAGCGTTCACAGCGATTAGAAGGTTGAAATGTTTCTTATATAGAAAAAACGGACATAGGCCAGTAACTGTCCAATTTAGTGTTACAAACATAACTAAATAGGATATTGCCAAAGACTGCACGCAAAAACAACGAACGTGAAAAAATCGTTTATGAGAGCGCAGTAAAACAAGGAGAGTTCTGAGACACTAACATGGAAAAATTCTCAAACATCCAGAGATTTTGGTAAAAGAAGTTTTGCTCGTTCCCGTAGTTATCGAGGAAACCACCAAAGACAAACATCTCGAGATCGTTCAATCTATGGGTCAAACGTAAACATTATTCCCCAGAGGTAATCTTAAATGTATTGAGAATCATGTCTGTGCAAAAGATTTGTTAAGTAATGTAACAGAGCAAGAAAAGTGTATGAATCATGATGCTATAGTTAAATTCATAGCTGATTCAGGTTTTACGGAGCACTTAAGTAAAACTTGATTGATCGTTGAACAATTAAACGAATAGCTTAAACTCAATCAAATGCGCTAGTAAAAATAGTCACCAGAATACTTCTGGGTAGGTGTTATTAAAGTATTAACAAAATATAATGAAGAAATTTTAATGGGGATAATTGTCAATACCACTCAGCATTAATATGCGATGTTAATTTACTGTCCAAATACGATATCAGAACTAAAGATGAGTTAAAAAATATAAAGCAACGCAAATTGCTATGGAAAGCACATATAAACTGAGAACACCCGAAAAGATTGAAAAAAATAACAACAAATTAAATTCTAATGTAAATCTGTCTAATATATTAAATAATATTTAATCATTTTAAATAATTGAAACTAATGGTATATCCATACAATAATTTTTTTATTTCCAACCTTTAGGCCATCTATTTATTATGGCCCTCTTCAAGAACTAAAAAATATTATTTCTTAATAACTTATTATAATAATATATCAAACAAATACTCAACACATTACAACTTACAAATTCAAATCTTACGATTATCGCGAGCTAAGCAAACTCTTTGTCAAAACGGTGAAGATGGAAACTATATCGTGTCATTATTATGAAGAGTCTAACTAAATACAAGTAAACAAGCAAATCCGTGAGGGTTCAATGTACCTTATAATACAATATAAACACTATACCTCATCTTACTCAATACAATTTTAAGTGTACAAATTAAATCTTCCATTTTTACATATATCAAGCATTATTACAAAATTACAAATTAATCAAAGGAGATTATCAACTAACAAATATAATCTCGCATTACAATTCCAGATTATTAATAAAATTTTTATATGAAACTTGAAGATTTTGTGTATTATATTGTCTTTTTACATTATGTTTATTTTTTGTATAAAATATATCTCTGAAAATAGCCTTTTTTCTGAATTATTTTCTTTATCATGTATTTTTTGCTAATTAAAGGAGAACATATAATTACTAATTTTTATATGTTAAGATAAGGCTGATCTTTCATTTCTTTTATTACAATCATATTTATATTCATTTATTCTAGTTTGCAATGTTCTACTTGTTTGTCCAATACAACATGCATTACAATTGTTGCAATTGATTTTATATACTACATTAGTTTGTTCAAGAATGTCTAACTGATCTTTACCTAACTTACAAATTATAAACTTATTAATCATCTTATTTATTAACATAATTCCATATGGTTTTAGACTATTTTTAATTCCTTCATTCAGACATTTTATATAAGGTAATACCATCAAACCTTTAACATTTTTATTTATTTCTTTAATTTTATCATTTTGTAATGCTCTTACTCTATTATTGATATGTTTACTTATAAAATTGATCGGATAATTATTTTGTATTTGGGTTTCCGTAATAAACTTTATGTTTTTCACTTGAAATTTTTTGTGCGATAATTTTATACTTTTATTTACCAACATACTAACAATTGCAATTTTTTGTGATATTGGATGGTGTGATAAAAAATTCAAATATCTACCAGAATATGTTGGGTTTTTATACCAATCAGAAATTATACTATTATCTACTTCAACATGTATCATCACATCTAAAAACTAATACAATTATTTTTCATACATTTTATTGTAAATTGTAAATCATTATTGTAACTATTAAAAATATTCTTAGTATAGTTAATTAAATTCTTCGGAGTACAAATAAAAATATCGTCCAGATATCTAAAATACAAGTTTTTATACAAGTCTCTTCTAAAATTTCCATTACTATATTTGACAGAATTGGACTAATAGGATTTCCCATTTCCATACCAAATTATTGATTATAAATTTTATTATTAAACCGGAAATAATTATTATTCCATTATTAATAATTATTATACAAAAATCTTATGATTTCTAAAAATTCATTTAAATTTAATGTAGTTGTTATTGTATATTTTTGTCCAATATTTCTCAATAGCATCATAAACTAAATTCTCATTAACATTAGTAAAAAGGCTTATAACATCTAGACAAAAAATAGTGTAACCATCCGGTATTCTAAAATTATCAATTTTGTTTTTTAATTCCAAACTATTGTTCATGTGTGACTTAGGCTTAGATAAGCCTTCTGATAAAAACTTCGCTACAAATTTTGAGATTTGGTATGTAGGGGTATTAATATTTGAGATAATAATACGTGCTCGAAAATCTTCCTTATGTACCTTTATCAAACCATAACACCGTGCAAGATTACATTTATTGACAACAGTTTGAAAATTTTCAAAAGGAGAGAAATTTTTTAACTTTTTAACAATTTTACCAGTCTTATATTCAAGTTTTTTCAAAGGATTATTATAATTTATTTATAATATAATATATTATTATAATATAGTTTCGCAGTCCATCTTCACCGTTTTGACAAAGAGTTTGCTTAGCTCGCGATAATCGTAAGATTTGAATTTGTAAGTTGTAATGTGTTGAGTATTTGTTTGATATATTATTATAATAAGTTATTAAGAAATAATATTTTTTAGTTCTTGAAGAGGGCCATAATAAATAGATGGCCTAAAGGTTGGAAATAAAAAAATTATTGGACGGATATACCATTAGTTTCAATTGTTTAAAATAATTATTCCGTCATCGGAAGCAATTACTAATAAATATTCAATCATATTTAATAGCAACCTTGAATGACAGAAAAATAGAAGCACTTACAGATAAATCTGACAAATTTGAAGATATTACATATGAAGAAAATAACGAGTGTAATGATAAGAAAATACAAAAGTAATGGTATGGCACTTACGTCTGCATCATGCGTCAATTGAATATTTAATTCGCTTAGTTCAATTGTACCCAAATCGAATTGACCGTAAAGAGTTAGGAAATGACAATGGCATATATGAATTCTAGACTTGTTAACTCCTAAAACTGGTAATAGATCATACATGTACATATTTGAATCATTTCATAATTTGTATTAGATCTAAACCAAATTTGGTATACAACTAATTTTGAAGTTGCTGAATCCAATCTGGCATTAGAAGTGCATAATTTCAATATGGCGCTCATAATGAGACATCTTTAAAACTCTAAAAACGGAAAATTTAAATTAAAATTATATGTCGGCTGAAGAGGGAGACATAATAACCACAAGTTATTGAAATAAAAATATAAACATTTATTTATATTTAGGGCATAAGCGTATACAGTTTAATCTCTTCTTTGTCGGACTCTGGGTTGACGGCACGAGATAGCGCGTCTGGGACATAGTACAAATCTCGTTTTTTTTTATTTTAATGTCACTCTTTTTATGCTCCAAATCAGTGCTAGTCAGTGATGGAGGTACGATGTCTTTGTTAATAAAGCACTTGTTGAAAATACATTTCCCAGTGGTACAGATTACGAGCTCGACGCCCTCCCGACCTTAAGATTTTTGAGACATTTAAGAGCACTAGGGTCGATTACAGTACACTCTAAACTCTAAACTGTAAAAATCGAGGCTAGAATGTTTAAATTGGTGATTTTACAATTTACGAAAAGTGTAAAAACCTGAAATTACACTTTATACAATGAAAAGTATGATAATTACATTTTAGAAAAGTGTAGAATATAAAAATTACAGTAGTGAAAAATGCGAAGAATCGGAGACTAGATTGAAAACTGTAATTACAAGATTTTACGCATTACTAAAAGTGTAAATAGGTAGAATTACACTTTAGGAAAGTCCAAAATTTATAATTTACATGTTTTAAAAGCGTAAAATGTAAAAAAGGAGAAAAAATCGAATTTAACTCTTTCGCAAAACTATTAAACACTTATCTTACGCTTTGTGTGTGTGTCTGTGTATACGTACGCGCGTGCGAGCGTGCGTGTGAATGTGTATGTGTGTGTACCTGTGAGTATGAGTGCGTGCCTGCATGCGTGCGTGTGTATGCGTGTGTGTGTGTAAAATTGTACCTATTTACTCTTTTAGTAAAGCGTAAAATCTTGTAATTACAGTTTTCAATCTAGTCGCCGATTCTTCGCATTTTTCACTACTGTAATTTTTATATTCTACACTTTTCTAAAATGTAATTATCATACTTTTCATTGTATAAAGCGTAATTTAGATATTTTATCAGTAGTAAAATGTAATTTCAGGTTTTTACACTTTTTGTATATTGTAAAATCACCAATTTAAACATTCTAGCGTCCATTTTTACAGTTTAGGGTTTAGAGTGTAGTAAATTGACAGGCCTTAATATATGGTCTCAATCTCTTAATAGCCTATATGAGGACCAAGCAGTCTTTTTATGTTAACTTGCAATTACGTTCAGAACTATTTTTTTTATTTATTAGTTTCAGAACCGTTTAATAATCGACTGACGTAAACAGGCGGATGCTCGAAAACCTCATCGTCCAGTTGCATCAACACCGCACCTATTACTAAGTCACTTGCGTTACTTTGGACGGAAAATGGCTTAGAAAAATCTGGATGGACTAGTACTGCCGCCTCAGCTAACGCAACTCTAAGCTGATGAAATGCCTCTTCCTGTTCTTCGCCCAACGCCCAAGTTTCGTTCTTACGCTTCAGTTTGGTACGTAGAGCCTTAACGTCAGCTTCTTGATTAATGAATTGAGAATATCAGCCTACTATTCCGAGAAAGGATCTCAGTTGTTTGACATTACGAGAAGAAAGGTAGATAAGAACTGGAACGACTGGTTCCTTATCAAGCCTCAAGTCGTCCGCGTCCTGTATGTACCCAAGAAACGTTACGCTGGAGCAACAAAACTCACACTTTTCTCGATTCACTTCAAGCCCAGCGTCATTCTATGTCCTTAGTACGTATTCGAGCCATTTTAGAGAGATCGTCTAACTAACCGAACACATGAGGTTTCACCTTGAGCCCGTATATTGCATCTATAACCCGTACAAAAGTCATAAGAGCATTTGTGAGGCTGAAAAGCATTCTCGTGAACTGCTAAAACCCACATACGGGTATAGCAAATGCAGTATAATGCCGACACGCCTTGGCCATTAATATTTGAAAGTATACTTGCTTAAGATCAATTTTCGATATATACCTTGCACTATGTAGCTTATTCAATATGGTATCAGGATTTGTGACTGCATTAAGGTCTTGAAAATTTATGCAGAAGCGATAGCTTCCTTTGTTCTTGCGGATGATGACCGGAGAAGCTGACCAAGCACCCACACTCAGTTCAGTAATGCCCTTGTCAAACATCTTCTTGACTTTACACTGGGCAAATTCCAGGACATTGGGAGACATATGTCTTGGCTTATGGTGGACCAGACTTGCACCAGGCTAAACCTCTATATGTACCGAGTCAAACCAAAAAGAATAGCCACTTATCCGATTGGATGCCAGCAATCATCTGATAGGTTTGAACATCGTCGTTAGGAGTCGATGCCGTGTGTGTCATATTGTATGTATTTAGTACCGCACCCCCCCCCCCCTGACCGTACCATCGACAACTACCTTCTCCACCAAGGACTCGTTGTTGAGGACAATCTCCTTCTTTACCAAGGACTTGTCCTTTTACTACGTATGCCATAATGAGGTAACGATGAGCAACAACTAAAATTGTTCATTTCAGTGGTCCTAAGTAGCAGAGATTTCAGTCTCTTTACACTCTCTTCACCAATAACATCCCTGATATCAGAGTATATTTTCCTATTGAGTTCCTTAGCCCGATCGTTAGCCTCATGCTTTTGTTGGTCTAATAAGGTTCCTTGTTCTATTTCACATTACAAAGCTAGGGTTGGATTAACAGGTTGTGTTCGAAAAACTTTTCCATCTGTCCGATCCGCAGAACGTTTAGGATCCTTACAGTCAGACTTACTTTCCACACCAACTTTGGTCTGACTGGGAATTCGATCTCCGCTAAGGACTTCAGAGTAGTCAGACAATGATTTGCTAGCCTTCTTAAAGAGTTTAGAGGGTTCTACAACCTTAAATTCTTACCCTTGTAAATCTCGTGGTTTACTTACTGCAGTGCAGGACGCAAGAGGCAGCAGGTTCTGGAGAAATCTGACACAGCTAGGATTTATTTGGAGTGCAACGTCACTTGTTACACACAGCTTGCACTCCTTTGCTATTAATGTGCATTGCTTACCGGAGAAACCAATGTTTTCGCATCAATAGCAGGTTTAGCTCAGGCAATCCTACGTCCTACGACCGACTTTTTAGCATGTGAAACACACGCCGACAAAGTTGATGTTTTGATTCGTTGGATATATAGCCCTCACCTGTGGTTCTGGATACTTCACCAGGATTTGTGAAACTTGTGGGACAAAAGCATTTTGCGGGGGCGGTTGAGAATTCGTCAACGAACATCTATCTCTAATGCCCAAGCTCCGCTTCTGTTGTCCAGGTGACCTTCTACATGCTGCGAATTCGCTTGAAGAAGAGTTTGACAGGTTTCTCGCATCTTTCTTGCTCTTCTTAATAGTTTTCATAGACGACTGTTTATACAAGTGAGCCGAATTATCCTTACTCTTTCGGTAATAGCTGTCTCTTCACCAGAAGTTCGTGCTCCACTACTCTGCTTCGGGAAAACTTCCCGGACGAGCTTTTCGCGCTTAACGTTGGAACTAGACAATTTCGTGCCCAATGATAAGAGTTATTCGTTCTCTTTATCGTACGTAATCAGGTCGGAAAAATTCTTGATATTTCGTACTGGAATGTACCTATGGTAATTTGGCCTTAAGTGAGAATGGGCCATCTTCAATTGTTACTCTAATGAGGGAGGGCATTCGAACCTATTAAACATTGCTCTGAAATAATTTAAAAACGTCGTAGCCTTTACTCCTTCATATTCTGTTCTTCATCGAAGCTCCATGAGTAAATCTTGGTCATTTATTAGACAATCATACTCATTGAAGAACTTAACTTCAAAATCACGCTAATCTCGAAGGGATGGTTGAGCTGTTCTAAATTGAACAACGCTGATTTTGAAAATACATTTGGCAGGGCACTAAAAGTCCTTCGATCTAAAAACTCGTTGTCTTTTCTGAAGTCGTGCAAACGGTTCAGAAATTCTTCCGCGTCCATTTTGGCCTCACCATCAAAGGACATGTTCCAGATACGCATTTGTCTTGCACATCCTGTTCCGTCATGCGTCAGGTTATCGTCTTCACGATACCGTGGTCTGGAATCGTAGGAGTTTCTATCAATACGGTCATATCCATTACCCGTTCCGGAACTTCTGCATCTAATGATGGAGGAAATCCAATTTTCTGGTCGGCCGTTTGCCGCCCTTCGAGATTCGGATCTTCTACGACAATTCCGTCTGTGTACTAATGGTCACGCATGTAGTCACCGCACGCTTATCTCGAGGCGTTTCTCTACGTTTGTATGACTTGCTGTTATTTGTTCGACTATTCACTGAACGGAGGTGTTGTAGTTTTCTGTTTGAAGTTCCGTAGTCATGCCTCTCTCTATCTTGCCTTTCGCAAGTCTCAGAAGAGGTGTTTCGACGTCCCGATTGAACAATAGGTTTTTAGTAAGAGTAAGTGCTTACATCGTTAGAAAGAACAAACTTATTCCTGTCATCAACATTGTAGATGTGTATCCTCATGACGTACGACGGTCGGCTTCTAACTGTAAACTCATGCCAGATGTTGGGTTGATCTTTACGCTCTCTAACAGTATCATTACCGTCGACATAGTGATTTGCATGAAGCTAAAGCCACAGAAACTGGAAAATAAGGAGTTGCTGTTGTGGCCATATTTGTTGCAGATACTACAACAATCCGTTTAGGATTAGCGCCTATTGATGCCAACCTCGGGCTTCGTGCAGTACTCATTAACGAGTTTCTAGACTTTCACGTTCTACACGAGGCTACACTCCCTTAAAACTGAAATATTTAAAATTCTAATTTGTTAACAAATTTAACAAAAATAAGCTATACAGGGAAACAACAAAAATTTAATTATTCAACTCATAAACGAGTCTAAATAATTAAGTTTACAAATATAGTGACATGTAATTTACAATCAGCAAGATACTATTTAACTTTTTTGCTTATTCAAGCAAAAATAATTTTTCTTTATAATTCACGGAAAAATTAATTAACTTATTTAAAAAGAAGTAGAAGTATTTACAATCTGCTGTGGATCCCCGAAATCTCGTATCAAAACAATTATTTCTCTATCTGACTTTTTATACCCTCCATTATGTGTTTGTACATACAATTTTTTAACGATCTTAAGGGTCAGTGATTAGACAAATAAAATACTTTATTTAACGTAAGCACAAAAGGTTTTTATCGTTAAAAAATGTTTATCTATATAATTATTTCTCTAGTTGTCGTCCCAAACGACAATTCTTCTTGTCTTGTGAAAAACATTTATTTTATCCAAGAAAGAACTAAATAAATAATTTATTTCGTCGCTCAAGAGGGCGCCAAAGCCACTTTAGAAATTCAAATTTCGCGCCGAAAATGTATTTTATTTTTCCGTGTTTATTGTAAAAATAATTATTTTAAATAAAAAAAGAGTTGTCCTACCTAGCTAACATAAAGTTTCTCATTGCTAGATGGAGACCACTATACTCGTTAGAGAGATTGTCATCTTCCTATATACATATATATATATATATATATATATATATATATATATATATATATATATATATATATATATATATGTATATATGGGGTATTCCACGTGAAGTGGTCCGATCCAAATTTTGGGTACACTTTGCAAATGTTTTTCAGAATACAGAAAAAAATTTTTAGGTACTGGAATCTATTTGCTCAAAAGTTATTCTAACCTCAAAAAGTGAATTTTTCCATATTTTTTTCAACACCAGCTGGGTTTACCGCTATATAACTCAAAATCTATCAACTTTTACTATATAACATTATATGTAACATTCGTTGCTAATTATATCTAGAATTTATTCTTCTGGGTTAGAATTTCTAATCTCAAGGTCAATGTTACATAAACTACATATCAATATTCAACTTGAAAAAAGTGCAAGTGCGCCACCTTTGATTTTTTCATCCAAAAGTCTAAAAGAAAGCTTGGAGCAATACCTTTCAAATGGTCTGTAGCATTTTTATGGCCTCCAATTCCGTAAAAAGTTATGACAATTTAAAGAAAGACAAAAAATTCACAAAAATTAACATGGTAATTCCCATTTAAATTTTTAAAAAAATTTCGTGTTTCTTTGAGTTATATAGCGGTAAACCCAGCTGGTGTTGAAAAAAATATGGAAAAATTCACTTTTTGAGGTTAGAATAACTTTTGAGCAAATAGATTCCAGCACCTAAAAATTTTTTTCTGTATTTTGAAAAACATTTGCAAAGTGTACCCAAAATTTGGTGCATTTTAAAATTTTGATCGGACCACTTCACGTGGAATACCCCATATATATATATATATATATATATATATATATAGCCGCATAACATCTTGCTGGCATCGTAGTTCATCTTGCGACAGGCGTCTAAGGTATGATCTCCAGATCCTTACTGAGGCGTCCAAACTAGGGATCGAGGACGAAACGCCTTTAATTCTTTGTTTTAATTTTTGAAGAAGGCCTTTACTCTGGGAAATTCCACCAACCATATTGGACAAAGGGTATAATGAGTCTGCTGTATTCCAAAAATAAAGCGTTTAATTCGGAAAGACCGATAAATATATTATATGAAATAATTTATATTTTCTTTTGTCAGGTAAATTGAACAAAACAGAAAACAAGCTTTTATTATTTAACTTGCTAACAAGTTTACATAATTTCATTTATGTGTCGAATACTTATGTAACTAAACGCACAAAAAACACGTAGACAATTATTTAACTAACGAACAAGTCTAAATATTGACAAAAATATGCATAGACATATATTTAACACAAAAAAGAGAATAAAAATGTTACATGTATTAAAATTCGCAGACTCTCGGGTCTAGATAATTATATTTTACAACTCTAGTGTCTTTGCGACAGAATCATACAAGATAATTATCGTTATTTATTTAGCTTGCAAAAAGCCTAAATAACTAAAGCAAGTTGTAAACAAAAATTTTCTAACACTAAAAAATTCCAAAAAAAAATTTGTTACTTTGTGACAATGTACTTTGTAACTGTCAAAGTTAAGCAAGCGAGTCCAAACCTAATCTATCCTACCTATACTCACAATACTATGTACACAATTTCCCTCCACTTAAAACCTACCTAAGCGTACCCCAGCCATCCTAATAACCTACCACAATACCCACTAAATAGACGAGCAGCACAGCAGCAAGGCGACGACAGGAGTAAGACTCGGCAGCTGCAGTACTATACCTTCTTTGAGGAGGTGCGCCAATAAGGAGAGGCATTGCACTACTTCCAGGAGAAGTCCCATAAAGAAAGGAAGCAGCAAACACCCAGCAGCGTATGATACTCCAGAGAGGCATGCATACAGCAACAAACCCTAATATAGGACTCCCAGCAGCACCGAATAGCAACACAAAACTCCGAGTAACTGCAATAAATAATTAATTAGATGTTGCCTCAATCAAAAGGACCCAAGCAAGCATGTAACTATATAAAACACTGGCAGCTACATGCAAGAGAAGGATTGACATGAAAGGTTATATGGTAATCATAACATTGCCTCAGCACATTGCACATTGCATCAGCCCTCTCTATCGTTAAAAGATCGATGGGAGGATTTCCCGCGATCACCGAGAGGGCTATATCTGATACGGTCCTATAAGCATGAGTCTCCCTTAACGCGGCTATTCTGCAGGCTCGCCGACAGGATGCACCGTAGCATATATTGCTTCTTAGGGCATTTGCGCAAATCGAAGCTCCTGACTAAGAGCTAAGAAGGCCTGACATGGCTGCTTTGGCCCTCTGATACTAGACATTATGTGCGACAAAGCTCTAGACTCCTGCAGCTTTCGACCCTGCATTCAATAGATGTTCCTTGAATGTTAACCGCGCATCCAAGATGACTCCTAGCTATTTCACCGTGTCCACCGATCTTATAGGCTTACCATTTAGAGAATAGGTGGCGTACCTCCTTTGCTTCATTCAGGAGATAAAAACCGCCTCCATCTTTTCGGCCGCGAGATACAGCCCATGGGTGCTCAACCATGTAGCTACTATCGCGATAGAGACATCTCCAAGATATTCTACCTCATCGATGCTCTTTGCGACGACGACCAAAACCACATCGTTCGCAAAGGCTACCATCATCACCCCCTCTGGAAGCTGCTGTCTAAGCAGTTCGTCGTAAACAACGTTCGGGAGAAGGGGCCCCAAGACCGAACCCTGTGTCACACCTCCGGTCATGTTATAGGAATGAGCGCCATCCTCCGTGTCATAGAGAAGGATACGTTCTGTGAAGTAGCTCGAGATGGATTTACGTAGGTAAAGCGGCAGCTTCAATTGTTCCAGGGATAACATAATGTTGTTCCATCGAGCCGAATTAAAGGCATTGCGGATATCCAGTACGATGATAGCATATATACGCCCAGAATTCCTAATACCACCGATGACACTGGTGGTTAGCTCAACTGGACCTATGGCGTCAATAGTTGAGCACCCTTTCCGAAAATCCAACTGATTGACACAAATGACACGCTTGAACAGCTTTCCAGCTATATATCCAACAGAAGAGACGATACGAGGATGGGTTCTCCGGTAGTTGGCTCTCCTTTGGAAGAAGCATTAAGCTCTGTACCTTCCACCGTGATAGGAAGCATCCTACTTGAAAACAAGCACTGAATGTGTCCGCAAAAATTTGTGGCACGTTCAGTGCAGCGGTCTTAATGACTAGGCCAGGTATTCTATCCGGCCCTGAAGTGTTACGGATGGATGTTCTCCTTGCAGCTATTTTCAGCTCGGTTATGCTAATGTCTGCCGCTGCGACTACACTGTCGGTCCCTATTACTCGGTATTCGAACAAACAATGAAAAAGTATTCGAAAATGGGTGGTTGACGACTCAACCCTGGTTAGATGTATTATAGACAACTTTCCCGGCTTGGTAAAAGTGGGAGTCGTCCCGGTGTTAGCAATCTCCAACTTCAATACCGCAAAGGCCTCGGCGAGTATACGACAACAAGTGTTGGTTTTCGTACTGCCCATTCTATCGCCCAAGTATTAAAATTGCCTCCGATAACTATTGGCAATCGGGAGGACCTTGCACTAGTGACGATGGCATCAAGGGATCCCAGAAACTCGTCGATGTTATCACTGGGTGGGAGGTAGCAACAGTATATTCGTATACCCGCCACCTCCACCCCATCACCCATTTTTCCGGATACATACAGGTTTCCGCAAACCCAGATGGCCGCTGTGCCAGTGACATCACTCATCCAATTCGATTCAATATGACCCCTGTACTCCCCGCTATCGATAATAGTGTCACCCTAGTCTTCTCTGAATAACTGTGGCCGGTTTCAGCAACCAAAGACGAAGAATCTATTGGCCATTTTTGTTAGTGGGCTGCTTCGACCCTTTCTTTCTTTTTTCCGGGGGATGCTGAAGTGGTGAGAATCTCTCCCTCTCCACCGGCCTACTTTGACACACCTCAGCGCGGAAGATGAGCGACGTTTGGCACATCCCGTCCTTATGCGTATCTACCGTTATAATTTTCGGCGCTGTCGAGCACAGAACACTGCTCACCCGCGCGTATTCATTAAGGGCCCTGCTTGTTGCATTCGCCATAAACTTTAGCACTTTGTGGACATTATTCTTATTAAGAACAAACTCCACCAATGCGTCTATTTTCTCACGCAATCAGACGAAAGCTCTGTCAGCGTTACTGGACATTCCAGTCGAGAGCAGGTCACACATAGCATTTCATACTACAGAGGCCGAGTGACCAACCTCCGCAGCATTTACCGTTTTAACGATGTGAGTTTGGTCTCCCCAAAATCCGTGGGACTAGCACTGACCACCAGAGCTTTCATACGTTTGGAATTAGTGGCACGATCTTAAAAGGCTGCCGTGCCTGCTTGGGGTAGTGTCGTTTTAATCTCACTATCCATTATTGATTTAAATTCGGAGTGTCATTCCCTATATGGTTTTTGTTCGCCCCGAATATTTGATTTTTCCGGTACCATCCATATCTGGAAAGCATTCCCCGATCCACCACCTGGAGAGGCGCCACGATGCGGGACTAGCAAACCCGACGCGCGCGCGCGTGTGTGTGTGCGTTTGTGTGTGTGTGCGGTTAAGAGACCGCAAATTAAGGAAATTAACTCCACTACAGTTAAGGTAGATGCAAACTGCTACAGCCCGTGCACAACAAATTCCTGACTAGGATTTTTTTAAAATAGCAACATACAACATAATGGTCTAAAGCAAAAATCTGTTTGCTTATATTGATATTAATAAATAAATAATTTGTCGGTTATGAAGATTTTCAAAAACTCGTTTATAACAGTTTTTGGGTTGCTAACAATAAATGTGTTAATAGATGAAAAAATTTACGAATAATAGAAATCCGCAGAAAGTTTCAATATAAAAATAAAGGTACTTTTTTTTCGTTTAAAATGTCGTATTTTGGGTAAGATGAACAATATGACTTTCTTAATTTGCATTTTTTCATAATTCTGAAAGCATGAATCGACAATTCATAATTTAAGTCAAGATGCGGAAGATTATATACGAGTG
This sequence comes from Theocolax elegans, assembly GCA_026168455.1. Taxonomy (NCBI): domain Eukaryota; kingdom Metazoa; phylum Arthropoda; class Insecta; order Hymenoptera; family Cerocephalidae; genus Theocolax; species Theocolax elegans. Next base: position 49,424,620 of record CM047426.1, on the reverse strand, counting down.
AGTTTTTTAGCAAAACTAGCGATTGATAAAAGTATTAAAAAAACGTTTGTTTGGCCCTGAATACCACAACATAAATATCAATTAATTAATAAATATTTCCTTAAAATTTGAATTTACCAACTATTAAAAAAAATCGTGAATTTATTGCTTTTTTACACTATAAGTTATATGATAAATGAATTTATTGATCTTTACAAGCCAAAGAAACATTCCTCACATCTCAAGTAAGGCGGACTGTATTAATACCAGCCACTTTAGAAACCTCACAGGATATGCCTTATGTAACAATATTCTGACGATTAAGACATTAGTTCTATGTAAGTGCGTTAGGGGGCTACCTGTTAATATGTGGCACTTATTAAAGTTTGCTATAGGTAGGGCATATATACCCCATGTCATCCTCGTCAGGATAGAGCTGGTTTTCAAAAAATTTTTATATGTGTCATTTGTATCTAGAGACGAGATGCCTGGACTCTACTGATGAGCCCTCCAGGCATACTCAGGGCGAAATACAAAATTTTTCTTTTCCGTCTTATTAAGTTTTTATTAATTTTATACTAAATCAATTAAATTCTATATTTTTGTTGACTTAGCGTGTCTTAGTCTTTTTTCAAACACTCATCCTGTGAGGTTTCTAAAGTGGCTGGTATTAATACAGTCCGCCTTGCTTGAGATGTGAGGAATGTTTCTTTGGCTTGTAAAGATCAATAAATTCATTTATCATATAATAAATATTTCCTAATAAAATCGTAAAATCACCTAACTTTTTGAAAACATTTCATATCTGTCATGTCTGCGTACAGTCTAATTGTGTACGAAAAGAAATAAAATTTACCAATATAGTAGTCTCCGCAGACAGCCGTTATACGAAAATGATTAATACCAGTTCTTCCTAAGTAAGAGAGTACATAACTTCCAGGTTTTCTATCACTTTCTCGTACTAAGTAGTTACCCATTTTACTTGCACTCCAAAGACGTTCCTCAGCCGTGAATCTATCTAACCTTCCATGATACCACCTGAAAAATACCATAGAAATGAGAAGTGTAATTAAATACATAAAAATGTTACACAATTTTAAACACTTATAAAAGTAGCATTAATTTTTTCTCGGTATTGTTATTAACAAAGGTGAACGTAAACCGGAGAATAGTGCAAGAATAATCGCACAGGACTGAGCTTAAAGAAAATTCCAATAAGAAAACCAAGCAGTAGGTATCGTGCTCAAAATACATTCAGGTAAACTTATGAGAAAATCTTTGACGAGATTCGACAAACGATGGATCCTGGCAAGTCAAGAGCAGTTATTAAAAACACTCACTCTATAAAGACGGGGACAGTCGCATCGACCTTAGAGGTTCCAATGACGAATTTTAAAGAGCTCGTAAGAACCGTTGAGGTCTAGGCGATCCACGGGGCATCATGGTATCATTAATTGCAAAGCAGAAATATTAATATAAATCGAGTAAATAGTCGATTGTTAAAGGATAATAATAAATAAATTGGATTTATTTATTATTGACCCTTATCAAACGAATATTTACTAATTCAACAAGGGAGGGTGAAAATTACAAAATAATATAAAGCTGTTGTATAACGGTAATAATCAATCACAATGTCTATACTACATGCGGAAATAAAGTAAAATGCGGTATAAAGACGCGGAAAACGCAGGCTGCTTCTGCGAATAAAACCTTAACGGAGTGAATCTTTGCTGGGACATTGCTCAGATTCCGGGATTCACTTAGGGGAAGGAATTTGAAATTATTATCAACACTTCGAAGTTTTAACCCATTAATGCTGAAATAACGAAAAATTTTACTTTGACTTTGAGCTTCTAAATTTTGATGAAGCATAAGTATTTCTCATTTAGACAAGTATTTTTTTATGTGTTTTGATCCGCTCTACACGATAGGCCTACTTAGAAAGCTGCAAAAAAATTATTTATATTGTTTTTTTACAAATTTACATTAAAAAATGTGATTTTTTTCTGATTTTTTTTTACATAACGTCCCATTTCAGTTGGATACAAATTTCTTTTTATTGTTATAACCATGCAAAGAGAGTTACTAAATGATTCGCCATATTGAATTTTGATAAACTGATATCAGATTAGTTATCAGCGATCTTTAAAACCCCTGAGTATACTTTTTCATAACCATTACATCAATTTTCGAGAAAAAAAACTAGTTTATCAAAAATTTTCCGCCATATTGGATTCGCCATTTTGAATTTTGAAAATTTGGCATCATATTTGTAATCAGCGACCTCAAAAACCCCTGAGTATACGTTTTCATTAATATATAAAAATGTTAAATCTTGATAAACTAAAAAAAACTATTATACAACCTGTCTCATCAATGATTTTTTAATATTATTCATTTTGAAAGCCCGCCATTGCAAAAAAAAATTTTTAATAAAATTCTTGTGCATATTTAGAAAGAGTTACATTTAATAACTCTAATGACTAACATTTAATAACTAAAATGAGACGTTATGTAAAACAAATCAGAAAAAAATCACATTTTTTAATGTAAATTTGTAAAAAAGCAATATAAATAATTTTTTTGCAGCTTTCTAAGTAGGCCTATCGTGTAGAGCGGATCAAAATTCATAAAAAAATACTTGTCTGAATAAGAAATACTTACAGCTTCATCAAAATTTAGAAGCTCAAAGTCAAAGTAAAATTTTTCGTTATTTCGGCATTAATGGGTTAACGACTAACTATATTATAGAAAAAAATAACAATATTTGCAATAATTTTAATGATAGTATTTTAAGCAATTCTTGTCTAGAAGACGTTCAGATAATCTGGATTAGTCTTATTATTAGACGACCTACGAGCTTTACGATCTTTAATATACTAATAACTACGTGTCCATAGTGATCATGTAGGGCAATTCACAGGATGTTGAATAAATTTAACACCTTTTCTTTTAATTAAAAATTGCGATGTTTCGTCTGATTATATTTTCAGACCTCTTCTGACACTAATTTATTAACAGAGACACAAATATTAACAATTTTTCAAATTGAACATGAACAACAGAATTCACACATGAATTGGAAACAAATAATAAAATTAACTTCTTAGACTTAAGTTTAATGAGAAAAAACAACAAAATTGTAACTAACTCGTATCGTAAAGAATCGAATTTAGACAGAGTTTTAAACTTCAACTCTCATCATACAGATCGTCAAAAAAAGAACATTATATATAATTTAATAGATCGAGCAATACTACTATCAGATTCAACTTTTCACCAAGATAATTTAAACACTGTCAAAAAAATCTTACGGAACAACAAGTATCCAAAATGTTTTATTAATAATGCTATTAACACCAGGTTACGACAAATAAGATTGACCAACGTTGTTAAACAAAATAAAAAACAAGTAATTACAGTCTTACCCTTACCATATCATACAGATTTTCACAAAAAAATTAGTAGATTGTTAAAAAAGTACAACATAGCAATTATCCCAAAAATCGAAAATAGGTTAAATTCCGTAATAAAATTAGGTAAAAATTCTACTAGCAAGTTAAATACATGTGGTGTAGTATAAAAAATTTAATTGTAAAAATTTTCAATCGATTTACACAGGCGAAACAAAGCTAATGTTAAAAGATAGAGTTTCTGAACATAAAAAATCACACACAACTGAATCAGTAGTATCTACGCACATGAAGAATAAAAACCATCAATTTGATTTTGAAAATGTCCAAATATTAGACAAAGAAAATGTACGTAAAAAACGGTTAATTTCTGAAATGATTTTTATAAATAGTCATAAAACACACTAAATAAAAAAGAAGACACAATGGGTTTAAATTACTTGTATAAGAACATACTGTAACGGCTGTTAAAATTACTCACATTCAGTATATATAGGTATATACGTATGTATATACTAATAATCTGTTAATTTCTTGGAAAATTGTAAGAGTGTTAGATACTCTATATGTTTATTTCTTGTTATCTCATTATAATTAACGGTTAGTCCGATTTGACATGGCTCGATGTTGAGCTTAACTTATTTTCAATATTGGTAATTCTTGCGTTTTTTGTGTATTTATATAAAAAATTATTTCTTGTTCATGTTCAATTTGAAAAATTGTTAATATTGTGTCTCTGTTAATAAATTAGTGCCAGAAGAGGTCTGAAAATATAATCAGACGAAACGTCGCAATTTTTAATTAAAAGATAAGGTATTAAATTTATTCAACATCCTGTGAATTGCCCTACAAGATCGTTTAAAAAACCAAAATAAAATAATGGAGGGTAACTATCTACAATTACGACGTATGCTTACGACGTAGGAATGATAAAAGGATTTAAAATGTACTCATTCCGATTACGAGGCGTCGGATGAGTCCCGTATAGTTATTTTTCGACACTACCTTCCCGTGCCGGAAGTGGGTTATTTGCGCGCCTGTTGCCTTCCTTGGATATGGTAGCCGTTTCTCAGGCTCCCTCTCCGGAATCGAACCCTGATCGGAGCTATACGAACGTGTGCTCACGATCATATCCACGGTGGCTGCCCTAGGTAAGAAAAGGTAGGCAGCCACCTATATTCATCACCTGCTGCAGACTGCCTTCTGCTAGTTTCGGCGCGCCTTGTATACCCGACCCTGCGAGAGTGCGCATGCTTATTGTTATCTCTGCTCTCCGGTCGCGAAGTCAATTGTTAGAGTCGTGTTATGGAGGGGATGAGCAATTTTTAATTATAGCGGTGACGCAACTTGACTATGTATAGCGGTTACGTAACACCGGTTATTGAACTCGTGTTGACAGCATGTGTTTATCGCGAGGCTATCTTACTATACTACGGTACATAAATCTAATACACAAATTATAATTAATTAATAATAAATAATTCGCGCATGCATTTAATGCTCGCAAACTTATACGGCACGATCGAATAAAGCTCGCGTTTTCCGATCTCGCTATCAATGGTTTCCTTTGCTGTAATTTTTACAATTCGTCGCCTTCTAATAAAAACATTTTAACTCAAAAATCGCAAGAAAAACAAGTTAACTCAAAATTTGCTAAAGTCTATCCAGTCAAATTCGTTAAGCAGATATGACTTCTACTTGATTGTATCAAGGAAACCAATCGTAGGCCCAATGGAAAAGTGTAAATTTTTCCGATATATAAAATATGTAACAATGGCAACATCTTAAATGGCCAAGGTAGGAATAATTACATTGATAGGTCATCAAATCAATTTGCGTTTTCTAATTTGTTGTGTTAGAAGACAATAATCATTGCTCTTCTGTCATAGACAAAGTCTGATGCACGTTCCACAATTATGTAAGAAGCTATGTTGTCGTAAATCCGGTATTAAGAATATTATCTCCAAGTATATTCATATTTACATTATACATTGATATTGTTAATACATCAAGTAATTTTCTCAAAAAAGTCCGAAATTCCGCCACATTGCATGTGGTCGTAGTAATCCGGTTTTCGGGCTATTTTCTCCACGAATATACTAATTTTAGTTAGACTCTCTGATAAATCTATTATATTTATAAATTTTTTATCATAGTATGCGTAAAATTCGATTTTACGCCTCATTTTTAGTGCGTAAAACGACGTGTTAAAGCATAGTATGAAGATATATTAAACACTACGCACAGTATGCGTAAAATAATAAATTAATATATTTATTTTAATTTTTTATTACGAACGTACAAATTGATAAATTAAATACAGAACAATCTCAAAATCATCTACAACTACTGACACCTACAATCACTTAATTGTCTATTGGGTATACACAGTAGAAATTCGTATACAAATGAATTAGTATGGTTCAGGCAGCCTTCTAGAGTACACGTATTTATACATATCAAAAATCATTTTTTTTAAATTGTATATATTTATTATAATTTTTTTCATTACAAACGTAAAAGTTTATTTACGGGGGGGGCTCCGCCCCCCAACCCCCACCAGGGCCTGCGGCCCTGGACCCGCTGCCTCCCCATACCGTTTCCCCTTTCATTTCCACAATCTGCGGTACTCTCTCTTTTAAAGTGTAGATGAACTGTACAATTACGAATTTTCCGCATACTATGATAAAAAATATCGTATGCTACACGTGCGTACGATTTCCGCACTTGTAGCGATCTTGTAAGCACTCGTGTCCGGCTTCGCCGGCCACTCGTGCACTCGATCGCTACGCGTGCGTAAAATCGCATTTTACGCACTAGTTGCATAATATACTATTCTCATTATTCATTGACATTACTAATATATCAAGCAATTTTCTCGAAATAGTCAGAAATTCCGCTACTTTAAACGTGGTGGTCACAATCCGGTTTTCACGCTATTTCCTCCAAGAATATACGAGTTATAGTTGTTCTCAGTGCGAAACCAGATTACGACGACCACATGCACTGTTGTGGACTTGCCGACTATTTCGAGAAAATTCTCGAAGTCAGAAATTCCACCACATGCACGTGGTCGTCGCTATTTGGTTTTCAAGGCTATTTTCTCCAAGAATATACGCAAGTTAGCTGTATAATAAGGGCTTACGCGCCTGCATACTTGCGTCCAGGCGCTATCGCGCCCTTTGGTTTTTAGATACTCTTTGTGCTATATCATAGCTTATCTTAATTATGTCCATTATTCATTGATATTATTAATACAGGAAGCAAATTTGTCGTAAGAGTCAGAAATTCCGATACATCGCATGTAGTCGTCGTAATCCGGTTTTCAGGCCATTGTTCTCATATACATTCGAAGTATCGTTAGTCTCTGTGCTAAATGCATTGTATTTATAGATTTTCTCATTATCCATTGATATTACATCAAGCAATTTTCTCAAAATAGTCGGCAATTCCACAACAGTGCATGTGGTCGTCGTAATCCGGTTTTGCACGGAGAATAATTATAACTCGTATATTCTTGGAGGAAATAGCGTAAAAACCGGATTGCGACGACCACGTTTAAAATAGCGGAATTTCTGACTATTTCGAGAAAATTGCTTGATGTATTAGTAATATCAATGAATAATGAGAAAATTTATAAATATAATACATTTAACAGAAAGTCTAACTAAAATTAGTATATGCTTGGAGAAAATAGCCTGAAAAGCGGATTACGACGACTACATGCAATGTGGCGGAATTTCGGACTTTTTTGACGAATTTGCTTCATATATTAAAAATAATAAATTAATAAAATATTACTTATGTCAACTGTAGTATAACTATAGTATATTACGATACATGGCCAGAAAGTTGGATTTCCTGGCCTGCGTGATATGACGGCCGAGGCGAAGCCGAGGTCGTCATAAAACGCAGGCCAGGGCATCCAAAATTCTGGCCGAGTGTCGTATACTATTTTTCTTCATCCCAGTCCGAAAGTATACAATAATATAATTAATATTAATTATTAAATAATCATTTACGACGAACAGAAAATACCACCCGATCTTACAGTATTTGTCTGCTACGTTTTCCGTAACCAATTTCAGAGCAAGCTTCGGGTAACCTCGCATTACGCGACACGTGAGACGTTATATTCGATTCATGCTGTATTTTTGATGCCCGCCCGACATTTGCAAAACCGAGGCGAAGCCACCACACCAGCGAGGTTTTTGCTGGTCGGGGGCGGGCATCAAAATATAACAAACATACACATAAGCATGTATAAATTTATTGTAAAATCGTATTACTTTAGCAGCGGTTTTAATGCAAAGTTGCGATAAACAGCGTGCATAGAAGAAGTCCACTTTACATTAATAAAATTTACATTTGTAATTAAATATCAATTGCACTGTTAAAATTTGAACATAAAAAAATGAAACATATTTCTTTCACATGTATTTACATCACCGATATTAAATCAATACTAAATTGATGGTGTGAAATTTGAAAATGACACGAAATAGATAGAATGAACACAGTCTACATAAGTATTCTATATATACTCTCGCTCTCTCTTTCTATCTCTCGTTTTATTAATCAAAACAATTATACAAGATATTTTATAAGGCAATATTATAATACATTTTACATTTGAAATACAAAAGTGCTTGTAGTAAATAAATGAATAAATTTGAAATAATTTAGCAATGTTTACTTAAAAGGTTAAGCAACGCACATGTTATATTGGGAACTTTGCGGCCGTTGCTACAGCCGTTGCTATGCATCGATGTCGCGAAAATCTGTGAGCCAATCAGAGCGCGCGAGACTCCGGCCGGCCGCAAAAGTCGCTCTTCCCGTATCCATATGCGGCCGGGAAACACGTACTTTCGGCGGGGGGATGAAGAAAAATTATTTAATATTTTTATCGGTCTTACAGTCAATAACAAATTCAATATATGGGCAGTCAGATTGCCCCTACTTATAATCACCCCCGAAGAATCTATAAAAATAAAAAAAAAAAATAAAAAATAAAAAATTTAAAAACTTTAACTGAAAATAAAACAAATTATTAATAAAGCAATCTGACTGCCCCCCTGCACCAAAAATCTACTCACGTTATAAGTAGGGGCAATCTGACTGCCCATATATTTAATTTGTTATTGACTTTATAAATAATGGACATAATTAAGATAAGCCATGCAGGTATCATGTATGGAGAATAACTATAACTCATAAATTATTGGAGGAAATAGTGTGAAAACCGGATTACGACGACCACATTTGATGCGGAATTTCTGACTATTTCGAGAAATTCATGAATTGATATTATATATGATTAGTGAGAAGATCTATAAAAATATGCAGTTGGTACAGAGACTAATACATAATCTGATATCGACGTTTTAACGTGTTTCGAGCGATGTCTCGCAAATACAAAGGTGAGTGGTGCACCACGTTTGGACCCGCGTGTCCCGTCAGTATTTTCCCTAGTATTCCTGGTACGGTCCAGGTGAGCGAGCGTTTCTCTCCTTCCCCCTCACGCCACAAATCCCGCTTGAGTACTTAGGTCGGTAGTTCGTGGGAGCCACTTCGCGAGAGACGGCGTGCGTGACGTAGGCAGCTCCTACGTAAGAGTTCCCTACTTCAGAGCTAATACTTAGAAAACAACATTTAGAAAAATATTTTTTTTTTATTTATAGTTTAACATTTTCATTAATTAGTTTATTCATTATCAAATTTTTAAACTTAAATTTTTGTAATAGAAATATTTGGTATAAAAACACTTTCCACGAAGGTGTCAACATTCGCAAGTATGGCTTGCAATCACCCTTTCAAAAACGTTACCTGATTAAAGAAATCTTTAATTCTTACTCCCATCCTATTTCTACTTATATTTTGCTTCAACTCCATAAAAAGTTTCTACATGAAGATATGCTCTCAAGAGACTTTCTGGCAAATAAATAAAAGTAAAACAAACCAATTGATAACAATTCATCACATATGATAGTTTGCGTATAATCTGAGTGGACTTCCCAGTTACTCGAGTAATATAATATTGTACTATTTATTTCCAATCACTGGAGCTGTAGTGAATTTTATCATGTTTAAACAAGTATTAATTTATATCCATTATACTGGAGTCATTGGGAAGTCTATTGAGAAATTATAAAATCAAATGTATAATATTTATATAACCAAAAAAAAATATTGCGTGACAGTCACAGCTAAATATAACAGTAGATTCTTCTCGCTGCCACGTCTGAAGTTCTGCGCCTGCCAATCGTTGGGAGCTCTGTACGCGTTCTTTGACCGTCTCACACATCTCCCGTATCGCTATCTCACTTCGCTTTCTATAGACATATACAGAGTAACCAGTTGGCGATTTTCTTTCCTTTTCTGTCTAACGTATTTTGATGTTTATTATACGAGAGCAACGAAGAGAAAAAATCGCCATCTGGCAACCCTGGACATATATATACATAGGGAGACGAAAAAAGGGAAGAAGCAAAATCGAGAAAAGGTAATCAGCAAGCAATTTCTTTTTCAAGCTTTTTCTTCAATGTGCTCAAATGAAGTTGGACCAAATTGAATTTTAGCAAAGATAAATAAATAAAGAAAGTGATCCCCATAGAAGCACATATAAATTAATGTAATTAATCAAAATAGTTATGAAAATAAAAAATCAGGGCTCTAGTTAGCTGTATAAATGGCTCTCAAGCTTATACTTACGTCAAGGCGCTACCGCGCCTTTAGATTTACATGTTAAATGTATAAAAAGCCACATTTTAAGCCCTACAATGTAAAAAATTAATAATACAATATTTATACTGGCAAAGTTACTTGTTCAGATAAGACGAAACAAGGCATAAAATTACATTTTTGAAAAGTTTAAATACTTATTGTAACGTCATCGGAAAATTTTTCCGATCTTCGTAATATTTTAAAATCCTTTTAAATCCACCTGACAGTACGATCACTTCAGAGGGTCTGTAAACGAGCCTCTCGGTAACCTTCCCACCTAACAATAGGACAATAAAATAGCAACCTCGTGGCATCGATCAACCGCCCGACATTTCAAGATTGCCATTTTTTGCCTATAGCCATGTACCTGCACAATTATACCGTTATAAACCCGAATTTTCACTTGCAAAAAACAAATAGTAATAACGCTGATAAATGGCTCAAAATAAGTAAATGTTTGCCAGGTTGCCAAATTAAAGATATGTTTATCTATATATATAGTTTAAAATACACAATAATCGTATGCATAAGTCCTTTAAATTAAATTTTTTTTGTACATGTGTTTGTATATGTAGACGGCTTTTGCCTCTATATGTGTGTGCTCATTATAAATATTTACTCCGATACGTACAATATGTACGTGTATATGTGTATGTATGTAAAAATACAAATAATTGTCTAAGAATATTAAATACTTTTTAAATAAATTCTTATTATTCGTTTAGAAAACATTTCGTTTAAAAATAATATTCTTTTTTAACCTTGTTTACCAATCATAAAAAATTTTGCGTTAATTCTTTAATTGACATCAACAATTTAATTATAAAATTCAAAACTTGTGAATTAAGCAACATTCTTTATTTCTTTTTATTACATTTCATATCTATTATAGATGAATTAAAAATAATTGATCATTTAGTTGTTTAAATAAACAAAAATATTTTTGAACGAAATAAATAAGTGTAAAAAAAATAAATGCTTGAAAAAACTCGGAATTGAGAGAAAATTATCAACGCCATAATATCCCTAGGAAAATTCTAAAGGAAGTAAACGCGACACTTTCTCAGACCCTTGTACATCTGTGCGCATAAAAAATTTGTACATCTGAAGATAATAAACTCTTCCAATTTACAGTTTTTCGGAGAACACTTAAACATTCTCCTGAGCGTCTTGAGAAAAATAACATTTTTTTTACATAGACCTATAGGGTATAACTAAATAAAACCCTAAGTCAAGAACGACGCACAACTGCGCATTTTGTCGCTTCATATGTTTTCTATCATGCACATCTAGATAAAAAAACAGACATGCAGTATTTATTTTTCTCACAATGTACAATTTGTTAAAAATACGTAATGTACCATTGTAGTACGCAATATTATATATATATATATATATATATGTTAATTTTTAAGCAATACTTATATGCTGATTACATATAAGCTATATCAATTTTACATTGGACGAAAATTAGATCAACTTCAATACGAATAACTGGTTACATGCGTTTCCTTTGTACATAGAAATAAATTCTTTTTTGTTAACAATTACGTCTGTTAATACCTTTAACATATTAATTTTAATGTTTAAAAATAGGATATATTCTAAATTTTACGAGCAATATATGTGTGTTATTTTTAATTTAATAATAAGGAAGCACAATATATTATTTTAAAATATCCTAATTAAATTGATAGTTTTATGCCTCTTTTAAGCTTTTAGAAATAAGTTTATTTTGTTTTTGGTGTTAGCATATAGCTTATTATAGCATATAAATATATTCACAAACTATCAATAAGTTTAGTTTAATTTTATATATCAAAAATAAAAGTATTCTTCTCACATTATGTTAGATTGTCAAAAATTGGTAATTCACTATACAAATTTTATCTTACTTAAAACCTTTTTTTTAACTCACTTGAAGTATATATAATAAATATTCACTCTTAATTTATTCAAATTGAAAATCATTTTCAGTCAATAACATCGAATTTCCCAACTTTAAAAGAAATTAAAATTACCTAGTTTTCGACCATCTAATAATAATTGTTAGAAAATATCTTAAAATTTAATATCTCTCTGCGCAAAATTCTAAAAATTATATATTTTTAAAGTTAGTTTAAGTTACAAAATTTAAAATTACCACATACTATGTATGAGTGAGAGAGAGCAACAGTAGAAAAGCACAGAAGATAAGAGAGAGACAGCATGATTTTAGACAAGGACATAAAACACGAAAAAATAGCAAGCGTTTAGAAGGAGACAGAAGACCTCCACCTCCGTGACCTCCTACCCCCGATCCTACCCTCGCTTCAAGGGCAGACGTTGACCTTTTCAACCTATTAGATTCAGGCACACACCCTCGTATAGACCGATAGCCAATGACACTGATCGATAATTTTGGGACCATTTTTGTTTGAAGAGGGAAGAAAAGTAACACTCCGAGGAAGCCTTTAAAAAGCAACCATCCACCCTCGCAGAACACACTTACTAAAAATTTCCAGTTCATTTTAGAATTCATACAACGTCTTCTACTAGAAAAAGGACGCCAACACAATCATCCAACGCCAGTCTTCACTAAAGATTCTTTTTCTTTTGAGGGACACCAGGATCTCTCTCTCGCTCAGTAATAAAATATATACATATTTTATACGTACAAGTAAGCACAATTACATAAAATAAATAAATTTTAAACTTTTAAAAATTAAACACTATTGTTTTTTTTTACTTTGTTGCCCAAAGTTTTCTTTTATTTCTTTTTAAGTAAGGTAAGGCCGAAGACGCTTTCATCACTTGGGAGCTCACTTATCAGTACTTTGTCCTCCTTATTAGGAACAAAGAGTTAACAATAGTATAAACACAAGAGAAGCCTGTGCTACAGAGTGACCAGTTAGCGATTTTTTTTCCTTTTCTCCCTTACGTATATTGATGTTTATTAAGCAAGAGCAACAAGGAGAAAAAATCGCCATCTGGCAACCCTGCTGTGCTATTGGATATTTTTATCAAGGCACAAAAATTAATAATTTACTTACGCGTCACTCGAACGTTACATATAATTACACTCTAAAATGAAAAATTATACTTTTTGAAAGTGTAAAATGAATCATTTTACTTTTTCGAAAGGATTAAAATGTGACAATTGCACTTTTAATTAATGTGAAATATAATAATGCTTGTAAATTTACAAATGCAAATATTCGATTTTATACTTTAGTAAAAAGCTGATGCAAAATTATTAATCATACAAAAAATTTTTCTATAATATTTTTGACAATGTAAAGATTGGAATAGAACACAATTTAAAAAAATAAAAAGCATTAATTATCTAATTTAAAAGTCCATCTATTTTATACAAATTAATACATTTTCCCTGAATAATGTACCAAAAAGTATATAGCATTTAAATATTAACATCTATCAGAAACTTTAAAACAAAATACAAATTTTCAAAAAAAACCTTTCATATTATAATTTTTTTTCAAGTGCCACTTGGTGTTCTGAATTTTTTATATAAATTACCCCTTATTATGTTCTATTACCATAAATTTTTTTAACTATATTTGACCCATCAATTTCATTTCTTTAGTAATCAAACAAAAAAACTTTTTTCAATTAAGACTAAGTCTTGAACAGTTTTGTTCAAAAACAAAGATTTATATTCGATTGAAAGAAGAAAGAAATAAAATAAAAGTATTGGATTCAAAGCATTCGTTGAATACTTCTGATCAAATACTTTTCGTCGAATATTTTGTGAAATTGCTCTAAGTGACTTAAACATCGTCTCATTTCTTTTTACTTTTTGTTTTGTAGCAATGTTAATTTTATTCTTCTATTATTCGATGTGAAGTTTCGGACGGATACTTTTTCCAACTCTGATTTCATCACTATTTTTTTCAGCATATTCGACCGATTAGTCTCAAAGTTACAATAAATTAAGAAAAAATCAATTTTTTTTAATAACTTGAAAACTAATAGATTTGAAAACCCCAAATCAAGAGCAAACTTTTTATATTTTCTACACGCCGAAATTTACATGGTTAAAAAAATATCATCTGCAACATTCAAAATTTACAAAAATCAATTTTTTAATAATCTAAAAATGACTATAAAACAACAGCAAATATACATTGCCACTCGTAATGTTTTGATCCCTTGTGAAAAAAATTGTATAAACTATAAAGTTTTATATCTCCGCGAAAAATTAACGTACAGAAATTGACGACAAAGTTTTTGATAGGTATTAGTAAGCACTTTAAGGTACTATTAGTTTCATTTATAAAGCATATATTTTTCGTTGTTTATAAGAACATAAAAACAAAAGGAATATGTAAAAATTTTTATTTATATTTAATGACACGCCGGTTTTAAAGAAAAATTTTTTAGTGTAAACTTGTAAAAAATTGACTTTCTTTTTCGATCTAAACTATCTCCGCCATTTTTTTATTTAGAAGAAAATTCAAAAGAGAAAAAGTGATACATGATATAAAAAAAATTAATTATTATTTTATAGGAATTTTTGAAGACTTTTTTTATGTCATAAACCAAACCTTGTAGACGTATTATACATTAAAAAACGCTCCCTTTTTCTCTTTTGCATTTTTTTCTAAATCAAAAAATGGCGGAGTAATTTTAGATCGAAAAAAATCGTCAATTTCTTACAAATTTGTTTTGTAACGGTGTACGAATTTAATATGAGGAATAAAAAAATTAATGAAGGTATCCGAGCACGAACCCACCGTCCGGGGAGCGCGAGACAAAAGCCTCAGCACTGCGCTACTATTCGCAATTAGCCTGGATCGTCGCCAATAATTCAGGGACCTACACGCGCCGACACTCGAATTCAGTACTCGTTATAGTTTATAACTAAAAAAAATAATCGTAGGTAGGTAAACCGAACGGCATTTGACAGAGAAATAAAGTACCTTTATTTTTACAGGGTTACATTAAAAAAAAATTTCTTAAAAACTGACGTAATATTAAATATAAATGAAAATTTTTAAATATTCTCTTTGTCTTTAAGATCTTATAAAAAACTAAACAATAAATATTTTATAATGAAGCTAACGGAACTTTAAAAGGCTTAATAATACCTTTCCAAAACTTTGTCACCAATTTCTGTACGTTAATTTTTCGCGGAGATATAAAACTTTAAAGTTTACACAATTTTTTTCACTAAGGGTCAAAAACTTATAAAATTTTTTTTCCTAAATTAGGAAATTTAATACAAGAAAACCTTATGCTATAAACTCTATAAACATATTAAAATATACTGCTAATGTTTTTATCAAATCGAGAAATTTTAATATTATAAAGATCTGACATTAAGCCCAGAAATTTTAATAAATCAAACGTATGGGATAGTCTCCAATACCAAACTACTCCAAGACTTCATCTAGACTTAACTATTTTTCAAAGATTTGTTTATTCTTTAAGCATCTTTACTATTAATTACTTTTAATACAAAAATTAAAATAAAAATAATGTAAACTTTGCGAGATAGCATTTTATTTTAAGCATTCCAAAGCCCGCTGGCTTATAGGAATTATCGAATAACTCACTCGGAATCCAGATAAGCCAAACCGTGAGAGAGGAGTACGAATTCGTGGGGTAGAAACGCACACGCACAAACTCACTGTCACTGTGGCAGTTTAACACTGTAATCCAGCCATTCCTTGAACTGCATTTAGTTCCCTGTTATGATAATAATCCTTGTTATAATAATTGCCAATAACCGCAACTGAAGTAGGTATAATAATTTCTCTTAATATTTATACATTTCTCTTCCTTATTTTCCTTTTCTATAGTACATAGTTCGGAGTATATGTTTTATCCCTCCATCATCTTAATTATTAACCTCTTATATCTTATAAATTATAAATGATGGTTTATATAAATAAATATTAATCCATGAACTTTATTTCTAATGTTATATACTCAATGAAATCTATATCTTTCAATGTGATGGTCTTCAGTTGGCATTAAATAATGTAGAAAATTCTGGTTGTCGTAAGGAAGTAGCAGTAGTAAGTATGCTGCGTTGTACATAAACCTAGTTCCTTTCCTTTCCTCAGGAGCCGGATAACCCTAGCGGTGACAGGCCCCGAGTGGTTCTGCATTATTATGCAAAACTACGAAAATTTATTTTTTTTGCGGATAAGAGTTCCGATTCTTATTCATAAGTGCGCCCCATCCATCGGGATGACGCTGTTTCCTGAGGCTAGGCTGGTGATCCTTGTGGTTCCGCAATTTAATTTCTTTTTAGCAAGGAACGAGGGAGGTGGTTAATTGTATCTACCGCATCGCGTGAATAAATAAAAAAAAATAATTTTTATTATTTAAATAAAAATTAGCTTATCTAATTCATAAATAAATTAAAATTTTTATTTTCGTATCGCGTACACGAGTTCTATTATAATTTTATTAACTCTTTCGAGAATATCATTTGATTTTATTGTAACATGTAATGATTGGAAAAATAAATTAACAAAAGAGCCAGAGGCCATAGAAAATGTAATCTGTTTTTTTTATTTTTATCTATGTTGTATTGTCAACCCCTCTCACTACCACATGCAAGTCCATAAATTAATTAAATTTTTGATAAATACAAAAATGTGAGAAAATGCAAACGGAAGATCCCACGATAACTCAAAAAAAGGATTTCAGTTCTACGCTTCAACATCATCGTTTATTCCGCATGAGATATTGATTTTATTTACCTAATAATTCATTTCAATTTATACAATAAATTTAAAAATGAATTTATTATAAAACGCATGAAATCTTTTTTGCTTTGATTTTATTAATTTTTATGTTTTTCTTTTTTTCTTTTATTTTAAAACTTTCCGTTGCAAATGGACGAAGCAGTTTAACGAATTGGTTGCCACCGAAGGATGAACGAAATGGTTAATAACTAAAACTTTTTTTTTTTGCTAAAAAAATAAATAATAAACCCTCTTAGAATAAAAATACGTAAAACGATTTTGGTTCACTAAATCTCCACAAAATGTATAATTACGTTGCAGCACTTAATGCATCTTTTAATGCCTTAAAATGTTCATGGAACATATGTTTACAGACTTATATTTTTCTTTTTCTGGAAAAAAATTACTAATAATGTATTAGATATAAAAGTCGATCATAATAAGAAAAATAGTGAATGTTATGTACGTATACGTACTCTCAAGGAGAAGTCACATCCTCTGGGAAACGGGAAACTTACCGAACTCTAAAATATGGTTTCTATCTGACGTTAGAAATATGCAAATGACGAAAAATTTCACTGAAGAAACCCTTAAGTTTGATCGCTTATAACTCGGAAACAATTAAAAATGTACATATAAACTAAATTTTAAAAGAAAACTGAGGTCGAGTATATACGTTTTGAAAAACAGGAAGCTCAAATATTTTAATATGATTAAAAGTTATGGGAGAAATTAGAATTAGACGAAATTTTGGCCTAAAAAAATCCTCAAATTGTAACTCTAAATTTTCGATAAAATCTTGGCTAATTCTTATTTTTCCCATAACTTTTGACCATGTTGAGATATCTAAGCTTTCTTTTTTTCAAAACGTATCTACTTGATCTCAGCTTTCTTTTAAGATTTAGTTTAAATTTTCACCTTCAATTATTTTTGAGTTATAAGCGATCAAGCTCAACGGTTTTTTCGGCGAGATTTTTCAGTATTTGCTTATATCTATCGTAAAAATAGGCATTGGACAGTAAAACTCCGGCTTTCTGCATGATTTTATAGTAGATATGATAACACCCTAGAGTTTGGTAAGGATACGTTTTCCAGAGGGTGTGGTCTCTCCTTGTTAGTATAATTTTTTTAATATACATGTATTATTGAAAATACCAGAAAGTCTACTTCAAGAATCAGTTTTTTTACAAAATGAGGAACAAAATTTTTTAAAAGTACAAGAATACTTAGCTATTATTGAATATTAATGCATGAAAATTATATGGATTTTAAAAATTATTTTGATAAAAAATCATATATAGATGGATGGAGAAATTATCGTTCGTCCAGAATTTGTTAATAAATAAAAAGGCTTTATTGATATCTACGAACAAACATTTTCTTGTAGCCGACGTTTCGGACGATTTTTTAGCCGTCCCATATCATTTATTTTAGTAAACACTCAGTGGATTTAAAATTTATAGTATATTTTTAACTTTAAATTTTATTAGTTTTAAGAAATTAATTCTAAGTTTATATAAAAAAGAAGCAGTAAAAAATGGCAGACTCAAGGAATAGAATACCTGGTACAATTGCACATAAAAAAAGAAGATTTGGAAGAAGAAAGAAAAGAGACATATGCCGCCAAAGAAAACTTTTAACACCAGTTGATCAATCGAACTCTAATTTTCAAGCAAAATCGAATGCTATACTACAAAACGAACAATTAGCAATATCAGTAAGCACCAACTGCGATGCATTTTCATCAACACCTCTTTCTCTATCACGTGACAAAGCCATCCGAAAAATTAATAACCTTATGGAAGAATTATCATGTGAGAGAGAGAGAAAGATATATTTTACACAAGCTGTCAAGCAGTATTTGTTTTCATTACAATATTCACTTACTTTTAATTAAATTTAATGTTTATAATAAAATTATAATCATATAATATAGTATATGATTTTCTTAACAAATAAAAAGGCTTTATTGATGTCTACGAACAAACATTTTCTTGTAGCTGACGTTTCGGACGTTTATTAGCCGTCCTTTATCAAGGCTATAAAAACAGATTAGTGAAAAAAAATATATATGTAAGGAAAACATCCTTAGTCTATTTGAATTGCGCGTGTGTAGGTCGGTAAATCAGATCTTTTAATATACCGACAGGTAAAATTTGCAGAGAAGAATTGGCACGTGTCAATTAGTACTAAAGATATACCGAAAACAATGAATAAAACTTTATAAAAGTAATCGAAAGACAACCTTGTGAATAATAACATTGAATGTTGTTTCTTTGTTATTTGCAGGTAAATAAACATTATTTATTAAGTATGTAATTATATTTTGTATAAAATAATAAAGTTCTTTGTTATTTACGGAGAAACAATTCATGTATTATTCTAACCTATAACCTATGAACATTATAAAACAACATTCTCGTTGAAAATCACAATGGACAAGTTGCAATTTAAGTTTACGTTGCTAAAAGCCTCGGATGGAAAATCCAACATATTATGTATAACAAGACTCACCACGCCAGGCGGTCGTGTGTATAGAATTACACACGATTACATGAATGCAATCTACTACGAGAAGCTCGCTAAAACGCCTACGTTTAATAAGGTAAAGAAAGCATTAAAACAAAGACACCAAATGAGACAAGTATGGATTACTTTAACTAAAGAATTAAAAAATACTTATTTTGATAAAGAAGGAAATGTACAATTTAACGATGAATATTTACAAGAATTGATTGAAAACAAAAATACTAGTGACGAGACAGCGAATGCAGCAGAAATACCATTAGTACAACTATTACAGAAATTACTTGAAAAAAGCGAAGAAAAATAAAAAAAAATAAACATTGGAAAATTAGCTAAAGAATTTACAATTGAAAAATTTGATGGTAAAAATTCGAATGCGAATCAATGGATGATTGAATTTGAAAAAGAATGTAAACGGTTTGATTTAAACATTGATAACGAAAAAATTGAAATTTTAAAATCTATTATGGAAAAGGGGGCCGCAGATTGGTATAGTTGTACACTTCTCAAGCTTACAATTGAAGCAAATTGGGAAGAGTGGAAACAAAATTTTTGTAATACATTTGCCAGTAAAGGATGGTCTCAAATAAAATATGCATTAGCATTTAAATATCAGACAGGTTCATTGTTAGAATACTCTATAAAAAAAGAAAAAATTTTATTGCTAGTAAGAAAAACTATCGACAATGAAACGTTGATAGATCTGATTGTAAAGTAAATTAGAACATTTAATGTACAAAAAAAATTTAGATATGAAAAAGAATAAACCAAACACAAAAGAGAAAAGTGAAAAAACACCTTGCAAAATATGTAAAGAAAACGAAAAAGGAACACGTTTTCATTCTGAAACTGAATGCTGGTTTAAAGATCAAGAAAATAGAATTAATAAAGTCAAACAAGTAAATAATTTAACATTAGACGTAGAACTAAGTGATGAAAATCCAAAAAACTAATAATACCACCATTGATTGAACTCCCAATAAAATTAAATGATATTTTAAAAATATCTGCTATCTATGATCCAGGATCAAATGTTACATTAATAAATTCAAAATTACTAAATTTAAAATCTACAAATAATAATATAAAAAAAGAAAAAACAAATATGAGAACAAATAATGGTGTGTATAAAACAGATGGATTAATAAAAATAAAAATAAAGATTCTAAATATAGAGGATCACATGAATGTGTTCATAATTAACAATAAAAATTTCAAACATGACTTTCTAATAGGATTAGATTGTATAAAGAAATTCAGACTGATACAAAATGAAAAATTAGAGATAGAACAAAAAGATTCCAAATCTAATGATATAATAAATGAGTATCAAATCAATTTTAATGAACACATCGAAATAAGCACCTTCAACGTTTCAATAAACCACTTAAAACGTGAAGAAGAAAAAATAATAAAGAATCTAATAGACAAATATAAAAATATATTTGCAAAAGATAAATATGATATAGGTACTGTAAAAGATTACGAAGCTACGAATAGATTTGATAATAGATAAATACTGTAGTAAAAGACCATATAAATGTACAATCAAAGATAAAAAAGAAATAGAAGAACAAATTTCACAATTACTTAAAAGAAACCTAATGGAAGAATCATACAGCCCATTTGCTGCTCCAGTAACGTTAGCTTATAAAAGAGATGAAAATAAAAAATCTAGATTATGCATAGATTTTAGAGATTTAAATAAAATCATAATTCCTCAATCACAACCGTTTCCACTGATTGAAGACCTAGTAATAAAGACAAGAAATTGCAGTTTTTTTTCAAAACTAGATATAAATTCAGCATTTTAGTCTATTCCTTTACGAATTGAAGACAGAAGAAAAACAGGCTTTGTGACCCAACAAGGTCATTTTCAATGGATCTGTTTACCATTTGGTTTAAAAATCTTCCAAAGAATTTTAAGCAATATAATAAGAAAAAATAATTTATCAAATTTTACAGTCAATTACATAGATGACATATTAATATTTTCAAAATCTTTCAAAGAACATGTAGACCATCTATCAAAACTATTAGATGCAATTATGAAGGAAGGATTCCGATTGAAACTGTCAAAGTGCACATTTGCACTGGACTCTGTGCAATACTTAGGACATATAATTAAACATAACTCAATTTCTCCGATAAGAGATAATTTAATTTCCATAAGAAACTTTCCGGTCCCAGAAAATAAGAAAAATGTTCGACAATTTCTAGGAAACATCAACTTTTATAACGAATATGTACCAAAAACTTCTCTAATTTTAGAACCGCTGCATAACCTATTAAGAAAAAATCAAAAATTTGTTTGGTCAAAAGAATGTCAAGAAGCCTTCGAATACATGAAAAATTTCCTTTGCACTCAACCAGTATTAACTATATTTGATCCAGACTTACCAATACACATATACACAGATGCAAGTTTAAAAGGTATAGGTGCAATATTAAAACAACCACAAGTAAACGAGAATCCAATAACTGAAAAACCAGTAAGTTCAGTAATGAGAAGAATAAAACAAAATACGATATTAAACATATCGCAGTAGATACACTTAAATGTAAAATTTTAAAAACAAAGATTAAAAAATATATGGACATGACAGAATATGAAATTACACCAATAGTACCAAAATATATCGGAAAAGTAGATAACTTTTTATCTCGCACAATGGAAAGAAGTCAACCTATTCTGGCAACATCGGCAAAATTAACAACAAGACACAGAAGCAGTTCTTCGAGCACGTTATCCCCAAATTATAAATAATAATGTCACAAGTTTTTAATTTAACAGAAGACTTACAAAAGAATGTTATAAAAAAGGAAACAAATTTACATGATTTAACTACATTGAATGGCAACTTGAAATTTGGAAAAGAATAAATTTTATATATTAAAATCAGAAGTTTAAATGCCAATTATAATAAATTACAAGTCTTTTTAAAAGAAGTAGAAGTTAAACCAAGTATCATTGTGTGTACTGAATCATGGACTTTGGATCACAAAGAGTTTTTTACAATAAATGGGTATAAAATATTTTATAACGATAGTATGTGAGGCAAGCCTCACTTAATTATTATGGAAAAGAAGTAAGTGTAAAATAGTAAAGTGATGGAGAGAAGTAAGTGTGAGAGAGATGAATAGAGGAAAGTGACAGGTGAAGGTTAGGACTGCGGTAGTTGTATATACCGGCCCGGGCCACTCTCATTACCGGGAAATCGCGAATGAAAGCTTATGCGAAAGGGACAAAAAGGAAAATTTCGGTTTGTTGAGGATGATAGGTACAAGAAAAGGATTAGCGGCTAATAACAACACGTAGCACGGGACAGACGGCGTACGACAACGAGGTACGAGCGAAGCAGCTGACGACATCGTGGTAGCCCGCGTATATCTAGCGGATACACCGTCCCGTGGCGACACCGCGAGAATATCGGCAAACTGCCGACGGCACCGATCACCGCGTGCGCGCGCGAAACCGAGAGAGATAGAGAGATGTTGACCGCGTGCGTCGAGTAAGAGAGTGACGGCGCGCACACTGCACGCGCACGTTGAGTATGGGTGAGAGCGGTGCGCCGGAGGGGGATCGACTACGAATGGGCTGGTGTTCATACGTACGAATATAAGAGGAAAGGAGATAGACAGCTGTCCCGATGCATTGGTGGAGGCGTTGGCGGATTTGTACAGATAGCGGATAAAAGGAAATGGCGAACGTACACTAGCGGATTTGGAAGGAAAATAGGTGGCGTTACGGAGGACTATCGGTACGTCTACTACCACCGATCTGGCGGATATGATAGCGGAAAGGGAGAACAACTAGCTCCACTATCGGTAGCGGATAATACGAATTGGAGAAGAAGGACGAGACTCCTTCCCCAACCGCCGTACAGAGTAGACGTGTTGAGCGAGAAACCATATCGTAGTAGCCATTTTGAGATCCGCTGAGATTTAAGGAAAGTTAAAGTATTGAGGCGATAGAATAGCTATTTAACGTTCAGTTGGAGCGAGTAACACCCAAAATTCAAGGGTTAAATACCGAGTCTGGAGAGATAAACAATTCATTAATAAAAAGGAGAGTTTTCGACTTGCGGTGAGTGAGGAAGTACGGCGTATTGTAAGGTATGAGAGTGTGATAAAGGACGTTCCGTAAAAATTGTGAATTAGATAGCCGCGCGGAAATCAGTAACATTTCGAATCGACTTGCGCGTTATAACACATTTGTAAAGCATCGAGCAATTAATCGGCGTGATTTCTGTATGCGTTTGTAATTGTTATATTTTAAGGTAGCAATAATTAAAGTGTTAATAATTATAGTGAAATTGAAGGGGTTGATTTTATAACCCGACCAAATCATCCAATTCCTTACAACGTGGTTCCGCTATCTTTCCCGTGATGGTAACGTGGAGCCCGCGACCCTGAATCGGCTTGTCGTTAGTTTTACCGGTAACTGGCGCCCAATAACTCAATTCGTTACCGGGTAATTGTTATTGATTAATCATTATTATTTATTTGTCGTAAGCCATAGTGACACGTTGCACTACGGGAACAACTCGTTAAGAATCAAAAGTGCAATGTCACAAGTAGAGTAAACAAATCAGATGGTGTCGTTATGTATTTGAAGGACTACATTACAGAAACCACTGAAATAATTGAGATAAATAAAATAAAAATAATAAATTCCAAAATTTCTATAGAAAATAATAAAGAAATATTAATTTCTGCTGTATATAGGTCACATGATATTCCTAAAACAGAATTTATACTAAATATAAAGAAGTTAATTTTCGAAAATCGAAAAACCAAAAATCATTTAATCATAGGAGATTTTAATATTGATCTGTTAAAGATGGAAGCTATTAAGCAAGAATTACTTAATAGTTTACTTGAAAGTGGATATGCACCGGGTTTTCAGGGCATAACAAGGCCATCTCTGGATAACTGCAATACAGGAACATGCATTCATAACATCTTTATAAAAACTGAAGTAATCAAAAGGCGCGATAGCGCCTGACGCAAGTATAGGAGCGAGAGCCATTATATACAACTAACTAGCCCCCCCAAATTTTTACTTTTTAACTACTTCAATATTACATTATTTATTTGTGCTATTGGCCACGCATTACGTTCCTTATTTATTAATCTTTACTGTACAACAAGTTTTACACGAATTCATTTACGCACAATAAAGAAAATCAATGCCAAAGATATTGCTTGCTGATTTCCTTTCCTCAATTTTCATCTTCTCCCTTTTGATATATATAGTCACCTTCAAACAAAATGAGATAGAGATAGTATAGGAAAGGCATGAGATAGAAAGAGAAACAATGCTTTCCAGCCCGTGAGAGAGCGCGTACAGAAGTAAAAACTTATAGAAGAAGTTCAAACGTGGCCACGAGAGGGAGCTAGTTTCAGGTGAATACTTTTGTCACAGCTGAATCATCTGGCTGATTTTGTGTGAAAAGTTATGAATTAAAATTATTTATTTACGTAATTATTTCCAATACCTCACATTATTCCGCTTCGGTATTTTTTATTGTAGTGCAATGCAGATACTATTGCAAGGTAAAGATTTCATATTCGCCCATATCCTATACTAGCATGTCGACCTTTGACATCTAGACGAGAGAAAGAGTGAGAGAGAGAGAGAGAGAGAGAGAGAGAGAGAGAGAGAGAGAGAGACAAACATTGATAAAATTCTAACCATGAAAACAATGTTTTCATTTCCATGCAAGTGACGGTATAACTTTTTTTAATCTTAAAGTATAATATTAATAAGAATTGCACAAAAAATAAATGTATATTATTACATCATTTTAATTATAAATTTTTTTTTTAATTTTTGGTAGGTTCCACGTATACCCTTCTCGGGTTTTTACGTACGTATTCGCTACACCTTTATTTATTCCTGTTTTGGTTTTTTCTTTATAAGATATATGAATTTATCGATCTTTACAAGCCAAAGAAATATTCCTTACATCTCAAGTAAGGCGGACTGTATTAATACCAGCCACTTAATAAACCTCACAGGATGAATGTTTGAAAAAAGACTAAGACAAGCTAGGTCAACAAAAATATAAAATTTAGTTGATTGTAGTATGAAATTAATAAAACCTTAATAAGACGGAAAAAAAAAAAAAAAAAAAAGAAAGAAAAAAATTGTATTTCGCCCTGAGTATGCCTGGTGGGCTCATCAGTAGAGTCCAGGCATCTCGTCTCTAGATACAAATGACAGATATAAAAATTATTTGAAAACCAGCTGTATTCTGACGAGGAAGATGGTTTTTTCTTTCCAATTTCCCCCCGTTACCCCACCTTCACGCATTCGCCCGGGGTTATGCTCGTGGGGAGAGGGAAAACCTGTGGCCAAACCCCGTGGGATAAATGCCTATTAGGAAAACCTCCTCCGAGAACGGCGGTGCATTCGAGAACAATTCTGTTTGGGTGGCAAGGTCACATTGCGTAGACTTTAACACCGAAACCGAATGTCTCACACCTCCCGCTCAAGTTGTGGAATGTGAAAAAACACCTAACCGATCGTTTAAGCTAAGTCCGAGAACGGTCACCCATCCAAGTAGTAACCGCGCTCGGCGCTGCTTAACTTTCCTGATCGACCGAGGTGCGCTTCCGCCACTCCGCCACCGTGTCGGTTACATTATTTTAATTATATTTATTATATTATTAATTCATTTTATTTATATAATTTGATGTGTTTGCTTTAAGTTTATATTATTTGAAGGGACTTATGCTTGTATTTTTATAATGAATCCCTCATGATATCTCAATGTTTTCCACATTGACCAAAATAATTTAAAAAACAATATATTATAATTAAGTGGATACTTTATTGTTCTCTATCCTAATTAAAATTGCTGAATAATCATTTTATTTTCTATATAAAGCCAATATATGTGTTCGATACTTTGCCAAGTACATAATATTTAATAATTATATGGACTATAACATATGTAGAATGATATTCTTTCCAACGTTAAGTGAAATGATTGCTTAATAGTTATATGTACTGACTTAAATAATTTAAAAGAATGTTGATAAGTTATTGTTCTCTTTACATATATTTATTGAAAACCTTTTTTAAAATTTAACGGGGTGCCATAGTCAATATTTATCCTCCCTACCTTATCGGCAATCGTGATTATTAGTAATAAATTTGTAAATAAAACAGTATGTAAAAAAATAAGAGAAGAGGCGCCTTCGTTTATTGATAATTTAACTGTGTGCTGAATTTCAGATTAAAATTATATTGCGTTTTTGAGAAAAGTCTTACCAAAAATGTAAACCTAACCTCAACGAGGTGAAAAGATTTGATATTTTTGGTAAGACTTTTCTCGAAAACGCAATAATATTTTAATCTAAAATTTAGCACACAGTTAGATTGTCAATAAACGAAGGCGCCTCTTCTCTTATTTTTTCACATACTGTTTTACTATTTTATTAATTAATCATCAAAAATTGAGTATGGAACCCCCTAAATTAAATAAAATCAATGTGTCAGTTGTTTGGTAAGTGTAAAAGGCATTTAATAATTTTGTAATTTTCACATGCCTATAAAATGTTTGATAGTGACACTAACTAACATATATAGTTAAGTAATTAAATAGAATTTCTTGTGTTGTACTAAAATTATAATATTAAATTGTACTGTTGTCGTTAATTATTATAGTAACCCAATAATATAGAATTTAATTTGTTACAAATAAATTTAGCTTAATTAAAACTATAAGTGTATCATATTAAATTCACTGAATAAGAAAGGGTTATTTTTAAAGTATATTAATTTTAAGCAAATAACGTCTCTGAAATGAAAAATTAATGGTACAAAGTAAAATTAAAGCAAATTTGCTGTGAGGAACATTTTACCTTGTAAATATTATCATAAATCTCTGAAGATACAGCAAAACAAATTTAAATTTAAGTGGCGAGAGGCTACCTAAAAAGTGCACTATTATGAGTATGTAAATATATCGTCGCCTTAGCGCAAGAAGGTTCCAATTCAAATTTTTCTTCAAAAAGGGTCCAATTCAAATTTTCGTTTCAAAAAGGTTCCAATTCAAATTTTCGTTTCAAAAAGGTTCCAATTCAAATTTTCGTTTCAAAAAGGTTCCAATTCAAATTTTCGTTTCAAAAAGGTTCCAATTCAAATGTTTATTTCAGAAAGGTTCCAATTTAAATGTTTATTTCAAAAAGGTTCCAATTCAAATGTTTATTTCAAAAAGGTTCCAATTCAAATATTTCTTCAAGAAGATTCCAATTGTCAACTTTGTTTCACTAAAAATCGTGACTGCACCTTAATCTCTAAAAATTTTGATCACCTAATACCTTTTCAATAACTCTCGGCATTTCTTATTAGAAAATTTTTATCTAAATATTTTCGCGGTTTCGTAAAATAATTTTTGCTGAAGAATTATATCGTCGTATTTAAGAAGACTAGCACGTTTACATTTAATAAAGCATTCAGATGGGCCGGTCTTCGTAAATCACGACGATATAAAAAAATGAAAATAATTTATATGATTTTTACCAACAGTTTCAATATTTGAAATTAAAGGAATATATGAAAATTCTAATGCACTGCTAGCACTCCCAGTGCTACAAGAGATTCTTGATTGAATTACAATTTTGCATAAACATTTTGCAAATTAAATGTAATAACTTTAATAAAAATAATGGAAGAAAAAGTTGAAAATATTAATACTGTATTATATTTTTGGCATGGTTTATTATGATTCAATATTTATATAGTTAATAATAGTATTGATTAAACATTTTGTTTATATTAATCATAAATCGCTTAAGCTATAATACGTATAAGAGAATTTTATTTATATTTCTATCAGCTTAAGGAGGTGGTATTAAATAATTGTAATAATTAAGTTTTTTTGCTCCGTCGGTAACCAGTCAGATGTACCACCCCTATAATTTTTCAATGTATTTTTTCGATGAATTTAGTATCGTATGTATAATGTTCACTCTACACCGTCTTTTCTGATGTAGAGCACCTTACATCTTAGTTTTCGCCAACATCTTAAAACGCGGTGATCGGGCACTTGTTTTTCAAAGTAACGCGCATGCGTTTTAACGATGAATTTAGTCACGCGGGTACAGTGTTCGCTATGCACTGTCTTTTACAGAGAAAAAGTCTCGCAGTGTATTAATAGTACTAGTGGAATAGTGGATAAAGCCCGCTACGCGCGTCGTAGTTTTATGGATGGATATTACGGATGGATATTCATATTCGTATAGGCAATTGGGAATATGTATTTGTTACGAAGCCAATAAAGTTATTTTAATCGTATAGGCAGTGAAGATATATTTATTGGTATAAGTGGGCGTAAATTCGAACTATACAGTTACAGTATTAAGGGGATGTCGGAGCTATAGCCTCCATCAAAAGCCGCTCGATCTCACGGCTTCGAATGGCGCTGTAGTCAGGTGTCGATTTCTACGATAAACATACTTAAAACATAAATTATAAATTTTGCAGCTACATAGAGCTGTTGAAAGATACTTTCCCCCCTAGCTATAACTAAAATTAAGGTAAGTGTAATATTACTCTTGGCAGTAAATGTTTATTTTTTTAAAGAAATGTGAAATACATTGCGTGTAGCATTACGGCAGATATAGATTCATTGAATAAGAGACGTATTTCACATTTCTTTAAAAAAATAAACATTTGCTGCCAAGAGTAATATTATAATTACCTTAAGTTTAGTCATAGCTAGGGGGGAAAGTATCTTTCAACAGCTCTATGTAACTGTAAAATTTATAATTTATGTTTTAAGTACGTTTATCGTAGAAATCGACACCTGACTACAGCGCCATTCGAAGCCGTGAGATCGAGCGGCTTTTGATGGAGGCTATAGCTCCGACATCCCCTTAACGATTCGACGAATAATCTATTTATTGCATTTTAAATATTAGATTATATTTTCCAGTCTAATCTACATTCTTGTCTAAGACGAGAATTTTTATTATTTATATTATTAACAATAAGAAATTTAAATAATAAACAGAATATTTTCATACGGAAGTAAAAATTATTTTCATTTTTTTATATCGTCGTGATTTACGAAGACCAGCCCATCTGAATGCTTTATTAAATGTAAACGTGCTAGTCTTCTTAAATACGATTTTTAGTGAAACAAAGTTGACAATTTAATTGGAACCTTCTTGAAGAAACATTTGAATTGGAACCTTTTTGAAATAAACATTTGAATTGGAACCTTTTTGAAATAATCATTTGAATTGGAACCTTCTTGAAACAAAAATTTGAATTGGAACCTTTTTGAAACGAAAATTTGAATTGGAACCTTTTTGAAACGAAAATTTGAATTGGAACCTTTTTGAAACAAATATTTGAATTGGACCCTTTTTGAAGAAAAATTTGAATTGGAACCTTCTTGCACTAAGGCGACGATATACACTCCGCATCAAAATTATCGCAACAAGATTTTTCACCGAAAAATTGTCATTTTTTAAATGCTTATAGCTCGGTCAATTTTCATCGTATTGAGATCATTTTTTTTTGTTTTGTAGAGAATTATGTGCACTTTGAGGAAAAAATAATGCCTAATAGCTGCGAGATAATGCCACATTGCTATATGTTAATCAGGCCTAACAACTTCTTTTTCTTAATCAACGCAATAGTTTGCACGTTTACCTGGATTACCAAAAATTTTTTTTCAAAAAACAACAAATACCACCTTAAAGTAGACTTTTTAACGAGTATTTTATAAAACAAGTTGACCCTCTACGACTTTTTCTGACCGAGTTATGCCATTTTAAAGATCTTCCTATGTTTTAGTCAAATACCGCCAACATCAGCATTACCCGATGCGTACCGCGAGGAGGTTGTTGGTCGGACTTACGCATCATTGTGGCCCTGAAAAGGACCGATTGTGTGAACCGTTTCTTTCATTAGGGACCCCAAGGCTCGTCACTTCCGCAGTATTTTTTGACTCCAAATTTTTAGTTGCTATGTACTCTGTATAGCAAAATTAATGCTGAATGAGCTTTCGCCTTAACTTTTGACCAGTATCCCGGCGTAAATTTTTGCTTTATTTTTTAATTGATTTGTTGGTAGAGTTGATAATTTTACCGAAAGTATGGAGATGCATTGTTATATGTACCGAAAATGTAGAGGTGTAATTTTAAATAAAGTTACACTTTTCATGGGTTAATTTAAAAAAAATAACGAATAGCAATATGGTTTCTTTGTTTATGAGGTTTTAAGATAGTTCTCGGGGCACGAATTTGTTTTAAATGTAACCTGATAATTTAGTAGTAGTTGCTATTAGGATTCATGCTATCCTGAAAGAACACATAATCCCTACAAGACAAGAAAGATTATCTCAATACAAT
Organism: Theocolax elegans; assembly: GCA_026168455.1. Taxonomy (NCBI): domain Eukaryota; kingdom Metazoa; phylum Arthropoda; class Insecta; order Hymenoptera; family Cerocephalidae; genus Theocolax; species Theocolax elegans. Next base: position 49,393,899 of record CM047426.1, on the reverse strand, counting down.
GAAAATTGATTAAATTACAAGCATTTGAAACATGGCCATTTTTCGAATGCTTGTAATTCGATCAATTTTAATCGCAATGAGATAATTTTTTTTTGTTTTGCAGGGGATTCAGACCGCGGGGTCCTTAATGTAAGAAACGGTTCACTCAATCGGCCCTTTTCAGGGCCACAATGATGCGTAAGTCCGACCAACAACCTCCTCGCGGTACGCATCGGGTAATGCTGATGTTGGCAGTATTTGACTAAAACATAGGAAGATCTTTAAAATGGCATAACTCGGTCAGAAAAAGTCGTAGAGGGTCGACTTGTTTTATAAAATACTCGTTAAAAAGTCTACTTTAAGGTGGTATTTGTTGTTTTTTGAAAAAAAATTTTTGGTAATCCAGGTAAACGTGCAAACTATTGCGTTGATTAAGATAAAGAAGTTGGTAGGCCTGAGTAACATATAGCAATGTGGCATTATCTCGCAGCTATTAGGCATTATTTTTTCCTCAAAGTGCACATAATTCTCTACAAAACAAAAAAAAAATGATCTCAATACGATGAAAATTGACCGAGCTACAAGCATTTAAAAAATGACAATTTTTCTGTGAAAAATCTTGTTGCGATAATTTTGATGCGGAGTGTATATATATTTATTTCATAGGATTTTTCTTATTTGTTTGATGGTATTCATTCGCTGGAGTTGTTCACTTGACTCTGGTTAATTACTTGTATTTGCATAAGTGCAGCTTATACATGATTCAAAAACAATATGTACTGAGAGCTGCATTCATATAAGAATTGAAAGAATTGACAGTACCAACATAGGATAATTCTGTAATTGAGTCATTGATTTAATTAATGAAACAAATTTTGTGTAAGTAAATAATTGTGGTTCTGTCTTAAGTCTAACTATAAACTGAAATATATATAGTCCCACATATAGCATAAACAAATGTGTTATAATATAATAATGGGCAAATTTTAGTCGCTTCGAGAAGAAACTTTCTATTACATGTGCCAGTCCAGTTGTAATCTAAACTATATAGTATATATTTGATTTACATAATTATATTTAAGGAATAAATCGATGATTCTTTATTCTAGGCAAGTTTAATTGTGACTTGTCAAGAAGAGAAAAAAATACATTGTACATATTATCTAATGGATATATGGTATGGTGGCGTAATTCACTGTTAACCGTAGTTGTATTTTTCTTTGAATAAGTGATTATTAGATATGTCCCATTTTTTTAACGCATAAATGAAATGATAATTAAATATTTTTATTTTATTTTTCTTTTTTATTAATTTATTAAAATTATACACTGATGTATTAATAAAAACACCTTCTACGAAAATGTCAACATTTGCAAGTACGGTTTCCAATCACACTTTGAAAAATGTTATCTGATAAAAAAATCTTTAATTATTACTCCCATCCTATTTCTACTTATATTTTGTTTAAACTCCATAAAAAGTTTCTGCAATAGAAAGTACTAAAATCAAATATCGACAAGTAATTTTAATTGAATATTTATATATTTTTTTTGCTTAAACTCCAAAAAGTTTCTGCAATAGAAAGTACTGAAATCAAAGCGGAATAATCGACAAGTATTTTTTACCATACCATACACTGAATTTTTTTTAATTAAACTTTTATATATTTTGCTTAAACTCTATAAAAAGTTTTAATTAATTTCCACAAAACTGATAAAAAGGAAACTTCTTTTTTTTAATTTTCTTTAAATAAACAATGCCTATCCTTCCCGTGCTTTACATCAGTAGATAAACAATTTTATAGAATAATAACCTTTTTTATATGTAACTTATATTCCATAATAGTTTTCTGCAATTGAAAGTACTGAAATCAAAAACACCTTCCACGAAGGTGTCAAAACCCGCAAGTATTGTTATTCTAATCAAACTGTGAAAATTGTTATCTGATAAATAAATACTGCAATTGAATCTGACATTGTTATCTGATAAATAAATAATTTTAATTCTAACTCCCTTATTTTATCTATTTCTTTGAATTTTAATTAAACATTTTTTTAATATTACAAAAATTACATATAAAAAATTTCGCAAATTGAAAGAACTGAAATCAAACTGAAATCGACAAATATTTTGAATGGTACCATAAATATATATTTTAAATAAACATTTATATATATATTACTTAAACTTCGTAAAAAGTTTCTGCAATTGAAAGCACTGAAATCAAACTGTAATCGACAAGTATTTTGAATCATGCAAAAATGTCTACCAATCTGAATACAGATTTTTTTTATTAAAAGTATCTTATACTTTTACTTCTCATTTCTGGTCCTGCCATGTCTTACAGTAATAAATAAATAATATTCTAATGATGTTAACTTGTGCAAAATTAATTTCTGCAAAACGAATAAAATGGACATTTCTTCTTTTTTATTCTTTTAAATAAAATAATACTTGCACCACCGTTGGTTAATAGGTGTTACCGCTTCATATAGGTGTTAATTCTGACTATATTAACTGATGTTACATTTTATGTATCATTACATACATCTTAGCTATTATCTTATTTTAAAATTTAAGGGGCCTAATATATTATGCAAAGCGACTTGTGGCTTATTATTAAATAGTGTAAAGACCCACGCGTGGAAACAAGACTGTATACTATAAACCAATAATTTATTATTAATAAAATAATTTGTGGTGCAAGTATTATTTTATTTAAAAGAATAAAAAAGAAGAAATGTCCATTTTATTAGTTTTGCAGAAATTAATTTTGCACAAATTAACATCATTAGAATATTATTTATTTATTACTGTAAGACATGGCAGGACCAGAAATGAGAAGTAAAAGTATAAGATACTTTTAATAAAAAAAATCTGTATTCAGATTGGTAGACATTTTTGCATGATTCAAAATACTTGTCGATTACAGTTTGATTTCAGTGCTTTCAATTGCAGAAACTTTTTATGGAATTTAAGCAAAATATAAGTAGAAATAGGACGGGAGTAATAATTAAAGATTTTTTTAACAGATAACATTTTTCAAAGTGTGATTGGAAACCATACTTGTAAATGTTGACATTTTCCTAGTAGGTGTTTTTATTAATACATCAGTGTATAATTTTCATAAATTAATAAAAAAGAAAAATAAAATAAAAATATTTAATTATCATTTCATTTATGCGTTAATAAATGGTTATTTCTTACAAAAAAGTAAAATGAAACATTTAACTACAACACATTTACTTTAACTGTCTCTTTTAATGATTACTATCCTTTGATTATGACTATAGGAAAAATTAGAAAATCAAAGATGAATAATACTATTAAAATGATTGATTATACTAAATTAATCAAAATAGCTAACAACGAAAATTAGACGGAAATTTTAAATATGCAGGATCCAAATATTGCAACAAATTCTATAATTGAAGAAAAACAAAATTGTATAAATAAAGTTAAACAGAGTATAAAGATAAATAAAAATAAGAATAAATTAAATCCTAGAAATAGGTGGATTACAAGTGCAGTAATGATATGCTGTAAAACTAAAGAAAGTTTATATTTATTTTGGAAAAAAATCCTAGCTTAGATAATAAGTTTTACTATAGAAATTATACTAAAGTACTAGATAAAATTATAAACAAAGCCAAAGAATTATATGAAAAAGAACAAATACAAGAATATAAGAACAATGAAATGAAAACAATGAGAAGATAAGTAATTCTACACGAATTGCTAATAATATGAACAAATTTTTTACTAATATAGGTAAAAGTTTAAGCGATAAAATTTAAAATTGCCACAACTCAATTTAAATAGCATTTTTATTACACCCACATATGCATATGAAATCGAAAATATAATAATAAATTTAAAGAATAAAAATGGAGGAGTAGATAATATTAATGCAAAAACAATAAAATGGCTATCTCATTTTTTAATATTACCATTAGTACATGTCATAAATTTATGTATAGAAAAAACTACTTGGCCAAGTGCACTAAAAACAGCAGAAATAATTCCGATTCACAAAAGTAGCGAGAAACATAAAATAACAAATTATAGACCTATTTCGCTTATTTCAAAAATTTTCGAAAAAATTATATTCACTTGATTAATTAAGTTTATAAATGGCAGTAACATACTGGCAAACAACCAATATGGTTTTAGGAAAAACAAAAGTACTAAGGATGCATTAAACTACATACCCAACATAATGTACAATAACCTAGATTCAAACGCTCCAATAGCAATAACTTTCCTTGATTTAGCCAAAGCTTTTGATACTGCTAACCATACTATTTTGTTGGTTAAATTATATAGGTACGGAATTAGGGGTAAAGCGCAGAAGTTGATAAAAAGTTATCTAAGTAATAGGGAACAAAGAGTAAAAATAAATGATACATATAGTGTATATGAGAAAATAACAACTCAAGTACCTCAGGGCACAATTTTAGGACCATTCTTTTTTATTATATATATAAATGATCTATTGACAGCAATGCCAGATAATACAATATTATCTTATGCTGATGACACTGCAGTAATATCAACAAGCAATAGTTAGAAAGAACTAGAAACAATTATGAACTCAAATCTTAATAAAATAGCAAATTGGCTAGCACTTAACAAACTTTCACTTAATATTGATAAAACAGTATATTTAACTTTTGTGAACCATAAGGAGAGATGGGATAAGCACATAGAGTATACAAAAAGACGAAATATCTAACTTTTATTTTTCACAAAATAGCTAAAATCATGTCCACTGATACTCTCAAAACACTGTATTATGCTTTTTACCATAGTATAATCCGTTACGGAATAATAGCTTATGGTGGTGCATATGCAAATAACAAATCTGTAATACAAAATCAATAAAATAGATTACTTAAAATAATTAATAAAAATAAATTTATAAGCGATAAAAATCCAATGAACATTGACAAACTTTTTATTTTTGAATCCCTTAGTTTTTATTGTAGTACATTGCAAGAAATTTATAAAAACTCAAAAAGTATAACAAGAAATAGGAATATCCAAATGCCACGTCGATGTAGCAAATTCAATTCAAAGAACAGCTATATAAGAGCAGTAAGTCATTACAATATCTTACCAAACGAACTTAAAAATATAGATAATATTAAAGTAAGAAAAGCAAAATAAAAAAACTGGATCAAGACAAACGTATAAAGAATTAGTATGAATAACTCAGTAAAAATTGATTGTACTCGAATAAAAATGTGGTTTTGTAAGTTAATTAGTCAAAAAAATCAGGTAATTGCAAACAATTCAATAATTAATTCATTTTTAACTGATAAAAATAATAAATTTGTTAGATGTGTAAATCTTGCATTGGAAGTCCTACAGGATGCGGCAGTATTTGACAAATTGTTACTTAATGTTAGAACATATGGTAAATGTAACAAGTACTACAAACGATCGCATCGCAGAATATCTAATTACAACTACAATAAAATGAAAAAAATAGAAAATATCAGCAATTTAATTCTAATTGCAACTGAAGTAAGTAATATGAACTTTCTTGAGGAGGCATATAAACTTTCAGTTGCAGTTTCAGATGCAAAGCTCGTGGTGAGTTTGAGTGATAAACAAAAAGCTATACCGGATAAAACAGTGGAAAAAGACAAAAAACATCTATTTGATAAGGTCTGTGAAACTAAAATTAATCGAGTAGTTCCTGATTTTAAATACATAAATTTTGTAAAAGAAACACCAGAATGTAACAAAGTTAAAGACGAAGTTGTAAAAGAAAAATATGATCCTATAGAATCAGTATATACTAAAATAGACAAAATGGCTTAAGATAATGCCACAAATATGAAGGTCACTAATCCACCAGGGAAGAAATTACAGCAAGTTAACTCTTCCCGCATGTCCTATGGAGATCTAAACTACATTGGATCGAATAAAGCAATTTTTTATTTTGATAAGGGAATAAGAGGAAAACAAATTTTTACAAATTCTGTTTACCCACTGAAACAGCAGCCTAAATACAAAGATCTAGTAGTTATAGATGATATAGTATTTACATCAGCATGTAAATGTGATTCTTCAAAACAACATCAGGACATGTTTTCACATTACAGAGTCTCTTGTGCGGTTGGACTCACTTGCCCTGCAAGACTAAACAACATCGAGAAAATTATTTTTGCAAGAAACAGAAATGCGTCAAGAGAAATGTTCACCACTGCTAGAGCCATGTTAACAAGATTTTGGTATAAAATAAGGAAAAAATGTTTAAAAGAGTAATAATATTAAACAATAATATGAGCATTTAAAAAAAAATTTAAAGAGTTTAAAAAAAAATGTAACAGTGATGCACTAAACAGTATATTAGTTATACTGATCAAGTTGCAAAACTCTTATTAAATATAGTATTAGGTTAATTTAGTATTAGGATATAGTGTTAAGTTCCTATGTACAGGTGCAGTGTGCACCTCTATAGCATACATTTATTGTAAAATATTGTAATGTCTGGAGTTAATAATAAATAAATAAATTTCGGAGTTAGTCCTTTAATAAAAGGTAAAACAAGTCTTGGTCTCCGAATTGGATTTCTGTTTATTAAATTAATGCTAATATTAGTATTAATGTTATTTTTTATGTGTGAAATTCTTTTATTAATATATTTTTGAATAAATTCATGTGGGTAATTAGTGTTTTGTAAGAAATTAGTTATTATTTTAATATTTTCTTCGTGAAAAATCGAGTCAGACAGTGAAATCGTTTTCACAGTGAATTAGTTTTAGTGTTAAAAAAAAAAAATTTTATACTTGTTAATTAATAATTTGTTTAAAATTGGGTATTTGTAAATAATTTATGGTTTTTTTATGAATGTAGTGGTTTTGTGCGTTTGGAGAGATGTTGCTGAATCCGGAATGTGATTAGCATCTCTGCGTTTTTTGTTTGATAAGAATATTGTGTATATTAATGTGAAAAAATCGCGGGCTTAAATTTTAATAGTATATATATTTTTTTTTTTTTGCTAATCTGTTTTTATAGCCTTGATAAGGGACGGCTAAAAAACGTCCGAAACGTCAGCTACAAGAAAATGTTTGTTCGTAGATATCAATAAAGCCTTTTTATTTATTAAGAAAATCATATACTATATTATATGATTATAATTATTATAAGCATTAAATTTAATTAAAAGTAAGTGAATATTGCAATGAAAACAAATACTGCTTGACAGCTTGTGTACAATATATCTTTCTCTCTCTCACATGACAAGTCTTCCATAAGATTATTAATTTTTCGGATGGCTTTGTCACGTGATAGAGAAAGAGGTGTTGATGGAAATGCATCGCAGTTGGTTCTTACTTATATTGCTAATTGTTCGTTTTGTGGTATAGCATTCGATTTTGCTTGAAAATTAGAGTTCGATTGATCAACTGGTGTTAAAAGTTTTCTTTTGCGGCATATGTCTCTTTTCTTTCTTCTTCCAAATCTTCTTTTTTATGAGCAATTGTACCAGGTATTCTATTCCTTGAGTCTGGCACTTTTTACTGCTCCTTTTTTATATAAATTTAGAATTAATTTCTTAAAACTAATAAAATTTAAAGTTAAAAATATATTATAAATTTTAAATCCATTGAGTATTTACTAAAATAATATAAATACTTTAACAATGCAGAAAATATTTACTTCAAATAGAACTGTACGTATTTGTGCAGTGTATTGAAGTAAAAGAAATTATTTATTTATTAATTGTTAAATTTTAATTGTATGGTAAAGGAGATTTCTATTTTACTATACTCTATGCTTCATAGTTGCTTCGTTTAATATACTTGTATGTAATCGTCGAAAAACTCGCAATTATTATTTTAGTGAAATAAAACTACAATTTTTTTTTCGCAAGAATAATTTTAGAGAAAAAGTGTCCATTAATGCTTGCTTTATTTCAATTGTAACTTGCGAATTTTTTTTTTTTCTATTTGTTCGATAATGTTCTACGTAAGAAATACTTTACAAAAAGTTTACAAAAAAGTACTTTACAAAAAACTAACACCCTTGTATTAGATAAAATAATAATTGTTTATGTATTTATTTATAAAATGCTGAATCATTATAAAATGTGGCTCATTACTAAAAAAAGTATACCTAAGCTGGGCGTAACTGAACACCAAGAATCATTCAATTCTCTCATTCCCCCTCCGTAACACTGTATGCCAGAGTTGGGAGCGTGGCGTGCCCAAGTCAGGGTTAAAGAAATACGAGTTGTATTTGAAGTGTATACATCTTTTGTTTTGAGTGCAGTAAACCCAAGAATGATTGTATTACAAAATAAAATATTTGTATGTATAATACCTGTATACGATGAAGTATATTATAACCTTCAAATTACAATGATAGGCATTTATAGTGCCCAATACGGGTTCTACAATATTGAACTCACCACTCAATAGCGGTAATTCCAACTTGGGAGCGCAGAGCTCTCATGATTGAAGCACCTTAATCCGGATAGTCTTTCAATTAACCGACCTCTTATTTGTTATTTCAGAATTACTATTATTTGGGAATACGGAATTGCAAGTTAGGTTGGGATCTCCCAATGCCGAAATTTCTTTGTGTGTATATATTTTGACGCGCTAAATCCGAATCCGAGGTTGGTTTTACGTAAACACCACCAAAATTTTTTTTAAATCGCGAAAAACTGTGAAAAATCACTGAAAATCGTATTTAAGTGCGTGGGTTAAAGACAAAAAAATTTTGTATAAGAGTATTATACACTATTTTTATATATTTTGATGCGCAGAATTTGAATTCAGGGTTTATTGTACCCGTACGCCCTTGAAAGTGTGAAAAAATGGTGAAAACCTATGCAAAATCGAGAAAAACTACGAAAAATCGTGAAAATTTGCATTTAAGAGCATAATTTTGTTGCAATACATTTTTTTGTAAATGTATCATGTATGGTTCACGTGAATTTTAGGCGTATAAATGAGATCTGGTGAGTAGTTGACTTTTATATCCTCCCAACCTAGAAAAAATGTCAAAAAATCTTGTAAAATCGCTTAAAATGTAACATGGAAACAAATGGAAAGTTTGTGGCGATCTTAAAATTGCAACCATGATATTAGGACAACAATCAGATTTTACTAAAAATCCCTGCTTCTTGTATTCGTGGGATAGCAGGGACAGGCAGAATCACTATGTTCAAAAAATATGGTTGACTAGAACAGATTTTGAATCAGGATCGAAGAACATTATACGTTTACCATTGATTGTCCCATCAAAGTATCTCCTTCCTCCACTTCATATCAAACTTGGTCTAGTAAAACAGTTTGTTAAAGCTCTGCATAAAGATGGCGATTGTTTTAAGTATTTAGGAGAAAAGTTTCCCGCAATAAGCGACGCTAAAGTGAAAGAAGGTCTTTTTGATGGCCCTCAAAATCGTGCTCTATTTGAAGACAAAAATTTCAACATAAAAATGACTGCCATTGAGAAAGCTGCATGGCAAAGTTTCAAATCTGTATGTGAGAACTTCTTAGGGAATAAAAAGAGTGAGAACTATGGAACTTGTCGAAGAAATGTTGAAAATATTCAAAAATTTAGGTTGCTTGATGAGTAAAAAACCAACCTCCGATTCGGATTTAGCGCGTCAAAATACATAAGGACAGATAGATCTGGTTGCTTAAACAAACCACTTCTTTTTGTGTGCCGGTGTTATTGTCGCCTCACATTCTGATTGACTCTTAAACAGAGTGAATATGAACAAATGGTGACAAATATCAAACATAAATTAACATTAAGCTACATATCCGTATTAACTTCCTAATATTAAATAATATAATATTTAATTGTTTATGCATTTATTTACCAAATGCATAAATATGAATATGAAACCTAATCTCCTGATCAACTCATGTTCCTTACTATTTCTATATGAAACTCTACTAATTGATTTCCATTTAATCTCTACTAATCTCTAGTAATTACATAAATATTTGTTTAAAATAATATAAATATATTTTATTGTTACACGTGTTGAATTATTTTAAAAGATGGCTGACTATCGGAGGTTTCAGCAGTGTAATTTACAGTATCAACCAGATTCTGAATTACACCTTCATCGAGGAAGTTAGAACGTAAGATAATAATTATTTATTATTTATTAAATTTTATTTATTATTATTTATTTTAAAATATTTATTAAATTGAATACTTTATTACATACTCAAAATCCTTTTTTCCACGATCCAAATGTATTCTAGTTAAATAATCGTTTTTGAACATTTTTTTTTAATATTATCGTCGCTTTTTTATACTCCCAACTAGTGCTAATCAGCGACGGAGGCCATACGATGTCTGTGTAAAGAAAGCACTTATTGAAAATACATTCCCTAGTGGTCCTTGTATCAATCGTCCGGGGCCGGGAATCGAATATGAGACCTCCAGATTACGAGCCTGACGCCCTAACCGACGGAGTTTTTGAATTGTGCTTTATAAAAACTAATATTTGTTTCAATTATTTGATCATTGTAATTTATGCTATATGCAATGGTTTTATCTAAATTGATTTTAATATAATTTTAATGACAGAGTGCACACAGTCACTATCTGTCTACGTGAGGCCATTTACTAAATAACTAGAATTAAAAAACAAAATATATTGGTGATTGTTAGTGTGTGGCGCTAGTGTCGCCATGTCAATCGGCGTCGCTTAGTCTCTTAACTTAACTTAGCTCTACTGGGGCTGGAGATCGTTAACACAGGGACAACCCCGACTTTCACCAAAGCCGGCAAGTCGTCCATAGTCGACCTCACCTTCGTCGATCCTAGATTGATGGGGGGAGGGAGACTCGGCTGGAAAGTTAGCGATCGTTACACGGGTAAAAAAAAAAAAAAAAAAAAAAAAAAAAAAAAAAAAAACCGTTACACGGGTAGTGACCACCAAGCACTCGTGTACCAGCTCCAGCTGACTAGCGGAAGGACAAAGAAAGCAGGAAGAGGGGCAAAAGAGAGATGGGCACCAGCCACGTTCCTCTGCTCCCTTGAGGGGGCAAAAGTGGAGGGAACCGCCGAAAAGCACGAGGCCTCACGAATGCCTTAACAGCGGCTTGCGATGCCTCTATGGCCGTGAAGTTTAACCCTCGCGTCCGTCCACCGATAATGTGGTGGAGTGAGGACATCGAAGAAAAGAGACCTGAGTGCCTGCGTGCCAGAAGGCTGCACCAAAGAGCGAGAGAAACACCGCGGTTCCAAGATAGTTCCGCAGAATACGAACAAAAGCGGAGGGATCTCAAGGTGGCCATCAAGGCTGCCAAGACAAGGTGTTGGCGGGAGCTATGTGAGGAGGTGAACCACGACCCCTAGGGCAGACCGTATAAAACGGTTATAAATAAGATCAACCCCGGGGGAGCTGTTGCATCCACCGACCCAGTTTTTCTGGACGGAGTCGTCCGCCACCTGTTTCCAGAACATCGGAAAAGGGCAGCAGAGACGGGCCTGATGGCCACCATTGGTGCAGCCGAGTCGCCAGACATTAGTGAAGCCGAACTGAGGATGGCCGCTAAAGATATTTCCGTACGTAAAGCCCCAGGGCCTGACGGAATACCTGGCCTGGCCGTCAAGACAGCGGCGATGAGTGCTCGGGACTTGTTCCTGGACGCATTCAACGCATGCCTAAGAGAAGGTTGCTTCCCGGGCCAGTGGAAGACGCAGAGGCTGGTACTCCTATCGAAGGGAAATAAACCCCCGGAGGAGCCATCATCTTACCGCCCGCTCTGTCTACTGGATATAGTCGGGAAGCTCCTAGAGCGGGTGATCTGCGCCAGGCTCGCAGCGGCCATCGGTCGGGCCGGAGACCTCTCCGACAACTAGTTCGGCTTCCGAAAGGGTCGATCGACCGTGGACGCTGTAGGCAGAGTTGTTGGTATAGCCACAAACGCCATCAATGCTGGTCGGAGTGCAAGGCGGATGTGTGCCATCATCACCTTGGACATCCGGAATGCCTTCAACTCTGCCAGATGGGACGACATCATGCTGTCCCTGCAGCACTTCCAAGTGCCACTCTATCTCAGGGAGGTCACCTCGAGTTACCTGACTGACCGTACTCTGCTCTACGACACCAACGACGGTGTGCACTCCCACAACATCACGGAAGGCGTGCCGCAGGGTTCGGTCATTGGGCCCCTACTCTGGAACGCTGTCTATGACGGCCTGCTTAGGCAGCAACTTCCGGAGGGTGTCTCGATGGTGGCTTTCGCGGACGACGTGGCGCTAGTGGTGGTCGCAAAGAGTGTCGAAGAGATCGAATATCTCGGAGACGTCTCTATAAAAGTGGTCGCCACTTGGTTGAGAGACCACGGACTTAGTCTGGCGGCGTACGGTGTGTAGTACGGTGGCCCGGGCGTACCGAACCGTATCTGACATTGCGCTCTCGGTGGTCGCGGGGACCGCCCCCTTCGACCTCCTGGCAGCCGAGAGAGCTGAAAGACAGCGTGAGGGTGGGCGACGCCTAGAAGAGAATCGCTGCCACAACCGATGGTCATTGCGAACCGTAGATGAGTGGCAGCGGAGATGGGACTCAGCCAGGGACGGCCGCTGGATCTACCGCATCATCCCGCGGATCCGGATGTGGGCGAGCAGGAAACACGGCTTCGTCAGTTTCCAGCTTACCCAGGTGTTGAACGGGCACGGATGCTTCCGATAGCTACCTATTTCGTATAGGGGTCTAGGGCAGCGCAGAGTGCCCGGCTTGTCCAAGGGTGGACGAAGACGTGGAACACGTCCTTCTACGGTGTCCTCGTTTCAGGGAGGAACGGGACCAATTTCAAATCACTTGGAGCGGTCCCCTCTGCCTGCTTGGCTTTTAGGAGGGATGGAACGCGGTAGTGACCCTCTGTACGTCTGTAGTGGACAGGCTGGGTCTCATCAGAAGAGAAGAGGAGAGAAGAGTTGCGATAGCAACAACAGTGGGCTAACCTAGCCGTTGCCTCCCCCCGCGAAGTAATGCCTTGCGGCGGTTTCCGCGGGGGAATAAAGGTAAGAAAAGAGGTGGAGTTTTAGAGGGTATGCCTATCGACATCCCTCGATAGGAGAGTCCCACACACGGGGAGTCTCGCATGGCTCCAGTCATGGTGCATTAAGCATTTCTCCACCTCTCCGAAAACAAAAAAAAAAAAAAACACACAAACACACACACACACACACACGCGCGCACACACACACACACACACACACACACACACACACACACACACACACACACACACACACACACACACACACACACACACACACACACACACACACACACATATATATATATATATATATGGGTGGTTCTCTGTGACATCGAAGATGAAAAAAATAAATATTGCTATAACTGTGGGAATATGTTTTAGAGGTATCCAGTAGTTCTCCTGAATTTTTTCAGATTTTTTCTGGGCCATTATTTTAAGTTACAGAGAGTCAAAGTTGACATTTTAGCACTTTTTTGCATTATATGCCCATTTTCATGAATTTTTAGCTCCCAGGGGATGCATTTTTCACTAAAAACATAAGTATGACTTTTTTTGTAAAATTTTCCGAACTTTTCATTAAAAACACTTTTAGTAAGTTACGTAATCCGGAATCTGTTGTGAGTTTACACAAGAAGAATAAAAATCATGAATTCGATTTTGAAAATTTTAAAGTTTTAGATATTGATTTATGCTATAAAAATTTGATTTCTGAAATGTTTCATATCAAAAGTACTAAAAATACTATTAATAAGAAAGAAGATACTGTTATGTTGAGTAGAATTTACAACATCTTGTAACCGTTGAAAATTATTCTTAGAACTTGAAAAATGGTTAGACCGAGCACAACCTTGTACTTCTGCGAATCTTATACATATGTCAAACTTTTGTTTTCGTTATATATATAGCAATAACAATTTTTGAAATTTCACTTGACTCTACTCATCTACGAGTAATGGAAGATCAGTGCTAACTCTTTGACAATTATTTGGTAAAGATTGTTTTGTTATATATAGTGTTTTTTTGTGAATTGTTGTTATTTAAAGTTTTTTGTATATTTATTTATATTTTTTTAAACTTTTAAAATCAAATTAGTTGTTAATTTCATTACAACCTGGGTTTAACCCTTTAAAATCGTTATTTTGGATTTCATCATCGGCTAAATAACTGTTTATCATCGGATTTATGTTTCTGTTACTCGCTCTACGGGATTTGCTTGTACAAAATATGGCGGAATGAATGTCTGTACTATTCCGTATTGCGTTAGTCGCTCGGTAACCAATTTATTGGCAAATTCTGTCCCATCATCTGTTACGAGATATTTGGGACAACCCCATCTAATAATAATGAATTCGTCGAAGGCTTGTAGAACACTCTTTGCATCGGCTCGTCGTAGAGGTTTCATCTCTTTATATCGGGTGAAGAGATCTTCAAACACGATCATGTATTTGAACCCTTGCATCGTTGGCGGCTTTGGTCCCATGATGTCTGCTGCTACCATTGTCCATGGCTGGCTTATGTTGCGTCCTTCCATTAGGCCTGGTGGGGCTTGTTGGCTGCTTTTGTGCGCTTGGCATTCTTGGCATGCTTTTACATAATTGCACGTATCGTAATACATGCCTAGCCAATAGTAATGCGTGGCTAGTTTTGCGTAGGTCCTGTCGATACCTAAGTTACCTGCCTGAGGCGTATAATGGGCTTCATATAGGGCTTTTTCGCGATCTCTTTCTGCCAAGATTAATTTCCATGCGTCTAGGTCAGGTATGAAGGGGTCTACCAGGGGATTAGGACGGTGGGCATATAGCACGTTGTTGGAAATTCTGAGGTCAGGGTATTTTTGGGGAATTTTGCAACGGCTCGCATTTTCTCTTGGTACCATGGGTTATTGGTATTTAATGTTAATGCTGCTACTATGGCTTCTGCCTCTTCAAAGGCTCTTGATAATACGTCTGGGACATTATGCGTTACTCCTTTGCAATGTACAAATTTTATGTTGTAACTTTGCACGATCGTATTCCAACGAGCTAACCTACCAGCTGGATCTTTAAGTCGGTTTAGCCACAGGAGGCTATGATGATCCGTGATTACCGTGAACTTTTCACCTAGCAGGTATCCTTTCAGCCTTTCTACGAACCAGAAAACTACTAAGCATTCTTTCTCTGTGACCGTGTAATTACACTCTGCTTTACTTAAGGTCCTGCTTACGTAATAAATAGGATGCTCTTCGCTGTTGATCTCTTGCGTTAATACTCCTGCTATTGCGAAATCGTTTGCGTCCGTCTAAAGGGTAAAGGGAATGGAAAAATCGGGGCGGGCTAAAACTGGGGCTTCTGTTAGGGCTAGTTTGATTTTCTCAAATGCATCTTATTGCTCTTGATGCCATTGCCATCTGACACCTATCTTACTTAGATAACTTAATGGCGTTCTATACTTTGCTAAGTCTTTAATAAATCTAGAGTACCATCCCACTAAGCCGTTGAAACATCTTAGTTGTTTCAAGTTTTTCGGTACTGGATACTCTAAGATTGGTTTAATTTTATCTTGGTTAGTTTGCAAGCCTATTTCGTTTATCTTATATCCAAGATAAGTGACTTCTGGACAGCAAAATTCAGATTTTTCTCGGTTTAATTGCAGATTGGCTTTCTTTAGGGCTACTAGAACTATTCTGAGCCATTTCATGTGTTCATCGAATGTTTTTGTCGTGATGATAATATCATCCAGGTAGGCAAACACATGTGGTTCCCATTCCGGTTTAATCAATTTGTCCATCAATTGCTGGAACATGGCAGGTGCGTTCGTTAGGCTATATGGTACTCTTTTAAATTGGAAAAGTCCTTTGCCTGGGAGTGCAAATGCTGTAATTTCACGGCTTTCTGGGGCTAGTTGAACTTGGTGGTAGGCTTGTGATAAATCTAGCTTACTGATAAATCTGCTTTCTCGCAATTGGTCCAGGATATCATCCATGTTGCGCATTGGATAGGCTATTTTCTTTGTCACTTCATTTACTAGACTGTAATCAATGCAAAAGCGGTATTTGCCATTTGCTTTTGGTACGATTACCGGATAGCTGCACCATGGGCTCTACGAAGGCTCTATAATGTCTTCTCTTAAGATTCGATCTATTTCATCATAGCCTGCTTGAAGCATTTTTGGTGAATATTTGCGGCGTGACTGTCTTATTGGCTCTGCTTCTTGCACATCTAGCTTGAGGTTCGTTAAATTTAGTTACTCCTAGGGTTTGGGGTGTTCGGGGAATTAATTTATCTAATAGTCGGTGCATTCTATCTATTTGCTCCTGGTTGGCTCGCTTTAATCCTCCTATACTTGCTACTGCTGGAATACAACTGAGATCGTTGCCTTCGAGGTAAAATTTGTGTATTACGCCTTTATTCGTCCACCAGGTGTCATTTTCGTAGTTGATGCTCATATTAATTTTACGCTTGAAGTCAATTCCAAGTATACAATCGTAATGTAATCCATCTGCGACTTCAAATGGTATAACTATTTCGTCTCCATCAATCTTAATTGTGATGCTGACTGTGCCCTGGACAGAAATAACTGTGCCGCCTGCTACCTTAACGACAGGGCATTTTGTGATGCTTTTGATTTATCTTGCACTACAGCTCCTATATTGCCTCCTAGAAAGGATTTTGTTGCTCCATCGTCTAAGAGTGCAATTACTTTATGGCCGTTTATTTCTAGATTAAAATAATGCCTGGAGTTAATATTGGGAATATGTTGAATAAGCGATTGGTTACTTGCTATTTGGGATGGCTCCGACCCTTTAGGGAGCTGGGTTGAGGAAATACGGGTCTTCATCTCCTCTGATTGAAGTTTCCCGCTGCTTGATTTGAGTTGCATCTCAGACAATTTTTAACGTACACACCGGCGGTGCCGCAACCTCGGCAGCATTGATTCGGACATTCCGCTGTCCAATGGCCCAATTTACTGCAACTGTAGCATGGCTCGCTCTGTTTGCGCGGATGATTGAAGATAATCGGTGCTTTCGAGTTCGAGTATGTATTTTGGCTACTTGCTTGCTGATTTTGATTGTTTCGTTGCTGGTTTTGGCTGCTGGGATTTTGATGGTATTGGCTGCTAGAATTTTGTTGGTAGTCTTTGCCTTTGCCAGTTGCTTCTATTGAAATTTTGTTGTACTTGTGTCCGTTGTTGATTAGCATTTTCATTCTTTACTGCATCGACATATTGCTTTTGCTGATTGTTATTTGCCTTTGGGTTGTTTCGCTTTGGGAATGGCTGCTGAGTTTGTTTGGGTGGATTCAAATTGGTTACTGGAGTTGCTGACTCAGAGTTTTGTAAGGCTTCTGGAGCTTTGAGTTTTGGCTCATTTGCTACTGCTGCTACTTTGTGCGACTTAGGCTAGTCTACATAAGCAAATCTTTGTAGTTGTGAAATTGTGATTGGTGGAGGTGGGTTGTACGCTTCATTTAGATAGCGTCTGGATTCCTCTCTCTTACCTAATCTTTGTAATTCAGTGAAATCATTGAAGTGATGCCTTTCTATTCTTGCTCTATAACTTGGGTGCAGGTTTCTGTATGCTTGATCAAGTTGTTCTTGCAGTAAAACTGGTGGCTTAAAATGATCAAACATTCCTCTCAATTTCTGCAACAATGTTGCTATATATTCGTTAGCTTCTTGAGTTCTTAAGTCTGCAGTTCTACGTATGCTTATTTCTGCATCTTCTACTCCGTATTGAAGTTTGAAAGCTTCAACGAAATCGCTAAACGTTCTCCAATTGCATTTGTCTCTTTTGAACCAGTCGTATGAATCCTCATCCAATACTGCTGGCAAGGAAAGCATTATTTCTTCTGCCGAGAAGCCGTGCGACTCTTTGCATTCTTTTAAATTTTGTATGAACATTTCAGGATCGTTCTTCCTGTTGCCCTTAAACGATATAAGCCACCTGTTAAAAATTTCCACCATTCTGTTTTCTCTGATAAATGTGGCATCGTCTAATCTTGTCGTTTGCAATCTATTTGTGCTGTTAAGGGTGGGTAAGATATTAAGGTCTGGCTGCTGCTGGTAGTCGTATTGTAGCTGGCTATTATAATTTCTCTGCTGGGGTTGGTGTAGAATAAGAATTGGGTTCGTTCTTGGGTTTGCTTGGGAAATAGGAGAATACGGAATTTCATAAGTTTCGTTATTGGCTGGCTGTGCTCGTGGAATATTGTAGACATTTTGATTTCGCTGCTAATGCTGATTGCTGGGGTAATCGTTCATTTGTAGGCCTCGGTGTTGTACTTTCTGCTGGATATTATATGGGTGATCATCTTCCCACTGCACGCTTTGCATGATTCTATTTCTATTAATCGTCCTCGTAGGATCCATGGTGTTTTGCTCGTACCTTCGAGTTGGCCTTGCATCTATATATTGCTGCATTGGTGGTTCATAACTTGCTATTGTACTAATTGGGTGAAAGGCGGATTGTTGGATGCAGTGCGATTGTTGTGGTTGTGAATTTAACATGGTATTGGTGGTGTAGGTTGTGGTAGGTGCAGTATATTATATGAAGGAATTATTTACTAGGGATGGATTATTAGGTAGGGTGGGTGCTAAGGTTTGTATTGTGTAATGGGATGTGGAATTAATGGCTAATTGTGCTGTAGTTGCGTCCAGTAGCGTATGGAAAATTTCTTCCTTTGGTGCATCTAGTATGTTTTGGCTTGTTGCTGGCACTGGCGTAGGTGTTAACGGGTATACGGTCGATTGGGCTTGTGGATGACTAGCTGTTTGTCTCGTTGGTTCCTCCTGGTTACTTGGATGTAGTCTATTTTGCTGTTGATTGTCTGTTTGGTTTAAATTTGGGCTGCTACTTCGATGTATTCCATTTTGCGTTGTTGATTGCTGTCCTTGATGCGTCAATTCTTCCATTGAAATCGGGTCTTGATATGGGCCACGACTTTGTCCAGTTTCCAGTTCTCCGAATATCAACTATCTGCGTACTTGTTGGCTTCGTTGCGAATTTTGGGAAATAGCTTTTGAGGATTGGGGCAATAAGTTACTGACTTCTGATTGTGTGAGTGACAGGGACAAATCATCAGCATATATTTCTAATAATTGTTGGGTTTCTGCTTGTGGTAAGTCTATCTCAGTTTCCTCATCAAACCACATTTGGTCTGATTGAGGATCCCATTCGGCTGCAGAGTCTCCGAAATTACGTCTAATTTCGTAGCGGGCTACTCTGTCACGAATGATCGCAATGCTGATATCCAAATTTAAAAATGCTGCACCTGCGTAGAAGACTACTCTTCCATCAGGTAAATTGTTAATGCATCGCCTAATTATTGGTGGGCCTTGAGCTGCACTTAGAAAATGCAATTTGCTACCTAATCTAGAATTTATGGACATTTTGATGGGCTCAATAACAATGTTTTGTTTCAAAGTAATAGCTATTTATTAAGTTGCTTAGCACGATACTCACGTAAAAGAAGAAAAAAATTTAATTTTACTAAGTACTATTCAAAACAATCAGTATTAACTATATAATATGCACTCCAAAAAAAAAATTAATTTAAATAAATAAATTCCACGCTGCGTTCTAAAACGAAGATTTTAAACTTGCAGAAGAGAGAGGGGAAAAAAAATTTTCACAGCGATTTGAAACAAAAAAAATATAAGCACTTTGCAAGCAGCAATTAATTAAATAATTAAAAATTGTTGTTTGAGTAGGCTCTTAATAAATGTAAAAAAAATAATAAGGCTACTTAATAATAGGCTATGTACACTTTAATGTGTGGGGAGAGGTTAAAGGGAGAAAAAAAATGTTAATATGTTAATAAAAAGCTTTTAATAATGAAAAATTTACTGATAATATGCTAGTCTAAATGCAAGAAAAAAACTTCAAATTAATGTGTAAGAAGCAATCAGCTATTGGCAAGAATGCAAACGAATTTTATTAATGTATTAGTTTGGCTAAAAGCGAGCAAAAAAAACCGTTAGTGGCGTTGTTAAAATGTTATATCCCAAAAAAACAAAATTAATAAATGCAAATCCTAGGCAAAAATAATAATAATAGGTCTCTGAGTTAGTTTCAGGTGGATGGTGTCAGGACCTTACTGCCCTGGTTAACGGGTCGTGGCTGCTCGGCGTATGCGAGTGCGTGTCGCTTTCTCTGTCTCTCCATCTCTCTCGTGGCTTTTTGGCTGCCGTAACGTTTCTTCACGACGTTGGCTCCAGATGTTGCTCCTCAGGTCTACTGCGCGGCTACTATTGCACGGTAAGGAGTATCTTATCTGGCACCTTATTACTTAGTTAGTGTATGTGAGCAATGTTTATGCTCACATAACCTCTAACCCTGGCTTCTATACACCTCTACTCCTGTACACAGTCTTGTGTACTCCTATCTGCTCCTTACTATTGAAAACATACTTATTAACATGCTTTACAGGGTGATCTTCATGTATGAGTTTGTTGCTGCTGTGTGGCTCCTTCAGTATTGAGGCTACTTCATATATGCTGCTGTGACTGCTACAAGGGCCGTCTTCGTTAGCTTTGGACATCAGTGCCCTGTCTGTGCTCCTGTGCTGACTTCACACTCAGCTGATGTCTCCAGGTTCTCCGAGTGCTGTTCGCCCTGTACGTGGCCTCTTGGTGGCTAATGGTCTTCTCAACATTCCAAGGTGTACCTTGTATTTGTATTGGCATGTTGTTTATAGGGTTTAGGGAAATATATGGGCATATATGGTTCCAGAGACCATAGTACATATATATATATATATATATATATATATATATATATAATATATTATAATATATAATATATAGATAATATATATATTTTTTCCGTGGGCAAAACAAAATTGAGAATATAACTTGAAAGAATGTGTATTAGTTTACTCATTCTTGATAAAACTCATAAAATTTTTAAATGTGTACTCAATAATAATAACGGACCTACAATTCAATGTAATGCTTTAAATACAGATGCAATATTTTTCGAAGGTAAAATAAATATTAATCAAGTATAACATACACTTTTCCAAATATCCATATGTGATATATACAATGGGTTAAAAATTAAATACATTAATTATTGCATTTTTAAAATAATTCTACTATAATCATATATATATATATATACATATACATACACATATGTATATATTATATATGTAAATAGTTCGCCGCCATCCTATCTAAGATTTGAGGGTTCTAATATATGCCAATGTATATAAAAATTTTTCATTCACCATAGATGGGCATATATGGTTCCAGAGACCATACTACATACATATATATATATATATATATATATATGTGTGTGTGTGTGTGCGCGGCGGAATATTCATTTAATATATATATATATATATATTTAAAAATTGTTTTTTCAAAGAATAAATAATATATGTATTTTTTCCATGCGCAAAAAAAAAGTTGTGAATATAACTTGAAGTACTCAATAATAATCACGGACCTAAAATTGAATATAATGCATGAAATACAGATGCAATATTTTTCGAAGATGAAATAAATATTAATCAAGTATAACATACACTTTTCCAAATATCCATATGTGATGTATACAATGGCTTAAAAATTAAATACATTAATTATTGCATTTTTAAAATTCTCTTATAAACAGTAATGGCAAAAAAATATTCAAATTTTAACAGTGGCAATATAAAATACGTATTACATTTGAAAAGTTTTTCAAAAATTATTAATTTAGGAGCATTTAATTTAAATATTTTTTAAATTAAAAATTCAAAATTGTATGGATATATAAGTGAGTAGATTATGTATATTTATATAAAACAATATTTTAAATAAGTATGTATTAAGTATGTATAAATAAGTATGTATTTATTAGAAACTGAAGGGTATGTAAGGAATGAATTTGTTTATAATAATCAAAATAAATATATGGGCTCTGTAACTAAAGGGAAAAATAAATTGGATATAATTATGGATGAAAACGCAAATTTTGAAAGAGGGTGCAAATTACGAATTACGGGAGAAGTGGAAGATACACGTTTTTATTTATATGCCGCTAAAATGTTATAAATAGTTCTTTAAAATTAATACAAAAATTTATTTATTTATGAAGAAAGTTTTATTACTCTAAAAGTACAAAATATTAATGACATAGAACTTTTGGCGATGATCCTTCGTCATTAAATAAATTAATTTTAGGAGGTGAAGTACTATTTAGATACGTTTAAAATAATCCAAAATTTTAATAAGTTGTTACTTAATACTACAATTTAGTAAGTATATGCACTTTACTGTTTTTGGTAACCTAATTTTTCATTAACATTTATAATTATTAAAATGTAAATTTAAGCTTTATAAGAATTCGTATAGTTTAAAATTTACAGTTAACATTTAATATGTCTGTATTATTTTTATTCTGATTTCATTACACTAAAGTTCGGTAAAAACTTTTATTTATAAATTATAATCGTATTTAAAAAATAATTAATTTTTTGGTATAAAACCCAATGCACTATAATAGTACCTCCAAGGTGTTGTGTGAATCTGTTTAATTTTTAAGGTGTCCATGGTAGTGAAAAAATAATAACATTTAAAACATTATTTTAAATAAATTAATTACGAAAAACCTTTTCCCCCTAGCATATCTATGTTAAAACACGTTCACTGGGGATCAGGGTGAACGGCTCCCATACAATAAAATAACAACACTTTTAGTCGAGCTAGAAACTTTAATATAATTAAAATAATAATAATACACAAAATCAACGAACAAATTAGTCACGGTCGCCAGCCGCGTTCACGTGGCAAAATTTATATTTTGTACTATACGCGATTACCGCACACACACGCTTAATCACAGCTTGACGGGAAGCTGGAAGACAGGGAGTTTAGGCAGGAACTCTCACCTGCAGATGCTCGAATTTAACAATTAATAAAAATATTATCACTCTCGTAATAACTATAACAAAGGTTTTATATGAAACGTCTCGTTCGACGGCCCGACTCGGAATCTCCGAGTTCGTCTCGATGTACCGATCAGCGAGTCCGCGCGCATGCGCCACGCGCAACAGTTGGCCCTCGTTCGCTTGACTCGGCCGATCCGGCGTGCGTGTCTTGTTTATGTACAGTGAACACCTCCGTCCCCGTGCACCGTCTCAACTGCTGGATACGAACAACCCGGAGTCGCTTCTACAGGAACAACGTCAATAAACGGTAAAATACTCTCGTTCCATACAATAACCTGTATTAATGTTAGTTCGTCCGAGTTTGTTTATTTGTTTCAGGTGCGGCATGCGGGAACGACGACGTCAACACTATATTGCAGACTTCCTCAGCTACTTCTTCTTCACCAGGTTCCGGAGATGCCTGTTCTATTCTCAAGTCAATATCCAGCTAGATTGTCCGAGGTAATGTATAAATAGCGGTGTTTCTTCCTTTAAACTTAATCTCTTGTGGAAGTAAGATCTTAACCTCAACTCACCTCTCCTTCTCCTTACCTGCAACTAGGTTTTGACAACCTACTGCTTTCCTCAATTCTAATTTTATATTCAGTATGATTTATTTAATACTGTTGCAGGTACTCGAAGGAGGTTTTGTACCAACGAAGGATCATTACTTCTTGGAGGAGGCTGGATGTTTACTGGTTGTCGACGCTGTCCAATATTATATGTTCTACCTCTACTGCTACCTTCTACGATCACCTTCTCCAGGACATAAGGAACAGGATTTATAGCAGGACTTCACTCAACTACTTCAGGATTCAACTTCAACTACCGGATAATTATTTACAAGAATGTTACAAGGATAGTGATTGTGTGCTTGTGTGCTTATGCGTATCTTGCTGGAGTGCGTACTCCTTCCTCACGGTCTAGCCTATCTGGATTCCGAGTGAGTTTTATAATTAATTCCTATAAGCTACAGGGCTTTGGAATATTAAATATATAATATAAATATAAATCAAGTATGTGACATGCAGTTAGAACTGCCATGTCACAATGTATATATATATATACATATATATATACATATATATATATACGTACATATACAATACACGCATACGCGTACATATAAACCGAAGGAACAATAGTACATTACGATACAAGTACAGATATAGTTCGCTACGCTCGAGCGGTAAACGTCACACTCGTGGGAACACTACTCCGCACGAGTACCGCATACTACTTTTTAACACAAGTTGCGGTAAGTTTAACAAAAAAATATAAAGGAAGCAAGAGAACCGACACGGTGGCGGAGTGGCGGAAACGCACCTCGGCCGGTCATGAAAGTTAAGCAGCACCGAGCGCGGTTGGCACTTGGATGGGTGACCGTTCTCGGGCTTAGCTTAAATGATCGGTTAGGTGTTTTTTCACATTCCACAACGTGAGCGGGAGGTGTGAGGCATTCGGTTTCGGTGTTAAAGTCTACGCAATGTGACCTTGCCACCCAAACAGAATTGTTCTCGAATACACCGCCCTTCTCGGAGGAGGTTTTCCTAAATGGCATTTATCCCAACGGGTTTGGCCACAGGTTTTCCCTCTCTCCACGGGCATAACCCCGGGCGAATGCGAGAAGGTGGGGTAAAGAGGAAGTAAAATTGGAAATGGAATGAAATGGAATAAAGGTGTAGGGGATACGTAAAAACCTGTAAAAAGGTGTACGTGGAAACTACCAAAAATTTAAAAAAAAAAAAAATTTATAAAGGAAGCAAGAGAGAGAGACGGAGAGAAAGAGACAGCGAGAGAGAAAAGATTGATCAGCGCCCACCGGCATTTGCAGGCACGAGTGTAGCGAGTGACTGATGGCCAGGGGCGGGCGCTGATCATCCATATTAAAAAAAAACATTATGTAATTATAATAAGAAATAATTTGAGTACAAACAATTATTTATTAATTCATTTGAAAACAAAAAGAAGTACCTGCATATGCAAATTATAATAATGAACGAATCAATTAATCTGTAGTTTTAGCACTCATAATTATTGTAACAATATAGATAATTGTGTCGCCGGCGACTTTCAATACATCGCGTGCAGAAACGAATCTTATTACAAAACACAAACGCGACTGCTTATTTTCAAAGCATCCTACACGCTTCGAAAATTGAATTTACGCACGCCAGTGTTGAAAATATATATACAGTGATCCAGAAACATAGGTAGCATATATTCCGATGCAGGAAATTATTTCGAGTATAACACTGTCGGAATTTTAAATAAATATTAATTAGGTGAGGCGTAATTAATTTTTGAAATGAGTCAATCAGAGGTCGGATTATTGAAGAAAGTTGTACGACGTTGCCGCGCAAGACTAATGCAACAGGTGAACGAGCGCCTGAACGTAGCTAATGCGTATAGCAGAAACGAAGATCGCGAAAGCGAAAGAATCGCAAAATATATTTTACGAGATTGATTGTATGAATAAAGGAAATGATTTTTATTTAAGTTTGAATTAGACCGCAGACTAATAATTTCATTACTACTATTATTAATTTATTTACTAAATCTATGATATGCGTGCGTTATAAATATGAGATTATTTAAGTTTTTAATCTCATCGTATTTAGATTAATTTATTGAAACCTTAATGACGAATTTTAAGACAATAAAATTTTGAATTGAATTAAGTTTTTGATACAATATAGCCAATAAATACGTTGACCATAAAGATATATCGCTACACATTGGAAATATATTAGTTAATTTTGTAAGTATATTGGCAATAATATTGCTAGTGACATAATTCCTAGTCCATGTAAAATGAAATTTAGCTCAAGCCTCAATTCTCCGCTTAAAAAACATAATGCCGCGCACATCAAATTTTGTATTCGCGTAGTAAGCCCGCCGCGGGCGCTCGCTGATGTTCGCGCTCATCAAATTTTGTACTCGCGTAGTAAACCCGCCGCGGACGCTCTTCGACGTCCGCACTGTAAAAGCAAACGTGCTCGAAAAAAGTGTTTTCGTTAAAATTACAATTCACTGTGTTTCAGAATTAATAAATTTTTTCGAAAACTCGTTCCAAATGTTTAGGATAATAATTGCAATAGTCTGGCTGTTGAATTGAATTGAGTGTTCAATACGGTAGTATTGACAATTTGGTAAATGTTACAAAGTTATGGAAGACACGAAACTTATTATGTAAAAAGAATATTATAACACACAAGTTGCGATTAATAATTATTCCTAAATGTTCTGGCGGTCTTCATATACCTAGATGGCCGCTCTGCCTGTGGCACCAACTTACCCAATTTGGTTAACTGAGATCCCTATTCCCTTTAGTCTTCTTGTTTATCTAGTTATTCTTACTTTAGCCTTAGGCAACGGTGATTAAACGCAATTTAAGCTCAGTATGGTGAAAAATCGCTTCAGTCGTGCAAATAACCTCGAGAAAGGTAGAAAACCATCTCCCACAACAGTGTTATAATATACTATAATATTTGTATTAATACCAAATTGGAGGTAATATAGAGAACCTGCAACAATAACAATTTGAAAATAAAATGAACCCATAGAGTACCCTCATGACGTACATGTGCGTCATGCTCCGACTCGCAAACATTTAATTTCATAGGAAAGATTATGTCTTGTTGAAATTTTCCAAAATAGTTTATATTTTATAACATATTAACCTCAAAATCCCACTTTCATTGCAGATTTTGAGGTTCTAATGTTATTAAATATCGTATGAAACTATTGTGGAAGATGTTTTTTTACCTTTCTCGAGGTTGTTTGCACGAGCAAAGCGAGTGTCCTAAATATACAAGAACAGTGTCCTAAATATACAATTTAATACGAATGTTCCACAAAAGTTTTACACCATAAAAATGAAAAACAAAATATATATTTTTGACCTGACTCTATCCTTACAGCATCTCAAAAAAATTTTCATAGTAAATTCCATTTGAAAATATTCACTTTTTGAGGTCAAAATAACTTTTGAACAAATTAATATATGAGTACCTAAATTTTGATCCGATCTGTTGACGTGATATAGCATATTATATACTGATGCCTACTAATCTACCCGACTGTTACCGATCACTGCAAAATAAGTTCTATATATTACATTTAATTAACAAAATCTACCACATTTTATAGATAAATTCAATATATGACACAATGATTATAGCTACTTTAAAGCAATTTTTTATTATTTTCTATACAAGTGGGAAAATCAGTTAGTAATTTTGTAATTTTTGTAACTTTTATAGTGGTAACTCTGTAATACTCCATCCGTATTAAAGTTACGAAATAACCATATTTATTTTCTAAGGCAATATATGTGTTTGATTCTTTGGCAACTGTATAATATTTAATAATTATATGAACTGTAATGGGTATAGGATTTATTAATTTCCAGGTTAGGTGAAATGAATGTTTTATATTTATACATTTACTTACATAATTTATAAAAACCATGTTTATTATGTTGGTACGTTATTGTTCTCTATACTTATACTTATTGACCTCCTTTAACATTTCAATAAAACTAATGTGTCAGTTCTTTGGCAAATGTATAAGTTATTTAGAAATTTTTTAAATTTGATATGTATAGAAGTATTTTTATTTCAACGTTGAGTGAGATAAATTTTTGATAGTCACCATGTTCAAAATAATTTAAAATGAAACACAATGTTATATTTATGTGGATCTCTATTATGAAACATTTAATCTATAAACTTTTTCCATTCTTATTATAGTTGCTAAACCTATTTTTTTCTATAGAGCCAATATATATGAGTTCGATTCTTTGGTATATAATAACAAAATGAAATCGATAAGTATTTCTGTAGAAAAATAACACATTTACTTCAGAAAAGTATATGTCCTGCAATTATTTGGCTTACTATAATTGTTTTTTTTTATTCGAAAAAAACTTATCGAATACATAATCCAAACGTTAAATATCGAAACACACCTTCTGCGAAGGTGTAAACTTTCGCAAGTATGGTTTAATTTCTATCACACTTTGGCAATTGATATTGAATGCTTAAAACAATAACATTTTAGCTTTTTCGATTCTTACAAAGTTTTCGCAATAGATAGTACTAAAATCAAAATAGAGTCGACAAGTACTTGTTGATAAATGACACAATTTTTCAGTAAGGTATATACTACACATAAATTATTTTATAGTTTTTAGCCCTACTATGTTTTACAGCAATAAATACACAATAGTATTTATAATAATGTTCATTTGTTCGAAATTAATTTCTTCAAATGTAATAAAACAGAAATTTCTCTTCTTTATTGTTTTTAAATAAAGTAATACTTGGCAGACTTTTTAATACGTTCTGTGGTAAGTTAATTACTTATAAAGACTTCCCAACATACTTATTGGATGACATTTTATTAAACTATTATACATACTAAAATTCCACAATAACGATTTTAAAGGGTTAAATCCAGGTTGTAATAAAATTAACAACCAATTTGATTTTAAAAGTTGTACGACGTTTCGTCTGCCAGGTTTTGCAGACCTCTTCAAGTACATAAATGTCAAACAGTTAGCAATGATCTTCCATTACTCGTAGATGAGTAGAGTCAAGTCAAAGTCATCTACGAGTAATGGAAGATCATTGCTAACTGTTTGACATTTATGTACTTGAAGAGGTCTGCAAAACCTGGCAGACGAAACGTCGTACAACTTTTAAAATCAAATTGGTTGTTAATTTTATTACAACCTGGATTTAACCCTTTAAAATCGTTATTGTGGAATTTATCATAACCATGAAGGGTGCACTTTCTGAAATATTATACATACTTAACTATTTAATTTTGGGAGACTTCTAAAATACCTACTGAAATAGTTTCTAAAATACTTTTTACTTTTCAGCAAAGCAAGTGAAAACATCGAGAAAGGTAAAAAAACATCTTCCACAATAGTTTCATACGATATTTAATAACATTAGAACCTCAAAATCTGAAATGAAAGTGGGATTTTGAGGTTAATATGTTATAAAATATAAACTATTTTGGAAA
Organism: Theocolax elegans; assembly: GCA_026168455.1. NCBI lineage: Eukaryota > Metazoa > Arthropoda > Insecta > Hymenoptera > Cerocephalidae > Theocolax > Theocolax elegans. Next base: position 49,364,992 of record CM047426.1, on the reverse strand, counting down.
ATTTCAACAAGACATAATCTTTCCTATGAAATTAAATGTTTGCGAGTCGGAGCATGACGCATATGTACGTCATGACGATACTCTAAGGGTTAATTTTATTTTCAAATTGTTATAGTTGCAGGTTCTCTATATTACCTCCGATTTGGTATTAACACAAATATTATAGTATATTATAACACTGTTGTGGGAGATGGTTTTCTACCTTTTTCGAGGTTATTTGCACAAGTGAAGCGATTTTTCACCATACTGAGCGTAAATTGCGTTTAATCACTGTTGTCTAAGGCTAAAGTAAGAATAACTAGATAAACAAGAAGACTAAAGGGAATCGATGATCTTTTATTACCTCAAGAGGATGAAAACGCGAATGAACGTCTTTCTTTGGTCATCCGAGTAATTATTAAGATGCGTGACATAAATCCACGATTTCTCATAATACCGATTTTTAGTATAGATATGATCAATTAATTTTAATTTCATATCGATTTGTTCAGCATATACTAATATATTATAAAAAATCAGTTTAAAAAAATTTGGTAAACGTAAACATATTATAGATATTCTATAGCTAGATGATTACTTCATCGAGGGTTCAGTTAGATTTTATTTTAGACGGACTCGGATTTAACTTACTAGCAATATTGTTGCTGATATATTACCAATATATTGCTAATTTATGGTAGTTATTCATTGGCATTTTATATATTGAACACTCAATTCAATTCAGCAGCCAGACTATTGCAATTATTATCCTAAACATTTGACAAGAGTTTTCGAAAAAATTTATTAAGTCTGACACACAGTGAATTGTAATTTTAGCTAAAATACTTTTTTTGAGCACGTTTGCTCTTGCAGTGCGGACGTCGGAGAGCAAACATCGAATACAAAATTTGATGTGCGCGAACATCGGAGAGCGCTCGCGGTGGCATTATGTTTTTTAAACGTAGAATTGAGGCTTGAGCTAAATTTCATTTTACACGGACTAGGAATTATGTCACTAGCAATATTATTGCCAAAATACTTGCAAAATTAACTAATATATTTCCAACATGCAGCGATATATCTTTATAGTAAACGTATTTATTGGCTATATTGTACCCAAAACTTAATTCAATTCAAAATTTTATTGTCTTAAAATTCGTCATTAAGGTTTCAATAAATTAATCTAAATACGATGAGATTAAAAACTTAAATAATCTCATATTTATAACGCACGCATATCATAGATTTAGTAAATAAATTAATAATAGTAGTAATGAAATTATTAGTCTGCGGTCTAATTCAAACTTAAATAAAAATCATTTCCTTGATTGTACATTTTATTCGTACAATCAGTCTCGTAAAATATATTTTGCAGTTCATTCGCTTTCGCGAGCTTCGCTCGTTCACCTGTTGCACTAGTCTCGCGCGGCAACGTCGTACAACTTTCTTCTCTAATCCGACCTCTGATTGGCTCATTTAAAAAATTAATTACGCCTCACCTAATTAATATTTTTTTAAAATTCCGACGGGGCTATACACGAATTAATTTCCTGAACCAGAATATATATATATATAAATATATATATATATATATATTGTAACGGTTAGTTATTGTTTACCTTACCGTTTGACGAATTCGAGCAACACGAGCGAACAGTATCGTAATGTTCGCATCGGCTCGGGCCGGCGAGATTCGGCTCGACTCGGTTCGTAGTGGCTACACGGGCGAGATAGACTTCGCGCGCGCACCTGATTAGAGAGCTAAGGGGGAGATTCGCGCGCGCTGTGAAGAGAGATAGCCGCCCTGTCACGTGATAGGTGTGAGCACCCCGCGTGCCGTGTTCAGCTTCGCTGTGCGGTATTTTACCGTGCGATTCGCGTGTCTATTTTGACTGCAAGCCGATCCTGCATTTGCAGTGACTGGTGCAACACCGTGAAACAACCTGCATCCACACAACCTCGGTGCACGGGTGAACGGACAGTTCGTCCTACACCGCAGCGAGAGTTAGAGAGAGAGAGAGAGAGAGAGAGTGAGAGTAAGTGGTATCACTTCACGCGATCGTGTTTTATTCGCTAATTAATAAACAATCTTATTGCGTTATACCAGTCCCGTTGACTGGGTATATTATATTAGTTCGCGATATTTCCCCCCCCCCTCCCTCTCTACAAGTCGGCCGTTTACCGACCTGTAATAATAGCGTAGACCTCGGCGACAATCAGATATTTTATTTGTTATTTATCTTTATTTTTATTTCAATAAATTCAGTTATTAGAATTTAATCCGGTATTCAAGTAATTAAATGTAATCCACATTATATTTCTGGTTGACAAGTGCTCAACGCGATATCCCTGTCTCGCGGTCCATTTCAGATTTGAATTTTTTACCTGATTGTTATCTGAAACAGTACCTCGGTTTTAGACTAACACTTAACAGATTTGGTAGAGCGAACAGGTACCCGCCGTTGCGACGCGGGAAAAATACGTTTATTTAAACACGGTAAGTTTAACCGTACCGCTGAGCAGCCGCGATATTTAACATAAACATCCATGCGGCAACCAAACTGTTATAATATATATATATATATATATATATATATATATATATATATATATATATATGGGTGGTTCTCTGTGACATCGGAGATGAAAAAAATAAATATTGCTATAACTGTGGGAATATGTTTTAGAGGTATCCAGTAGTTCTCCTGAATTTTTAGCTCCCAGGGGATGCATTTGTCACTAAAAACATAAGTATGACTTTTTTTGTAAAATTTTCCAAACTTTTCATTAAAAATACTTTTAAAGACATAAATGTATGCTGTCACACTCTTGTAAGCCATTTAAACCTTAAATAGTGAAAATCAGCAATTCTGCTCCGGACTCTGGTAACCTAATACTGTCTACAAGATGTCTTTTTATAGTCAGAAAGTGCCTAAAAATTTCCAGAGTGGGTCTAAATCATTAAGATCACTTATGGTCAAAATATCCGGGAAAAGTGCCCGAAATATTAATAGAAATGTATATTTGTTGCCTTATAACGATGAATCTAGTAGTATGATCATTGCAAAAAAATTTATGCACTTACCTTGGAATGGTAGAAAAGTATCTCCACTTGTTTCAGTATCCATCTAATCCCATGTAAGCTGCTAAAAATACAAATATTATTATACAAATGTAAAAAATTAATTTTTAAACATTTATAATGCTGAATTTTTAGTTTTACATCCCTTACAAGAATTATAATACTAATCTGAAGGATTACTATAAATATATAAACATCATTATTACAATAACTGAATATACGTATTTAATACAAAAGATATATAAATAAATCGGATGTATAATTATAATGAATAATATGATAACGTGACAGTGACAAGTTTGTGAAATCTAAACAATGTATTGCTGAATAATAATAATAATAATGATGATACTTTTATAGTAATCCTTCAGATTAGTATTATAATTCTTGTAAGGGATGTAAAACTAAAAATCCAGCATTATAAATGTTAAAAAAATAATTTTTTATAATTTTATAATAATATTTGTATTTTTAGCAGCTTATAGGGGATTAAATGGATACTGAAACAAGTGGAGATACTTTTCTACCATTCCAAGGTAAGTGCATAAATTTTTTCGCAATGATCATGCTACTAGATTCATCGTTATAAGACAACAAATATACATTTCTATTAATATTTCGGGCACTTTTCCCGGATATTTTGACCATAAGTGATCTTAATGATTTAGACCCACTCTGGAAATTTTTAGGCAGTTTCTGACTATAAAAGGACATCTTTTAGACAGTATTAGGTTACCAGAGTCCGGAGCAGAATTGCTGATTTTCACTATTAAAGGTTTAAATGGCTTACAAGAGTGTGACAGCATACATTTATGTCTTTAAAAGTATTTTTAATGAAAAGTTCGGAAAATTTTACAAAAAAAGTCATACTTATGTTTTTAGTGACAAATGCATCCCCTGGGAGCTAAAAATTCATGCAAATGGGCATATAATGCAAAAAAGTGCTAAAATGTCAACTTTGACTCTCTGTAACTTAAAATAATGGCCCAGAAAAAATCTGAAAAAATTCAGGAGAACTACTGGATATCTCTAAAACATATTCCCACAGTTATAGCAATATTTATTTTTTTCATCTTCGATGTCACAGAGAACCACCCATATATATATTGGTTCAATGTGACATCGAAGATGAAAAAAATGATTATTGCTATAACTGTGGGAATATGTTTTATAAGTGTCCAGTAGTTCTCCTGAATTTTTTCAGATTTTTTCGAGGCCATTATTTTAAGTTACAGAGAGTCAAAGTTGACATAGCACTTTTTGACACTATATGTCCATTTTCATGAATATGTAGCTCCCAGGGGATGCATTTTTCACTAAAAACATATATATAACTTTTTTTATAAAATTTTATGAATTTTTCATCAAAAATACTTTTAAAGTCATAAATGTATACTGTCACACTCTCGTAAGCCATTTAAACATTAAATAGTGAAAATCAGCAATTCTGCTCCGGACGATGGAAACCTAATGCTGTTTAAAAGATGTCTTTTTATAGTCAGAAACTGCATATAAATTTCCAGTCTAAATCATTAAGATCACTTATGGTCAAATTATCTGGGAAAAGTGCCCAAAATATTAATAGAAATGTATATTTGTTGCCTTATAACTATGAATCTATTAGCATGATCATTGCAAAAAAATTTATACAATTACCTTGGAGTGGTAGAAAAGTTTTTCCACTTGTTTCAGTATCCATCTATTCCCCTGTAAGCTGCTAAAAATACAAATATTATTATATAATTTGTAGCAGGGTCGGTATTATACGTCAGGAGTGTTATACTCGTCCTGTGCACGTACTTAATGCACAGAAAATCTCCGCATCGCTGCGATCAGCTGCCTCACCATACAGCTGGTAAATCGGTAAAATCACCTTTCGGGATGACCGGAGCTAGCCTCAAGCTCCGAGTTACGTTGTTGGCCCTGTGTACAATGTATGCACTTACCTAGTACACACTTATTCTTCCTCGATACGCGTGCTCGGCTCCTCAGATGTGTGTCGTGCGATTCAATGCACGACACCCGCGAGGCATGGCGGTATTCGCCTTCGGGGATAGGGAGTGACCACTGGTTAACTAATATTACTCGAAATTAGAGATAATGTGCTAATTTATTAAATGAAATGCAAAAGTGAAAAATACTACAATAAGACGAGCCAAGGCAAGATTAAACCTTGGCTCAAAACAAATAAAGCTATAAGAGTAATCTATAAAAATATACAATACACGGTTACGTGTGTGTGTGTGCGCCCGCCGCAATATACGTGTCGAGACACGCGGTCTCGATCTACTCGGGAACGAGGATAGGCTTGCCAGGTACGGGTTACCTGGCTTCGCAGTAAATTACGTCAATCGTAATCGCGCCGGAGTGTGAAGCACTCCGGTTTGCCGTAAGCGTGATTTATTGAGCGAGAGAGAGTGTCGCGACGAGAGCGGCTAACCTCTCGTATGGTTTGCGCGTCGGGATACCGCGCGTATCCCGTCGCCGATCTTCGCTCGCGTACCGATATGGACAAGTACGGTGCCGCCTGGCCAGGACTTACTTGTATACGATCGGGGACCTAGCAAACTGCGTCCTTCGTCCTCTCTCTACCTCGTGGACTCTCTGCTTCGTCCTCCGTCTATCTATCTCTCTCTCTCTCTCTCTCTTTCTCGCCTTCGACTTCTCACCCGGGAGTTGACGCGTCACGGGATTCTCTCGGTCGCATCTTCTTGCCTCTCTCACCGACGAGACGATACTGCCGGTGTGTCGTACACGCCGGCTCTCCGACGCGCTCGCGCATGCGCCTTACGCGTCTTCGACGGTAAACTCACGCGATCGGTATGATTTTCGTCTCGTGTGGTCCGTTTACCGTTACAAATTATAAAAAATTAATTTTTAAACTTTATAATGCTGGATTTTCAATTTTACAACCACTTTAAGAATTATGATACTAATCTGAAGGATTACTATATAGGTATCAACATGATTATTATTATTATTCAGCAATACATTGTTTGAATTTCACAAACTTGTCATTGTCACGTAATCATATTACTCATTATAATCTTAGATCTGATTTGTTTATATTTTTTTTGTATTAAATACGTATATTTAGTTATTGTAATAATAATATTAATATATTTACAGTAATCCTTCAGATTAGTATCATAATTCTTAAAGTGGTTGTAAAATTGAAAATGCAGCATTATAAAGTTTGAAAATTAATTTTTTATAATTGTATAATATTATTTGTATTTTTAGCAGCTTACAGGGGATTAGATGGATACTGAAACAAGTGGAGATACTTTTCTACCACTCCAAGGTAAGTGCATAAATTTTTTTGCAATGACCATGCTAATAGATTCATCGTTATAAGGCATATATATATATATATATATATATATATATATATATGGGCGATTTCACGTCAAGTGGTACGATGAAAATTTTATATCGCTCGAAAATTTGAGGACAGGCTTGGAATATAAATTTTAGGTGTTAAAAATAATTTGCCTAAGAGTTTTTCCACAATGAAAAATGGAAATTTTTCAATTTTTTAGAAAAAATGCTATTTTCAAAACCATTTATTTCAAAATCTATTGCTTGTATTAAAAAAAACATTACATACAACTTTTGTTTACAATAATCTTTAGAACTTATCTACCCAGGTTGCATTTTTTAATTTTAAAATCTCAAAAAAATAGGACACCCGGAAATATTGATTATCAAAAAAAGACGACCACGCGAATACTGGCGGTTCACTCTGGTTCTTCTTTCCCGACCCCCATCAGGGTCGCGTACTATTACGGACCATTAGAATTATCAAAATATAATGAATAATATATTTTTGTGTGTAGAATGTAACTTATCATATATTATATATAATTATACCATTCTTCTTAAAATTATTCATAGATGTTTTCATAAATTGTTTAACGAATTAATATTTGAGAAACTTCTCTTATACTGTTACCCTCCTTTGAAAAAAAAAACAAATAACGAAGACAGTTATTAAAATCGAGCATAACATACTGATATTAGAAAATAGTACTTGACTGACTGACAATGAACATGATCACGACCCGCTATTAATTAAGAAGTTTTAATCATGATTTTTACAAATATATTTTAAATTGATGTTTTGTCGAGTTTTGACCGTCTGTAATAAAGATCAGCTAAAGGATGGTCTATAAAAAGCTAAAGTCTCAAAATTAATATTATTAACGCAACTTGATGCTTGTCGAACTATAGCTGTAACAGTTGTTCCTATTGAGGTTGAATATTTCTTAAAATTATGTACCATGTGCATAGTAATCTAAGCTTACATATTTGGTGTGATGCAAGTTTAACAAATTTTAGTAAAAGTTCTTTCGGTAAATACATTTTAGAACTTTACAGAATGCATAATTGGCAATATAAGCTATTGGGCTTGCAAACAAATATTTAAATTCGAAAAAGCATATTTGACATCACAACCAATAAAATTATGTCGGTAAAACAAGAAATAAAATAAAAGAGCCAAGGTTTTATAGAAATGGAGATGTAAGAGTGTGCTTAGATGCACGCGAGTTAAATAAAATCGATAAAATTGATGGCGAAAGCCCACGATACGTTTTTCTTTAGCTGTACGGATCTCGTGAAGGGGTTCTGACAGGTAACCCTCGCTGAGAAATCTCGAAAATTAACCGCGTTTCTCTACGTCGGCCAGTTATATAAATATAAAACTCTAACGTTCGGTGTAAGAGATTCGGTGCCGGCTATTATTCAGGCTCTTGATTTAGCGCATGGCGCCGAGATTTTGGAGTTCGTCAAAACTTATGTCGATGACTTGCTTATAATGTCTAAATCATTCGAACAACACGTGGCGCATTTAGAGCGACTTTTCGCGAAATTAAATGAAAACGGTTCAATGCTTAGTCTCTAAAAGTCTATTTTATTCTGCGAGCGCGTACTCTTTTTAGGATTTATTCTGACGCGGGAAGGTATTATCCCACACCGGAACGAATAAGTCATCGATGACTTCGCGATACCTCGAAATAAACAGCAACTGCAGTCTTTTCTTGGCACTTGCGGTTATTATAGGCGATTCATTCTTAAACACGCTAATATTGTAAATCCGTTCCATAACCTTTCAAAAAGTAATGCCCATTGGAATTGGATGGCACAGCATACATCGACCTTCGATAAATTGAAGCAGAATTTACTAAACTGCGTCGCGTTGTTACTCATTATATGCCAGGAGTTAAGTTCAGGTTGCAAACAGATGCAAGCGACGTTGGTATTAGTGGTGTCTTGTACCAGGAGGACAATGAGGGTCATCCTCGAATAATGTCTCCGGTTTCACGTGTGTTAGCGAAGTACGAGAATCACTATACGGTGACGGAAAAGGAATTACTCGTCGTAATTTACTAAGTATTAAAATTCCGCTATTATCTGATTGGTTCGACTTTCGATATTATCACATACCACAAAAGCTTGACTTATTTTATTAACCTTGTCGTTTCACAGTTCACGTTTTATGCGTTGGATTTTATGCCTACAGGAGTATTCGTTCGAGGTGCGTCACTGCAAGGATTCAGATAATGTAGTGGCAGATTTCTTTAGTCGCAACTTTCCTAGGGAATAGATAGAAAATGCTCCCGAATATTTAATATGGCGTCGCGTTAAACAAATACCTAAAGAAAGATGGCGACTATTAACATGATAGCGATGCTTAGTGCGAGACCGGAATTCATACGCGAGTTAGAAGATGTACGTGAGAAACAACAAACAGATCAAGCTCTAATTAAATTAAAAATAAAATCGGGCACCTTAATCTTTACAGAAGAAAATGGAATTTGTTATACGAAATCTCGCGACGGAAGCGCGTGTAAATTGGTATTACCGGTTTCGTTAATATCAATCGCCCTACGTAGTACGCATGAACATTTGGGTCACGCCAGCTATTATAAATTATTTAAACATTTAGATCGATATTTTTATTGATGATGATGAGATAAATGGCTTTAAAAAAAGTAGTTTTTTTTAAAAATTGAAAAATTTCCATTTTTCATGGTGTAATAACTCTTAGTCAAATTATTTTTAACACTTAAAAATTTACGATTGTCGGCCCAATACGTGGCCGGATTACGGGTTACACATGGATACGCTGTAGGGAAGGAATAGGAAGGAAGAGAAGGAATAGGGACCCGCACATACAATTCAAGGTACGCGGCGGTACCATCAGCAGAGAGATATATAATTCACCAACCTATTGTGGTTAAGGCCTGATGCCCGTTATATCGTGAAGTTATTTATCTCTCTCACTCTTTCGCTTTCTTGCACACTGCGGCAGCGGTAATATATCGATACGGTCGATCCAACGGCTCGCAGAGCTCTGGCTCTCGGCGTTCTCAAAGGCCGCGAACGTTCCATGTGCGCGGGACATCGATCTCGCATCGAGCGCGCGAGTCGACCTCCGCACTCTCCATCCGTATCAAAACGAATCAGCTGTTGTCCTGCGATGTCCTGTGACTGTATACTGTCTACGGTGCTGAGATAACTTCCCGACAGGTAATTTATAGTCGACCCTTAATCTCGCCCGTCAACTAATGAGTACGGTACAAGTTTCAGGCACGACTTCTTCACACCGCTGCGCCGCCGCATCGCCGCCCGCAGCTGCCTTAATCCTGTGTCTCGCTTCACGCAGGCGGCAAATCCGACTCGTGTGGGAATCACTCATTTTGCGCACTTGTATCGTAATGTACTATTTCCGCACCGATCAAAAAGAGACTGAGGTAGCAAAGACATTAGTGGCAGACAGGGCGAAAGCACTCGACGATAAACTAATTCAAGGCGCCACAGATTTTACAATTACTTCGATAATCAATTAATTAAAAGATTACCCGAACAAGCAAACTCTTCTAAGACTTAAAGACCAATTGTTTAATAAAATTAATTTAGACGAATTTATAACAAACACCGGAACGAAACCAAAAAAATTAGATAGGCGTGAAGTTAAAAAACAAATTAATAATAAAACAATGACGTCCCAAATTCGAGGTTTATCGCTAAAGGAGGCTTTAGATTTAACGGTCATAACATACATTTATCGCAATTTTTGGACGGATGCAATGAAGCAAAAAAAATTTTACCGTCAGAGTACGAGAAAGAATTAACAAAACTTATTCGAATGCGTTTATATGGCGAAGCTTTAACTTGTATGCGCGGAGAAAATTTTAATTCTATCAAAGAGATATCCGATTTTTTCGAAAACACTTCGAATCAATAAAAACATATTACGAGTGGACGGATGACGTTGCTAAATTAAAACAGAAAAACAATGAGACAGTCGTTGCTTATTTTAATCTGTTACAATAAATAAAAAATGATTTAGTCAAAGCGGCCGACAGAGAGGGTCGAGATGCGATAGCAGATCATTTCATGCTCGAACTGAGCCGAGATTGTTTTAAATTCTTTTTAAAAGGGCTTCGTTGGGAAATTCGTGCGCGTTTAGGGACCCCAACTTCTATAAAGCAAGTTCGTGAACAAACGTCCCTTTCGCATCGCGAAAATAAGTTTAAGCCAACAAAGTTTAGCCCGGGTCGTAATCCTCGATACCGGTCAGTTAAGACGTCCGTTAAAATTTTTGCTAGATACAGGTGCATCGGTAAGTCTAATTAATGAGTCAGAGGTAGACTCTCGTGTGAGAATTGACGAAAATGATATTATATTATTAAAACAATTATTTGGAACAATATTTAGAATTTAACGGATAAATCCTTCCCTTTGAAAATGTAAATAATACGCAAATGGATGAATCGATTTATATAATGGAGGAAATCGAAAATAATGATCGAAAATCAATACGATATATGACAAAACCAAGGAAAAACAATGATTATACAAACATGAAAAATTCAAGATTTTATAATTATACCGATAGTGACTCAGAAACGTTAAATGATTTTTAATTACATAAAAATTATGAAACGTTTATAAAATTTGGCACAAAAGAATTGCATAAAATCTACGAGTAAGAACAAAGAAATAAAAAAAAATCAAAATGACAACGACAAAGACCTATTCAATCAGAGTGAAAAAGAACAAGTGCTATATGACGATTAGAAAAATGACGAAATACAAGTACATCAGATCGACGAGGAGTTGGATCTAAAGAATTATACAAGTACAGCAAGTGAAAATTGTTATCGATTAATGAAGGAAGAACGATTACAAATAAACAATGAAAAATATGATTTAAGAGAAAAATTGTGTAAACAACCAATACTACAAATCGCAGATTTTAATAAACCGTTTATAGTAACTTGTGACGCTAGCGGTACAGCAATAGGAGCAATTTTATCACAAGGAGAGGTGGGGACCGACCTATCAGTTACTTGTATTTCTCGAGTATTAAACAAAGTCGAGCAAAAATATGACACTTATTCATGGAAAGCATGAGCCATACTGTATGCCGTTAGTCAGTTCGACTACTATCTAATATGCCGTCCTTTCCTCATTATAATGGATTATAAACCACTCGTTTGGTTTAAAAACTCGATATATCCGACATTCAGAGTTAGGAAATGGAGAATGAAACTGAATGCATACGACTTTGACATCGTATACAAAGCCGGTAAAAGTAACGTTAATGCTAATGCGATATCAAGAAATCTAATAGAAGAACCCGTTTATGTTATTAAAAATCATTCTATGGAAACACGTAGTCGCACAGGAAAAATAAGTCGTCCTAACTACAATGAAAAAAGAGTGAAGCGACCCAACAGGTCCAATATAGCAAAAGAACCAGCCAAAGATCTTCCTATAATAAAAGAAGCCCCCGAGCAAATTGAAACGATAGTCAACTCAGACAAAAGATTCCAACCCATGGAGAAAAATAATTTTAACAACGAATTTGACAAATCCTGGGAAGAAAAGGATATTCAGGAAGTACCAAACGATGAACAGAAATTCATTGAAGTTAAAGAACAACGCTTTATGAGAAAAGATAATTACGTTTATTTCATAACTACAACCGCGATGCCTTTAGACGAAGGATCCAGAAAGTTGGCTTCAAAATTATTATTACCTCATTTTTCCAATTTAAATCTGGGAGAAATAAGAATAAATAACAAAAACAGAAAAATTCATTTTGCTATGGTTTTTTTTTACGTGACGAAGAGCGACTGAGTACTCCAGAAATTATTAATAGTCTAAAAACGAATCTATTAAATTTGAAAAATATTATATTAAAAGAACGCATTTATTAAAAACGTTTCATGGAATGAAATTTTGAAACAAATAAGTATAACTCTACGAAATAGTAGTGTAAAAATAATGATTTGTTTCGGATTCATAAAAAGTGTAGAAGAAAGTAATGGGGAAAATATTGTTCGCGAAATGCATGAGTCTGCTTGTGCAGAGCATAAAGGGGTAACAAAAACCTACAATCGTTTAAAACAACTTTTCTATTAACCTGATATTAAGGAAGACGTGCAATACTACATTAGACATTGTTTAACTTGTCTACTAAAGAAATTGGTTCGCGTTAAAATGTAATTGTACCGAGGTAAAAGTTGGTAGTTTTACTTTATAATCCTTCGTATTATACAAAGACAGTTCTCAGAATGTATATGGTTTACGTTTAGCATTATTTAAAATGTACTACATCATCATTTACTACTGAACTGTTATCTGTGTAAATCTTTATTGAAAGATAGTGAAAGATGAAAACTAAACAAAGTCGAAAAATTGGCATGACATGCGTTCAATCGGAGGATATCACAACGTTTCAAGAAGTAGAATATATCGTATCTAAGTAAGTAAATAATTTTTTTTATTACTTCTTTCATATAAGTTTTAAAAAAACATATTGCACTAATATACTTTAGGAGGAACAATATATGTCTGTATATATTTTTATATTTTATTATTTTCTTTTGGTCTCCGGTTCTCCGGTTCTCCGGTTTTTTAAAAATGCATTTTTATAGTTTCAAAGTTTTATTTTAATTGGACTTTACATTTTTGGGCCTTACATTTTTTGGACCTTACATTTTTGGACCTAATAAATTTTGGGCCTTACATTATTGGCAACGGAATTGTAAAGTTTTATTTTATTTTTTTTATTTTTTTTTTATGTTATTTAACGTCGCTCTATTTATGCTGCCAGGGCTAATTGTAAAGTTTTATTTTAATTGGACTTTACAATTTTAGGCCTTACATTTTGAGCCTTACATTTTGAGCCTTACATTTTTGTCCTCATAAATTTTGGGCCTTATAAATTTGGACCTTACATTTTTGGGCCTTACATTTTTGGGCGTTACATTTTTGGGCCTTACATTTTGGGCCTTATAAATTTGGACCATACATTTTTGGGCCTTATATTTTTGGGCTTTATAGTTTTTTTTAATCAAATAGATATCAACTACTATGTCGATATTATTACCAGAAAATTATCTTAATAACAATAAGTAAAATAACATTTGATTACGTAATTAAAATAATTAAAATTTCAACACTGGAACATACAATAAATCAAATTAATTTTTATTGTTTATTTTACAAACTTATTTTTGCAAAAATTTCAAATTACAATTATTATGTTATTAAATTAAATTACAATTATTATGTTACAATTGTACTCTATTCACTTGTATATTTCATAAGATATATTTTTTTCAATATATCGTTTTTATTGTTTATATAATTTATAAATTCAGCAAGTATTCATCGAAATCATCTTTAACAGAAAAATTAAATTATATCATTAAATATTAAATGTATAATTAATTAAACATTAGATAAAATATTCTAATAAATATTACTGTTTTTAAAATGCCATTAAGAAGATTTATATCCAATATGCATATTGTCACATATTATTGATATTATATATGTTATATCTGTAACAAAAACATTTTTATTATTAATTATAAATAAATTGACAAAGTCAAAACTATACCTTTTAACTTAATCATTAAGAAATACTACTGCATTTTTGATTATTTCGATAGTCTTAATAAGCTAATCAGGATACTGAAATACAAAAATACTTATTATATTTCAAACAATAATAATTTAAAATGAAAATTAGATAATTTTATAATATACCTTGTGACTTTATTCGTATGGAATGCCATTAGGAATATAATATTTTCTTGATATAATATTAATTGGAATGCTGCTGCCGTTTGTTATTTTTATTCAGCGCTGCATTCATTGGAATGCTGCTGCCCTTTGTTTTTTTTTATTCAGCGCTGCATTTATTGGAATTATGAGTGTCAAACTACTAGCAAAGAATTTGTGCAAATATTGGCCCATTAGATGGAAAGTTTGGCCCTCTTTGTGTAAAGGTTGGCCCAGATTGTTTAAATGTTGGCCCATTTACAGAAAAGATTATTACAACATATTATTTACAACATATTATTATTGCAATATTAAATATTATCAACGCAATTAAGTGCGCCTTAATTTAAGAAATTGCATGTGAAAAACAATTTTTTACTGGTTGAAAAATTTATTCCATAATCAATACAAAATGTTCCTAAATTGGCCAAAAGTGGGCTAAAGTTTACCAAAACTGGAAAAATTTTCCAAATATTTCAATGTTGGTAAACATCGGCCCACTTTTGGCGCAAGTTGGCCCACTTTTACCATACTTCGGAGCATTTTCATCGAAAATGTATTTCCACTAGGGTATGTATAATATTAGTATTTATAAAATATTAAATTTATATTAACTATATTTCATTCATTACATTGAAGCTACTTTCTTATAAACACTGTTTTCTAATAATTTATATTTTATTTTTTCAGCTTTACAAAAAAATATTAATAAAAAATTTAAAATAATCGTTTAGAAAAATAAAAAAAATTATAATTATTATTAAACAATTGAAACAAATTATTAATATTATTTTTATAATTGTGAATCATTTTGTAAAATAAACCATTTTTATAATGGGTTTGACGGAAATAAAAATATTAGTTGTAAAAACGATTGAACCATATAGCAACGATGCTTCTATGTTAAATGATGAACACATATTAGAATTTAATAACATCCTTAAATCATGTACACCATTCAATATGCAAACAACTCTTTTAGTTCAAAAACAATATAATATTAACTCAGTTCAAATGAATAATAAATACATTCAATTGTTATTTTCTGGAAAATATGAAAAAGGTCATTGGATTTGTATGTATTACAATAATAGAACGATACACATTTATGATAGTTTAAATGCTAAATATTTGCAAAATGAACATAAAGTATACATCAATAGATTGTTTCCAGATAGTCAACAATTAAAAATTGTTTTTGAAACAGTGCAATTTCAAACCAATAGTTATGATTGTGGAATTTTCGCGATAGCTTTTGCTGTCTCTATTGTATTTAATTTATGCCCATGCAGTTTAAACTATGATATTTCCCAAATGCGTTCACATTTACTAAAAATATACGAAATACGTAGTATTACGATGTTTCCAATTTTACACAATATAAACTATAATATTTCAACAATACCAATCAAAAGATACATGATTCATATTTGTTGTATTGATGAAAAAAAAATTGAATTTCAATGTAGCAGAAATAAAAATAATAGAATAAAATTTTCAACAGAAATTTAATTCTGAACAACAAACAATAATGAATTTATATAATAAAGATAAAATCATTTCCGTTAATTCTATTACCCCAATGGAAATATACTATGAAATACCAACTTATAGTTCATTTTATCAAAAAAATAAAAATAAACAATTTAATGATATAGAAATAAAACAGCTAAAAATAAAACAGCAAACTATGATAAAATGGCAAACAATTAGCTGTATCGATATAAAAAATGAACGAGAAAAAGAAGCGTTGCATAAAAAAGAAGCTTATATGAGGAGTAAAGATAGTAATGACGGCAAAATAGAAGAAAAAAAATAAAGAGAAAACAGCAAACCATGATGAAAAGACAAAAATAAATAGTGACGAAATAAAAAATGAACGAGAAAAAGAAGCATTACGAAAAAAGAAGCTTATGTAAATAATAAAAATAGCAACGACGGCAAAATAGAAGAAAAAAAAATAAAGAGAAAACAGCAAACCATGATGAAAAGACAAAAAATGAATGGTGACGAAATAAAAAATGGACGAGAAAAAGGAGCATTACGAAAAAAAGAAGCTTATTTAAAAAGTAAAAATAGTAATGACGGCAAAATAGAAGAAAAAAAAATAAAGAGAAAACAGCAAACCATGATGAAAAGACAAAAAATAAATAGTGACGAAATAAAAAATGAACGAGAAAAAGAAGCATTACAAAAACAACATATTTATTATAATGAAAATACTGATCAATGTAAAAAAAATGAAAAGAAAAAATTAAATGGAAAAATATTAAATGAAAGTAGAAAAAATGATATCGATAAATTAGTATAAAACCATTTACAAAAAAATTTAAAAAGACGCATATGTATGAAAAATGACAAAGACATGGAAATACCAATCATATTGCTTAAAAAATTAAAAATTGATAAAGGAAAATTTTTTAACGTATATGATAAACCAATTAATATCAAAAAAGGTATAAATTATAAAGAATTAAATAAACGTATTTTAATTAAAAATGAACAAAATGTAAAATTAGTAAGTAAATCCAAAATAATAGGTCGAATAGCAAATGTAGATTTTGATGAAAAAATAATTATTGAAAACAATTTAGGTTATATGTCTGAAACTTGTAAACATTGTAATACTAAACATTTTGTTTTTGAATATACACTAGGTAAAGAATTTTCTAATTGTTGTCACAAAGGAAACGTAGACTTACCGAAAATGCCTCCCTATCCGGAAGAATTAAAGCAATTAGCTACAGGAATATCGGAAGATAGTATTAATTTTCGCAAAAATATTCGGCTATATAATAATGCGTTAGCTTTTGCAAGCTTTGGAGCTAATTTTGATAAGTTATCTGAATCTTAAATGAAAATGAAGCTCGAAAATATGGGCAATTGTACGTTCTAGATAATGAATTAGCTGCAGCTGAAAGAAAAAGTTTTAAAAATAATTTAGATACAAAATTAGAATTGTCAAGTAAATTAGATAGCTTAATTAGAAATGTTAATCCTTATGCTAAAGCTTATAAAATGATGTATGAGGTAGAAAAAGAAAAATTAGAATATTAGAAGAAAAATTAGATAAAAATATATATATAATGAAGCTACTTGTAATGAAGTTGCAATGGTATTTGTAGGAAAAAATGGACTGCCTACTTCAGAGCGGGATATAGTTATATATTCAAAATATGACAATCCAATTAGTATTCCTTTAATAAGTAAACACACTGATCCAATGACATACCCACTTATTTATCCAAATGGAGGATATGGATGGATGCCTAATATGAAATGCAAATATAAGAAAAACAATATTTCATGTTTGCAATTTTATAATTACAGACTTTCTATGAGAAATGGATTTAATCCATACCTTAATATGGGAAAAGTTTCTCAACAGTTTACAATTGATGCATTTGTAAAAGTTGAACAATCAAGATTATATTTTGTAAAGAAAAACCAAGATATTTTAAGAAGCGATTATTATAAAGGCGTAATGGATTATTTACACAAGAAAAAAGAATCTGAAAATATAAAAATTGGAAAAATGTTTATTTTGCCATCAAATTTTGTTGGAAGTTCAAGATTCCTAATACAAAATTACATTGACTCAATGAGTATAGTAAATCGTTACGGAAAACCTGACTTATTTATAACAATGACATGTAATCCAAACTGAAAAGAAATAACTGAACATTTAAAAAAATATGAAACTGTAATTGATAGACCAGATTTAGTATTTAAGGTATTTCATCAAAAAATAAAAGAATTTAAAGAATTGGTAATTAAGCAAGGTGTTTTAGGAAATTGTTTCGCCTACACTTATGTTATCGAATTTCAAAAACGTGGACTATAATTTTTAGATAAAAATTATAACATTAATACTCCCGAAAAAGTAGATGAACTCATAAACGCAGAAATTCCAAACGAAGATATCTATCCACGGTTGTATAATATTGTAAAATAGTTTATGATTCATGGACCCTGTGGAGAGCAAAACATGAGTTCACCTTGCATGAGTAAAGACACAAAAAAATGTACGAAAAATTTTCCAAAAAAATTTAATAACAAAACAACTTTTAATTCATCAGGATATCCATTATATATAAGAAGAAATGATATCAAAAAAATCAATTATAAAGGTAAATACCACAATAGAATAGCTGATAATCGGTTTGTTGTTTCGTATAATCCTAATTTATTGTTAAAATTTAATTGTCACAATAATGTCGAAGTATGCTCAACAGTCCAATGTATAAAATACTTATTTAAATAGTGTTATAACAGGACATGACTGTGCGAACATAGAAATACGTGACACAGGTATCAGATCAAAAGACAGTTCTAATTTAACTCATGATGAAGATATTGAAAGCAATGAATATAATACTATTAGAATACCCTCTACACGAACTTTCACATACCATAATAAGATTAGCTACTCACAATGAAGATGAACAAGAAGTGTATTTTAAAGAAGGAAAAGAAACAGAAATTTAAAAAAAAATGTAGAAACGACATTAACAGCATACTTAAAATTAAATCAAATCGATTCTGATGCACGAAATTATTTATATTCCGAAATACCATTAAATTATGTATTTGATAATAATTCAAAAACATGGAATAAAAGAAAAAAAAAACAAAAAAACCTGTATTAAGCAGAATGTATAATCCAAAGGATCGAAAACGATATTTTATAAGATTATTACTTTTACATGTCAAAGGAGTATCATCATTTCAGGATTTACGTACTGTTGATGATATAATTTATTCTACATTTTATGAAGCTTCTATAGCTAGACATTTGGTTAATGAAGATAAAGAATGGGACAGATGTTTGGAAGAAGCAACACAATTACACTTTCCTACTGCACTTTGTGAATTATTTGCATATATTTGTATTTTTCACAATCCTATTAATGTAAGAGATTTATACGAAAAATAGAAACACTTTTTTTACCACCCAAAATATGAACAAAATGCTGATGAAAACCTAGCATTAAACATTATTGATAAGAACCTACAATTGAATGGATATTCTTTAAATAATTTTAATTTACCCGTTATATCTACATTTGTAGAAGATTTTGCTGATAAATCAACAACACATAACAAAAGTTGCACATTTACTGAAAAAACGTCAAAGTAAATTCTTTAAAAAATTATAACAAAGACATTTTTGATACTATCGTGCAACATTTAAAAATTGAAGACAAAAAAAGCTTTTTTATTGATGGACCAGGAGGAAGTAGGAAAAGCTGTTTACTTAATGTTCTAATAGACTATCTTAAATTCTCAAACATTTCATTTTTATGTGTTGCTTGGACAGGGATTGCAGCAAATTTATTGCATAACGGGAAAACAGTACACACAACATTTAAACTACCACTGAATATCACAGAATGTACTATATGTAATATTAAATCTAATTCAATAGATGGTAAAAATTTAAAAGAAGTTCAAATTATAATATGGGATGAAATATCTATGACATCGAAATATGCTTTTGAAGCAGTCAATCGCCTATTTCAAGATATATGTAACAATAAAAAAATATTTGGTGGTAAAATGTTGGTTGTTTCAGGCGATTTTAGGCAAACATTACCAGTTATACGACATAGTAGTCGTACTGAAGTTATTGAAAATTCAGTTAAAAACAGTTACTTATGGCCGAATTTTATTCGTATGACACTAAATGAAAATCTTCGAGTGACAGATAATGACAATTATTTTAGACAATGGTTATTAAATGTAGGTGAAGGTAAACGTTTAAATATGTATGAAGAAGAAAATGAACTGCTTGAAATCCCTTTTGATTTAATAACAAAAGAAAATGATATCATTGCAGAAATTTTTGGAAACGAAATAAAAATAAATGATAAAGATTTAAATGATAAAGTTATATTAGCCTTCACCAACAACGACGTAATTGAAATAAATAATAAAATTTTGGCTATAATGGAAGGGCAAATTATTGAATACTTAAGTGTAGATACAGCAGAAGATGATAATGGAGAAAACTTAGATGTCACGTTACCTACAGAATTTCTTAATTCCCTTACACCTAATGGACTTCCTCTACATAAATTACAATTAAAAGTAGGTGCAATAGTAATTCTTCTAAGAAATTTAAATGTGAATGAAGGTCTTTGTAATGGAACAAGATTATTAGTAACAAAACTTATGAAACATTTAATTAAAGCAGAAATTATAAGCGGAAAAAAAATTGGAAAATTATTTTTAATACCAAGAATCACTTTGTCACCATCTAAAGAAGATATACCATTCAACATGCGCAGAAAACAATTTCCCATTCGATTAGGTTTTGCAATGACTATTAACAAATCACAAGGACAGTCATACAAACAAGTTGGTATCTATTTACCATCTCCAATTTTTAGCCATGGTCAATTATACGTAGCTCTTTCAAGAGCTAAAAGTAGAAAAAATTTAAAAATATTACTGTTAAACAATGCAAAAATAGAAAATGATACATTAAAAAATAAACACAAAATTTACACTAACAATATAGTGTTTAAAAAAGTATTGTAAATGTGTAGACGAAAATTTATACACATTTTATATAAATTTTATAAATAAATAAAAATGGAAGTATGAAAAAAAACATTAAAATATTACAACTATTGAATGATTAAAGTGAATATGCAAAATAATTAATAATTGTTTGCGCTGAAAATCATTAAAATACAATTGAAAATCGGCTGCAACATATCATATTATAAATGACAAATCATTACATTAGTTATAATAAATAAAAAAAATGAAATATAAGAAAAATTCATTGAAATATTACTACTACTGAATCATTAAAATAAATATGCAAAATAATTGACAATAGCCTGTCGTTCGACAAAACTTACAGACTTCAAAAAAGAATCAGAGTTTCCCAAAATACAACGACCGAAGGTTAATTCTTATAATAACGTATAAACAGGTATTTAAAATTATTATTTAAAAACTTAAATTTGTTAAAATTTTACAATTAGAATTATATTTGCATATATCATGTATAAAATATTTCGACAGAGCCGCCATTTAGATACAATCACTCACCCAACGTGCGTAAAAAATGATTTTCATAACACTCAATTTTATAATAACAATTACTATACAGATTCTATTAAATACCAAAATTTTTAAATATGCATTATAAAAACCATCACTTTGAAATAATACTACATTCACATACAAATTAAAACCATATATAACACAACGACAGTATTATATACCACTTTATAAAAAATGTTACCACCGCCATTAAAGAAAAATATAATTTATGAGAGTATATAACATGCTTATATTTTATGTATTCTTTAAACACATTATATTACATCAATTTATTTAAAATTACGATACCCCCCCAAATGGAAATTATTTTATGTGTGTGCATTTTAAATATATTAAATATATGGACATATTTCACTTTCTTTCTGAACACACGCACACACACCTTTATAATAACATTATTGGCGTCAAAATTTAACAGTATACTTTTCTTTCCTTAACTTACACTGTTACAGAGCCCTTATTATGTTACTATTAAATGGATCATGCATTGAAAAAATATATGATTCTTGAAATGTATACCTTACCAGCACATCCTCGCCGTAAGAGTCGAATACAATATTCATATGTTGGCTAACGCTGGAAGCATAAATATATTTTACGGAGCGTGTGTTACAACTATACACGAAAAATCTAAATGACTTCAGTTCAACATGTCTTGGTCTGCAGAAACGACATCAGGTTTTCATCAAATACACTATCCAAGAGCCTAACTCTCATCCAATAATGTATAAATAGTTATTTAAAATTATCAAATAAAACGAAAACATTGGAAATTCGACACAAAACATATGGAGTTCTCGCATCTTTTCAACTCGTCTACGCGAGATCAAGATTCGAGATGCCTTTTTAAAACGATTGCCCGCTCATATACTATAAAGGACCCCTACACGAATGATTGACATTTGACGGATTCTTTGAATGTCACGAAATAATTGATAGTCATTAGATGATCAAGTTTTCAGTTGAACTTTATTTTCAGTTCCGTCTTTGATGTTTTTTTTTAATCTATAACCTCTTTTAAAAAACCAAAATATTGGAAAGTCGACACAAAATATAACGAGTTCTCACACTCTTTTCAATCGTCTGTACAATAGTAGTTACATGTAATTTTAAAGAAATTTTGATTAATTTTAAAACTTTGGTAGTTAACTATCATATTTTGTTTATTTCTCAATTTTTTTTTTACAAAAACGACATCTCAGTCACCACATTAATTATACCATAATCCTCTTCGCAATGCGCAAATTATCATTGTTGGTGTTAAGGGTAGAGTACGGTTATAAAAATATTTTTGTAATTTTTATAAAATATTATGTGAAATGTCATGTTTATAAAATATATTATAAAAAATATTCTTTTTTGATGATTTTTAACACATTCATTAAGTAAAATATTAAAATATTATCAAAAATAGGCTTAAAACAGGTGCAAATACAAAAAACTCCTTGCAGGATAAAAGTTGTCGAAGGGCTTTAATCCAAGAAAATTTAAATTTATATGCATATAAACTTCAACTTTACACAGCGAATTTGGTGTATATATAAAAATGCAATTTCTGCCTTGATAAACCCAATTGGTTTACTAATTATTTAAAAAATGTAATGTTTTTCATTTAAAAAATGAACATAAAAATGTCACATTTAACTTTAAAGGAAAAAGGCTGTGTAACTATTTTACATATACTCATCTAAAATAAGCACGATCAAAATACAACCGAGTGAGCGTTAGCGAGCGAGGTATCTGTTGCTAGTTAAGATATTATAATTCAATCAAAAAATTTAATAACATAATGAAAAGGAAATATAAAGTTATTTATATTAGTGAAGAAATATCAAATCTAATGTAGTTTTAACATTATAATATGTTATTTTAGTAATAATGAAAATATCAAAATACATTTCAAGTATATATGTATATATTGTGACGACCAAATTGTCGAATTCTACTACACTAGCTAATACGTACTTGTAGCTAATGTAGACATATCGGAATCATTCACAGAAGAGCTCAGTATAGCTCAAGTGGTAGAGTATTCGCCTGTCACACGTTACAGCGGAGTTCGATTCCGGAATACAGTAAAAAATTTTTTATTCGATATTTAATGTCTAAACAAAGAAATAAACATAAAATAATTAAAAAATTGTAAAATTTATAATTTTATTATTTTTTTATTTTTTCTGCTGTTTTTGGTAAAAATATGAAAACGATAGCACCAAAAACAGCGAAGTTAACAATTAACTGAATAATAAATAATCATTTATTAATAATTAAGATTTTATTCATTAATTAAATTTACTACGATTCTAATTCAAAACAAAATATTATTAAAGTTTATAACTATTAATACAAATAGTTAAAAAATAAATTCTTACATAAATAATAAATTTTACAAGTCAATCAGCACTATTAACATTGTAAAATATCAATTAACATAGATTGTACATGTTATAATTAATTATAGATAACTTTATAATAATTAATTTATATAAATCAAAAATAGAGCGAAACAGTATGAATACACGAAAACTGACACAGATACACGTCAATATATGAGACGTAATCTGGTAAGAGAAAGATGATCAGCCAGGTTTAGAGGAAAGACTGCCAAAATGGGAGAGGCGCCTCACTACTGGCAGAAATGAATAAAACTCGCTGTGCTCGCACTTTCGCCAACATTCCGCCGACTCCGGAATTGACGAGAAAGCACCTTCGCGTCATAATATGCCCCTATAAAGATGACAATTCTATATAGGTGGTGTCGACATGTATATATCATCTTGTATAAAATAAATGAGTACACGTATAATAAAATTATTTTACTTTTGAATTTAAAACGAATGATTTAAATTTATTATCTCGATATTTAAGTAATGTGTAGAGTAATTAAATGATCGTGATATGAGATGGACATGAGGGATTGCTTGCCTCTACGTCATTCCTCATGAGCGTATCAGAATTACTTGATAATACTTTTCTATGCAATTTTTTCATGCAACTTTATTGTTCTTATGGTGAGATGACGTAAAGGGATTTGCTTGCCTTTTCATCCTTCCTCATCCAAGAATAAAGTTGAAATATTTAAAAATCCTATAATTAACACCTGCGACTTATCTCATACGGTGAGATGGGATTTGAAGATTTGTTTCTACAATGATCTTCCTCATCGAGATAAAGTTTAAGGCGTTAGAATCTAAAATGAATTTATGAGAAACAATTATAGATAAATTTCATATATAAAAACAAAGTCAGTGGAATCGCTCACTTGCTGATGTGTTGTTCGATGGAAAGTCATTTTCTACCCCACAACATAATCTATAAATAATAATTTATCGATTGTTGAATTATTTTATGTAACAAAATTGGCCTGTTACATAAAAAATGGCGCTCGGACAGAAACAGGTATTAAAATATTACAAAAAGAATTATGTTCGTGGGACGATACGCTTCATGAAAGAATTACGCAAATAAATGCTAACCTTTCAGAAAAAATTGAAGCATTAACTACGGTTATTAAAAAGCAAACAAATAAATTCAATAAAACAAAGAAATAAATGAATGATTTAATGTTCTCGAGTCTGAAAACGATAGATTAAAAGGAAATCTACACGCGATTAATGCGGGATTGGATGAAATACAAAGCCACATTCAGCAAAATTCAGATCCAATTGGAATAAAAAACTTATTTTTAAAAATAATTAATGAAAAGGATAACGCAAAAATGCTAATAACACGACAGTAGGTGATTTCAATCATAAAATTCTATTACAATTATCGAAATTTACAGGCGATTTAAACGAGGAACGTCCGATGTGTTTCCTCAACGAATTAAAAAGATACATCACGGCACGGCAAACACTTACGATGACATGATCTGCATACTTTCGCAATCGTTTACAAAAACTGCTAAAGATTGGTGGTATTTGCAGAGTAAGCATATAATAGATTTTAACGATTTTAAAATCAAATTCAAAGACCGCTATTGGAACTCGGTTATGCAACGGCAGGCCGAAAGAAAGATAGAATTTGGCCAATACCAAGCCAACAAAGGCACTAGGGTGAAATATGCGACTAATATGATGGGTTTACGTGAAATAGACATGACATTAAACGAAGCTGAACTAATAGAAAAAATAAGCAAACATTTTGAACGCGAGATACGACACGCTATCCTCGGTCAACAAACTCGCGATAAAAATGTTTTATTTAAAATATTGAGCGATTTCGATATAGATCGAAATCAAACTAAAAAATATGAACAATCAACGATTAAAAGAATTAATTGTCAAAATGATAATAATTTTAAAAGGAATAACTTTAATAAACCTTTTAACAGGACTCATAATAATAATTCTAATTGAAAACTCAGTAGTACGCCAAATGTGAATGCGATACAATTAAACAAAGAACAAAGTAAAAGAGTTCTGAAATCCAAATTTGCTAGGAAAAACAATAAAAAGGTCGACTCGAATATCGACGAAAATCCTGACGAAATCGATGCTTCGTTCGAAAAAACTGAGGCCGTGATTCATTCATCAAGCCAGGGAAACTAAATCCAGTTGCATTCTCATACTCGGATGCCCGAAAATATGAAAATAATAAAGATATTAATCAAAATGCAACCTGGCGGGTTAAAAATAATGATTATCATTGTATTAAATTAAAAAATAAAGATTTGATAAAACTAAACCTAAAAAACTATCTAAAAGAGAAGAAATAGACGTTTCCACACTTTTTTCAGGTCCTCGGAACGAATTAATTTTTGACGTTGATCCAAACAAAGATAGCGAAAATAAACTCGAAATAAATCCAATCAAATGTCCAGAAATTAATATTTTAATAGAAAATGTTGAAGTAAATGCGTTAATTGACACTGGCAGCGAAATATCACGCATTTCGGAAGAATTTTATAAAAAACATAAGGAATCATTCATTAACAGACCAACATTACCTATATCCGGTAAAGTAATTAAAGGCGCAACGGGTCTAAAATCTGCTCATATTACAAAACAAGTAATGTTAAAAGCAACTCTCGGTGGATTAAAACTAAACATTAAACTAAACATTCTATTTAGTTATTCCAAAAGTAGTGAAAAATTGTATTATTGGGTATAATACGTTAAAATTAATTAAAATGTCAATGAACACAGATATAGAAGTAATGATATTCCAAATCGGTGATAAATTCGGTACAGTAAATTATAAAACGAAGTCCGTCACTTTAGAAGAATACGAGACG
This sequence comes from Theocolax elegans, assembly GCA_026168455.1. Taxonomy (NCBI): domain Eukaryota; kingdom Metazoa; phylum Arthropoda; class Insecta; order Hymenoptera; family Cerocephalidae; genus Theocolax; species Theocolax elegans. Next base: position 49,338,527 of record CM047426.1, on the reverse strand, counting down.
ATAGTTGTTGAATTAAATGATAACTTCACAGAAGAAGATGCGACGCTACTTTTCGTCGGCAGGAAATATAATTAATTTAAATTAGAAGCCGACGGAGGTTCCGTCGTAGCGACATTAAAAATGGCTAAATATCGCCGATTTGTACTTGATTGGGCGCCTGGCGATTTTTAAAATTAACAGAAATTACGTTACAACACTACTCGGTGACCCGGCAAATCCTCACCTCGACTCCTCGTCACGGAGGGAATCCCGACGGCTGACCACCTCGGAACCGGCGGCTTTTAGAGTAAAGGAAATAATTAAACACTCTTGAATTCAATAATAATCACAACTTAATTTATTCCAAAATTTAAAAGAAAATTGTTCAACAAATCCGGCACCGACACAATATTAACGCGATCTGCGATCAACTCTCACACGTGCTCACACTCACTCAATTTCCGTACGTCCGGCAAATAATAAAATTATACTATTTAAATATTAATAATAATTCGGTCGCCCGTCGGGCTAACCGTAACTATACTCGCCTAATAAATCTCCTCACCGCTCCAATACTACTCTCTTCACACCTCGACTAACAACTCTACTCAACTAACTATACTCTACCAAAAAAAATGGCTACTCTGCCTCAAAAATACTACAAACGAACTAAATCGACTGCCTCGTCGGACGATCAGGTAGCGAATCCTCGAGACCGGCTTCTTCATCCGGCTCGCGGCGTGGCTTGATCCTCCCAAAAATAAGGATTTTCCTCCCCACCCTATCGCTATCCTTCTCTATCTTACTCTACTCCTTATCTACCGGCGTTGATTAGGGTGGTTGATTGCGTGATCGATACCGCGTAGTCAGCCTTGATCTTATATCCGTCAAGGCCGATTATCCAATAATAGTGGTTTACGTCACCACCAACCTGTTAATTATTGGGTCGATCACGCAACCAATCATCCCCGACACTCGGAAAGCGCGCATTACAAATAATTAATTACCATATCGGTAACCCAGTCGGTGCTGCCGCCCCGTGCCTACCGGCTATATAATTAATATTAACTATCCCGACACACTTTTACAACAATTAATATTTAATTTCGACTACTATTTACAGCTATATACAAATTAACAAACTACTACAACTCGCCCCAAATTCTACCGACGGATTTACATATTTTTCTTCCATTAATTAACTACGCTTATCTAGCTAAAATAATTCAGTAATCTAATATACGCGTGCGCGCTATATACAAAAATATACACCAATCCAATCCAATATATATATGGGCTATTTCACGTCAAATGGTACGATGAAAATTTTAAATCACTCCAAAATTTGAAAATAGGCTGGAAATATCTTCCAGAAGATAGAAAAAAAATCTTAGGTGTTAAAAATAAATTGCCTGAGAGTTATTCCACCATAAAAAATGGAAATTTTTCAATTTTTTAGGAAAATTTCTATTTTCAAAGCCATTTATCTCAAAATCTATTGATTTTTTTGAAAAAACATTACAAACAACTTTTGTTTAAAATAATCTTTAGAACTTATCTAGCTGGGTTACAATTCTTAATTTTAAAATCTCGAAGAGATAGAACGCCCGGAAATATTGAATATCAAAAAAAGGCGACCACGCCACAATCGATTTTGATCTAACACCGCTCAAAAGATCACATTTTTCGAGAGCTTTCGAATGGCTTGGATTAGATTATTGGCCAAGACCGTTGTTGTAAGTTATGCCCTAAAATACATGAAAATTAGTGATTTTATGAGGTTTATGAGGCATAACTTGCACCAGCGATCTTGGCCAATAATCTAACTCAAGCCATTCGAAAGCTCTCGAAAAATGTAATCTTTTGAGCGGTGTTAGATCAAAATTGATTGTGGCGTGATCGCCTTTTTTTGATATTCAATATTTCCGGGCGTTCTATCTCTTCGAGATTTTAAAATTAAGAATTGTAACCCAGGTAGATAAGTTCTAAAGATTATTTTGAACAAAAGTTGTTTGTAATGTTTTTTCAAAAAAATCAATAGATTTTGAGATAAATGGCTTTGAAAATAGAAATTCTCCTAAAAAATTGAAAAATTTCCATGTTTTATGGTGGAATAACTCTCGGTTGAGGTTAGGACGCCGCCTAACCTCCCGTCTTGTTGATATCAGCAGCGGATACTCCAGGTATCGTGAGACGACCTGGGCTCGGTCCTTGTCTCACGATACCTCTCGGCCGTGGTCTGGGTCGTGGTCCGCGTACTACCGTCGGGTATCGGTCGCGTCGTTCGTCGGCTCCGTCGCTAAAACATACCCATACTTATTTTAAAAGTGCCGGTGCACTTCGGTCCGCCAGCGAGGGATTCGCTGCCCGCGACGCGATCGCGAGCTAACCTAAAATGAAGTTATACATGCATGCATGCACATGACTTGTAAATACAAGCCATGTGCATGTATTTGGGCGTTGTACGTTTTACAACGTCACAAACATTATTATTTTAATATGAAACAATCCATAGAATTGATTATGATTTCGACATAAAAAATGAAGAAATCGAATTATTAATAAATGCGTGTCACTCTCTAAACGAGAAACAAAAAGCAATATTAAAAAACCTAATTTACGAATATAAATCCGTTTTTAAAAGAACACCGGGATTACTATTAAATTTCAAATATAATCTTGTGTTAAAAGACAAATTAATTTATTTTAATAAACCTTATCCGATTCCAATCGCGTATCGTGATAAAGTAAAAGCCGAAGTTGAAAAAATGTTATAGTCTGGTCTAATCAGAAAATCGACGAGCAATTATATTAACCCTTGTGTAATCGTGTAATTTCTCTAGACGCTAGACAATTAAATGAAAAACTACAAAATGAGTATGAATCCCCACCGGGCGTGGAAAAAATTTTCATGCAGTGCAAAAATCGAAATTTCATGTCTAACTTTGACTTATCAAATAGTTTTTCGCAAATTGCACTTACCGAAAATAACACCGGAATAAAAATAAGTAGTTTAGCATTATTACGAGGACTAGATCAGGAAATAACAGGTTTAGACGATTTTCTATTGAGTTTTGTAGACGATCTTTTCGTTATATTGGATACATTTGAAAATGTCATTAATCATTTGCATAAACTTTTCAAAAGATTACAAAAATGTAATCTTAGATTAAATTTTAATAAATTTAATTTCGTGAAACCGTAAATAAAATTTCTAGGAAATATTATTACTTGCAACGGTATTAAACCCAATCCGGTCAAAATCACGTCAATTAAAAATTTTAAAACTCCGCGAAACGTTCGTGAGTTACAAGGGTTTCTAGGTTTCATTAATTTTTACACAAAATTCGCTAAAAATTATGCTAAAGAAACTGTGACACTTTTAAAATTATTAAAAAAGGATACTAAATTTAATTGGACACATGAGTAAGAAAATGCGTTCAACAAAATAAAAGATTTATTTGATGATAATATAATGCTCCATTTTGTAGACAAAGATAAACAGTATATTTTAACCACAGGTGCTAGTAATTATGCAATAGCAGGTATTTTGTTGCAACTCAATGATCAAAACCAAGAGTAAATAATAACGTTTGTTAGCCGTACACTAAAAAACTCCAAAATTAATTACTTTACAACAGAAAAAGAGATGTTAGCCATTATTTGGGTGTTAAATACATTGAATACTTATTTACGCGAAGCATGCTCTATCCTTGTAAGAAACTGTCACTTATCCTTCTTAGATATCATTCAAAATGTAAACCCATATAAACAATTACAACCAAACTCACCTTGAGTCAAGTAATTCTATTAATTAATCATACTTTCTTACAGGACGCGCAGGTATAAATATATAAGGAAACTTTGGCATACTAGAAAAAAAATATTAACACTAGGCTCTGTATAACAAAATAACTATTGTAAAGAAACGAGAAGAGGAGGGAAAAGAACGATTTTATCAAAATTAATTATTGAAAAGAGAACAATTAAGAAAAGTAAACTTAAAAAAATTAAAATCAATCAAAATTAAATTAAATTAGAAATTAAAATTTAATAAAATAAAGGATATATTAAATAAATAATATCGTTTGCAAGTTTATATTGTTTTCTAAAAAATACGACAAAAAATATGTAAATGATAAAACCCTACAATCGATACTGAAAACCTCTTATAATTATTTAATAACTATTTAGAACAAATTATATAAAAAAAAAATTCGGACAAACACAATGAATAATTTTTTTTCTTTCAAAATAAAGAAGATGAGAAATGAATGTATGCCCATTGGTTTAAGTATGATATAGAATTTTATATATGTATAATATATGTATGTATGTATGTGTATGTGTGTATATACACATAACTAAAAAGAGCTATAGTAAGAGAAAATGAACAATGGAAACTGATCTTCCTTCAGTACATAGACTCTATCCTTTAATTAGTATCAACAACGAATAAGTAAAGAAATTTTTATAATCTGCCTAAAGATGGAAGTGGTCCTTACCAAACGACAGCAACGCAAGAAAACACAGGAGGAGAGAAAGAAGAAAGAAGGGGGAAAGGACCCATTAGAATATATTATTAAGTATAGAGTCAAATGCTTTCAAGATGAGGCCAAGGGAGCTAAACCCGCTTACTCCCAAAGGCTAGCGAATGAAACAGAGTTCTTAACATCCTTTATATACAACCACAGTTTAAGCTTCAGGTTGGCCATTAAGGATGCCAACCTTAGCGCTCTAGGGTTTGACGATTGTATGCCTCAACGGTTAAGAAACTTTATTAACCTTAGAGCGCAACTAGAAAGGCAACATGCGAATTATCCAGAAAAATTGACGATAAGTTCGTCAGTGAAGTAGAAAAGAGGTATAGGAAAAGCTCAGCGTTCATTGAATTAGGGAAAACATATACAAAATATTTAGAAATAAAAGAATATGGTGGCCAAGGGTTTGGTGACCAGACGTATCATGGAGAATGTAAATACTGCAAAAAAATTCCGGTGTGACGAGAGTGCGCAAAATGTACCAATTATTATCTCCAACGTCAAGGAAAAGGAATCTATGTAGAATCCATGGAGTGTACGGAAGAACAACAGCAACGACACCTAAAAGAAACATCACATTTCCCGACCGGTTGTTTTGCGGGAGGTTCTCTAACTATATTACGGGATGAAAGATGGTCAACAGGAAATTGGTAGATTGGTCGTATCCAACAATATTAATATTATTGTAAAGAAGAAAAAAGAAAAAAGGGGGGATTCGAGGTCCGTAAGCCTCTACCTTAAGAGATGGACGACACTCTCTGACCAACCTTTGCACTAATCACACCACCTTGGCAATTGTACAACAAAAAAAATATATACATACAGTTAGAACCGACGCGGTGGTGGAGTGGTGGGGATGCACCTCGGCTGATCGCGAAAGTTAAGCAGCGCTGAGCTCGGTTAGTCCTTGAATGGGAGACCATTCTCGTGCGGCTATCGTGATCGGTTAGGTGTTATTTTACATTCCACGCGAGCGTGAGGTGTGGAATGTTCTGTTTCGTTGTCCTGGCCTACGCAATGTGACTTTGACAGCCAAACAGAATATTTCGAAGACACCGGGCCATCTCGAGTGAGGCTTTCCCTCTCCCATGGTCAGAACCCCGGGCAAATGCGAGATGGTTGAGGATTAAAAAAGGTGGGGAAAAAGGCACCCACACAGAGGTGGTGGGTGAACGCCGTTGAAGTCCTCCAAGCAGGAGACAAACGGCAGGAAGTGCCAGAAAATGGCACAAACCCAGTAAATAAAAAAATATATATACATACAGTTTACCTTTTTTTAATTTTACTTGTATTCAACCCTATATAACTACGAAACATTGTTTTCTTGGTTTAAGTTACGAAAGAAACACACCTAGAAAAAATATATAATTACGCAAATAAGAAATTAAAGCCAGGACATTCGATAAACAAGAACAATCTATAAAGTAAATAAACAATAAATAAAACAAAAAAGGGGAGGGGAGTAAAAGTTCAAAATACAAGTTGAAAATAATTAAAAAAGGGGGAAAGATTTATCGATACATCTTTTGCTTTTTTTTGCAGAACGAAAAAATAATAATGAGGAACCTCAACATAATTTTTTATCCCTATTAATATTTTGTACGGGGAAAGAAGTAGAGCCAAGAGGAATCGAACTTCAACAAATACCTCCATCGGGAATATTCTTCGAACGACAAGAAGATGTAAAACTAAATCCAGTCGCATGGAAAATTACTATTATCATGACTTGCACACATAACGATATGAATCTAACTAATATTTGGCTTACGTTTAGCGAATTTAAAAACGATTATCCATTAGGTCGCGAAAAATGTGAAGAATTGTTTGGAAATTTTAAGAATTTACAAGAAAAATATACTAGAACTTTACATATTTTGAAATCCACGGAAATTACTTGCATGAAAACGAGTTAGTACGTTTTGATTTAGAGAGTAAATTAATTAACAATTACATAGGTAGGATACTAGTAAGGGTTAGAACTCAATATTAATAGAAAGTAATACGATGGGAACTGATTGATACATAGACAAAACAAGATTGTATGATGAATTCAACATTATGCAAAAAATGAAGTAAATGAAAGGGGAAATTTATCTTGAACGATACTCGCAAATAATAAACAATATAAAGACTACGTGTTGAAGAATGTTGGACAACCAGATAAGCTATAGTGTAGGTATCCTTATTAATTTAGAAGGAATAAAAGAAAATCAAATGTATACTAATTTATTATCATCTAATAGACTCAAACAAGTTGTTAATTATATCGACAAATATGAGAAACCAACGAATTCCCGTTGAAAAGGGGAGAGTGAGTTTTAAGAAAATTAGCTAATATAACAAGCCTACATACCGGATACATTAATAATAAACTATTTATTCAAATAGAGGTTCCCTCGGTTGAAAAATCTACTTGCTCTTTGTACAGGGTATCTCCGCTTCCAATTCCTCAAAACATATATGCAAACGAATCAAACATCCCCTACATTGAACCCGAAAATAACTATATACTGCAATAAGTAGCAAATTATTACGGCTTTTCAAGCACCGACTTTAAAAATTGTACAAAGTTTCAAGGAAAATTAATTTGCAAAAGAGAAAGACTGCATTTAAACACAATAGATAGTTGCGAACGGAATTAATGTCTCATCCGACCGAATTTAATTACCCTAATTGCAATATTAAATTTAAAACCAATGCTAAACTAAAGATAATAAAACGAGAGTGTCGATTGGCTGTGATGGATTACCAGGAACAATCATACCGTTAAATGGAGTCGGAATAATACACACAAAAACGAATTGTTTGTTTAAAATAAACGGTGACATTATAAAAATGTATGAGGTACAAACGGAATATTCAAATAATTTATTATTTCCTCAGATGTCGTTAAATATTAGCAAACAGTCAAATATCTTTAACGATACAAGAACTAAAGATTTATTCCATAAATTAGTTAAGCAAAAAACATTCGGGGGATTTTTGGGATATGGAAAATTACTGTAGGGATAAATTAATTAATACGGAAAAACCGTAGTATTCACTACATTTTTTCTCATTAAAGAATGTGATATACATGAACCATACGTTAATGTAACAAAAATTTACGTGCAATTGCTACAATTGAACGATTACAGTACCACGCGTGTATATAAATGCATAATAAAACTCATACGTACAGTTACACATTGTGGTATGCAAGGACACACATCTCGCGTCCTAAATGGAGAAATTGGTTATTACAAAGAAATAAGTACGGAAGAATGTTATGAAATTCATCGCTCAGGCTATTTTTCTAAAAACGGCACCCAAATTATAAATCTACCAAGAAACAGTACCACTAATAAACCAATCGTATTCGCGGGAGAGAATGATAATAGCGGAAAATGTTATTAGTAGTTATTTCAGAATGTACACCCTTCATGGTTATAATAAAATCCACAATGACGATTGTAAAGGGTTAAATCCAGGTTGTAATAAAATTAACAACCAATTTGATTTTAAAAGTTGTACGACGTTTCGTCTGCCATGCTATTTTGTGAATTGTTTGTTATTTAAAAAGTTTTTTGTATATTTATTTATAATTTTTTTTGTGTCCAATAAATTAGTACTTTAAGAGGTCTGCAAAACCTGGCAGACGAAACGTCGTACAACTTTTAAAATCAAATTGGTTGTTAATTTTATTACAACCTGGATTTAACCCTTTACAATCGTCATTGTGGATTTTGTTATTAGTAGTTCTTTTTCGGATTCATACGGTAGCTATAAAGACGCTTATGTCGCAGGTTATGTTGAAATAACAATGTACGATTACATTTAGAATATAATAAAGTAAAATTAGACTCCGGGGTTGCATGCACACTCGCGGATTTAGATTGTACAGATATCGATGCAGATAAAATATATGAAGCGCAAGAAAATCCAACAATGTACTCGCTTCAAACTATTGATTTTACATTCGCACTATGGAAAAAAGAAGAGCAGAATGTATGCGGTTTTAGGTTCGCGCCCACCGAACATCCCAAGCTTTTCATAATTGAAGACGCTAAGGTTAACAGTTTTATAAGCAAAAAAACAATTGAGGGGAACAAACTTGATATATTTGCATACATAAACTCAAAATTCTTATACGTTGAAAAATATGTACGCCGACAGTTAAATAGAATGTATCACGACATATTAAAACTAAGGTGCGAAATCGAAAGATACATTCTCACTCAAGCCCTCGCGCTCGCCTCAGTTTCCCCGGCGGAAGTGGGTTATCATATCATGAACCAACCCGGGTAGCTAGCCGTAACAGCGGGAGAAGTTATTCATCTATTAAAATGCTTAAAAGTAGAGGTAGTCAGGAGAGAAACGACAGGGTGTTTCGAACAGCCACCCGTATTTCGGAATAATGAACCGTATTTTCTAACACCTAGAACGCGTATACTAGTAATAACTAGGAAACTCCTGATATGTGATAATCGTTTACCGGTTATGTTCAAAATGCATCAAATTTGGTTTAAAATGCTACCAAATTCAGTTAACGGGATATGACACCCTAAAAAACGAAAGGCTATTTATTTTTTCTTAAGCGAACAGTATAATATATCGAAAAAAACGCTCTGTAACGGTGTTATATTTACTTCGAAGATAATTTATGAATTTCTTCAAAATTTTTAATTAATAAATTAACGAGATTTTTGAGCAGCTGTGGAACATTGTTTTAGCTATATATTACCCACCAAAAATGGTTATTTCTATGTAATTCATTGTTAATTAATTATTTCGTAAAAATCGCTCTGTAACGGTGTTCTATTAACTTTCAACAGAATCTCTGATTTTTTTCTAATTTTTAATGATATTAGTTTTTAAAATTTTCGTGCATCCGTAAGAACAGAGCAAATTCAATGTAATAATAGTTGTGGATAGTCACCCTCCATTATTTTATTTTGGTTTTTTAAGCGATCTTGTAGGGCAATCCATAGGATGTTGAATAAATTTAACACCTTTTCTTTTAATTAAAAATTGCGACGTTTCGTCTGATTATCTTTTCAGACCTCTTCTGGCACTAATTTATTAAAAGAGACACAAATATTAACAATTTTTCAAATTGAACATGGACAACAAGAAATAATTTTTTATATAAATACACCAAAACCGCAATAATTACCAATATTGAAAATAAGTTTAGCTCAACATCGAGCCATGTCAAATCGGACTAACCGTTATAACAAGAAATAAACATATAGAGTATCTAACACTCTTACAATTTTCCAAGAAATACAGTACGTACATATACAAGTAATTTAAACCCATTGTGTCTTCTTTTTTATTTAGTGTGTTTTTATGACTATTTATAAAAATCATTTCAGAAATAAACCGTTTTTTACGTACATTTTCTTTGTCTAATATTTGGACATTTTCAAAATCAAATTGATGGTTTTTATTCTTTATGTGTATAGCTACTACTGATTCAGTATTGTGTGATTTTTTATGTTCAGAAATTCTATCTTTTAACATTCGCTTTGTTTCGCCTATGTAAATCGATTAACAATTTTTACAATTAAATTTATATACTACACCACATGTATTTAACTTGCCAGTAGAATCTTTACCTAATTTTATTACGGAATTTAACCTATTTTCGATTCTTGGGATAATTGCTATGTTGTACTTTTTTAACAATCTACTAATTTTTTTGTAAAAATCTGTATGATATGGTAAGGGTAAGACTGTAATTACTTGTTTTTTATTTTGTTTAACAACGTTGGTCAATTTTATTTTTCATAACCTGGTGTTAATAGCATTATTAATAAAACATTTTGGATACTTGTTGTTTTGTAAGATTTTTTTGACAGCGTTTAAATTATCTTGGTGAAAAGTTGAATCTGATAGTAGTATTGCTCGATCTATTCAATTATATATAATGTTCTTTTTTTGACGATCTGTATGATGAGAGTTGAAGTTTAAAACTCTGTCTGAATTCGATTCTTTACGATACCAGTTAGTTACAATTTTGTTGTTTATTCCCATTAAACTTAAGTCTAAGAAGTTAATTTTATTATTTGTTTTTAACAATCAAAACGAACATTTAAAATTCACACATGAATTGGATAATAAAATTACCAATAGAAAAATACATGAAATGTATTATTTTAAAAAGATGTTTTACAGCATAGACCTGAACACTCCATTATGTGGAACCTGCGTAAAAACCAAAGCGGGAAAGCCTATTATACCACACGTAACATTTAGAGCCATAAATATGGATCCCGAAACGCAAAAATGTTACAATTGTAAAAAGAATATTGAGGAGCGAAAAATAAAAAAATGACAATAAATATCCACTTAAATTAGAGCAATAATAGAACAAAACAAAGAAAGAGAAATCGAAATTGTTACTAAAAAAATTAATTTGAATTGCAGAGACATAACCATCAAATTATTCCGTTCGAAATAGTACAACGAAATGCCTATTTTTGTTGTTAAGGACGAAACAGATATCGAAAAACCAAAAAAATGGCAACTTCAAGTCCAAAATGACACAAACGGAACCTATGCAAATAAAAAAACGTCGAAAAACCAGAGGATATAGCAGAATCACATAACATTAAGGAAATAAGTTGGCCTGAATCGGAATCCTTTCTAAGTGAACAAGAAGTTATGGAATTATTGCAAAATGCGACCAGTGATATTTTTCCAACAAAGCAAAACGAGGAAAATAAAACCCCCGTGCCAATGATAACACAGGAAGAGTTACCAGAAATGTTAGATATATTAGAATCCACAGAAGCTCAACTAGACGATGTAGACAATAACGATAAAGAAGAAAAAATAAGAGAAATAATTAAGGATCTACAACAGGGTTTTGATGAAACTAACTGGGGAGTGAATTTGCTGATTAAGAAAAATCGGTTAGATACATTTAAATACTGGCCTCATGCCTTTATTTCAAACGAGGATCTAGCAGTAGCAGGATTTCATTACACAGGAGGGAATGACAAAGTAAAATGCTATATATGCGGTGCAGGAATATGAAAATGGGAAAAGACGGACAAGCCTATGCAAGAACATCGTAGATGTTCACGGAAATGTGAATTTATTATGAAGAAGGAACGAGCGGAAGACTGTTGCAGAATCTTAAGTGTAAAATTTGCAAACGTAACCCACTGGGAATATATCTCTCATGCAAACATGCTATAAGCTGTTTAACATGTTACATGGAAATAAAGGAATGCATGATATGTAAAAGAGCAATATAGGAATAGGTTAAACATATACTTGGTAACAAAAAGGAGTGGTCGCTTCACAGAGATAGAATTCACATAAAATAAATATATCCAATAAAAAATAAGTTAATATTGCGAGCTATATAATTGTAAAAAAATATTATGATAATTATAAGACAAGATTATAACATATTAACAAACACAAATTATTCATACGGCGCACTATGGGAAAAAGGTAAGAATTTGTCCTAAAAATCGTAGAACTCTTGTTGTGATAGGTGCAGAATAATGAAATTTGAGGGTAAGATAGTTGATGAAATATGCTATCTGGGAAAATTAAAGTTATGAGTTCAAGGTCATTTTATGACCTTCAAAATGAGATCAAACATGTTAGTTTTATGAAAAAATTTAGTTTCTTCTTATTAAAATGAGTAAAAATGTTAAATTATAATATATTATATAGATATTTTGAAATATTTTTGTCTGCTGATTAGAACTGCTGAACTAAAAAAATCGAATCACTTTTTGCTCTTATAAAACGCAGTAGGTTAATTCTTGAAAGTTCCTTAGAAAACTTAGAACTGAACGGGTTCATGAGTGTGTGTATATATATATATATACACACACACACACATACTATATATATAGTATGTATATACTATATATATATATGTGTGTGTGTGTGTGTGGGTGGAACTATGTGTGGGAGTATGCGTGTGTTTTGGATTAGTTTTTATACGAGATTGTTAAATAATTGTAGTAAATTTATCTCATAAAAATACATTTTATAAAAACTAATCCAAAACACACGCATACTCCCACACATAGTCCCACCCACACACACACACACACATATATATATATAGTATATACATACTATATATATAGTATGTGTGTGTGTGTGTATATATATATATATATAACACACTCATGAACCCGTTCAGTTCTAAGTTTTCTAAGGAACTTTCAAGAATTAACCTACTGCGTTTTTTAAGAGCAAAAAGTGATTCGATTTTTTAGTTCAGCAGTTCTAATCAGCAGACAAAAAATATTCAAAATATCTATATAATATATTATAATTTAACATTTTACTCATTTTAATAAGAAGAAACTAAATTTTTTCATAAAACTAACATGTTTGATCTCATTTTTGAAGGTCATAAAATGACCTTGAACTCATAACTTTAATTTTTCCCAGATAGCATATTTCATCAACTATCTTACCCTCAAATTTCATTATTCTGCACCTATCACAACAAGAGTTCTACGATTTTAGGACAAAATTCTTACCTTTTTCCCATAGTGCAACCAAAAAAATGGCAACTTCAAGTCCAAAATGACACAAACGGAACCTATGCAAATAAAAAAACGTCGAAAAACCAGAGGATATAGCAGAATCACATAACATTAAGGAAATAAGTTGGCCTGAATCGGAATCCTTTCTAAGTGAACAAGAAGTTATGGAATTATTGCAAAATGCGACCAGTGATATTTTTCCAACAAAGCAAAACGAGGAAAATAAAACCCCCGTGCCAATGATAACACAGGAAGAGTTACCAGAAATGTTAGATATATTAGAATCCACAGAAGCTCAACTAGACGATGTAGACAATAACGATAAAGAAGAAAAAATAAGAGAAATAATTAAGGATCTACAACAGGGTTTGATGAAACTAACTGGGGAGTGAATTTGCTGATTAAGAAAAATCGGTTAGATACATTTAAATACTGGCCTCATGCCTTTATTTCAAACGAGGATCTAGCAGTAGCAGGATTTCATTACACAGGAGGGAATGACAAAGTAAAATGCTATATATGCGGTGCAGGAATATGAAAATGGGAAAAGACGGACAAGCCTATGCAAGAACATCGTAGATGTTCACGGAAATGTGAATTTATTATGAAGAAGGAACGAGCGGAAGACTGTTGCAGAATCTTAAGTGTAAAATTTGCAAACGTAACCCACTGGGAATATATCTCTCATGCAAACATGCTATAAGCTGTTTAACATGTTACATGGAAATAAAGGAATGCATGATATGTAAAAGAGCAATATAGGAATGGTTAAACATATACTTGGTAACAAAAAGGAGTGGTCGCTTCACAGAGATAGAATTCACATAAAATAAATATATCCAATAAAAAATAAGTTAATATTGCGAGCTATATAATTGTAAAAAAATATTATGATAATTATAAGACAAGATTATAACATATTAACAAACACAAATTATTCATACGGCGTAGCCTTGAATAATCTGGCTGATCGACATTTAACAAACTATGGTCGGAATTTTTAACGTTTATCAACATTTCTGCGGATTTCATAGGATTTTGTATGGCATGTCGCGTAATAAAATATTAATAAAGACACATAAATAAGACTTTAAAAAAAAAAATAATACTTAATATATAATAGAGAATAATAATTGGACTTCTCGTCCCGGCGAAAATTAGTATAGAATAAAATTACGGCGTAAAAGACGAACGAAATAAGGTTGATAGAGAATGATTCTAAGTAAATGCAGTAATAAAAAGCATAATTTATATAGATAAGGGATAGGTTAATTTACGAACATTTTAAATGAAAACGAGACCGATACGTAGAGTTTAAAATATTATTCAAAGCCAATACGCACATAAGCGAGATTGCCGATAGTGAGATTAAAACGAAGGTGTTGCGCAAGAGTTTCTGTATTTTGCACTATAATATCAATGCTCGAAGAAGAGCCGGCGATGAGAGACATGGACTAGTAACTCGAGCATTAGAAGGAAGCAATAATTTAAGTAGCCAAGAAAAAGAAGCCGCTTTTTGGTACCGTCGCAGAGATGAAAGGGGGGAAGTAAATTCTCCGTATTAACTACGAAGCGACACAGAAAATGTATGGGATTCGATAATTTTTGGATCACGAACATCTAACGGTCCAATTGGGTACAAGCACAGAAAAATCGAGAACTAAATACGCGATTTCCATCTAAAGTAAGGCGTAAGACAAGGATGAATGCATCGATTTTTAGGATATATATGGGGACCCAGAATGCACACAGCCACTCCTAGTTATTTGTCTAAAGCTTTCGTAAGGCGAAGCTCTGCTAGTCAATACATTAATTTTTAACCGAGGGCTAAGCTTTGCTAATCGGACTTAAAAAAACTGCATTCAAAGTCGAGAGAGATCTTGTATTCGGGAATCGAGACGTATCGCTTGTATCTACGAGCCTTAGTCAAGTTACTACGACTTCGACATTTGGCAGTCATCGACCTCCGAACGCATACGCATCTAACGTCGGCGTCCGCAGGCTAGCGGGACATCACCAAGCCACTTGACGCCGTTACATACGTTCGAAGCAGACCTTCGTTCCTTACCACACATATATAAATTCATATATAAATACGCTTTTGTAATATTCGTAAAGGTAAACCTGATATTTTCTATCATTTCAATTACTGAACCAACCACTTTTTATTTACAATAATTATTATTTCGAACTGTCATTTATTTATAATACTTCTTTCGCATTGAATTTTATTTACAATATTTATTGTTTGAAATGCAATTTATTCACAATAATTCATATTATAAACTGCAACTATTTTTAATCTAATTTGCATTAATTTATAATAATATTTATTTTGTATATTAATTAGTAATGTGTGTAATAAAATAATATTCCGTATATTTATTTGCCAAACAAGATAATTCGTTAACATTTTGATCGTGCAATTGTTTGTATTCTCAATTTCAAAATTGTTTATAAACTAAAATAATTTTATGCAATTGTTTATAAAATAGTGTAATTTTATGTGTGTTTTAGTTCATTAAAAAGCTAGAAGAATTTTTTTATATATGTTCATTTAAAAGGAAGAAATTATATAATTATATTAACAAATTTAAATAAATAATGCATGATTAATACAAATAAAAAATATCTTATTTTATAATTCCACATTATATCCTGAATCTCTACTCTCAAAATAACTTCGCTCGCTACTCCCGCACTTACATACTTTTATAATTATTATTTAACCCTTAAACTGCCAAAACGCCACTTCCGGTACACTGCTATTCGAGGGCCAATAACGAAGACTATTCGACACTAAAAAAATTGAGACATACATATTTTGATTGCTTAAGATCTCCTTTTTCCGATGGTGCCAATGAAATTTCCTGAAAAGTTTATTTATTACTCCAAAATGCAGTTTAAACAAAAAAAGTGATTATTCGTGTTTAATTTTTTTTGTGATCCATTTTTCAAAGCTTTTCGAATCTGCAATCAACTTGGAACCTTAATAACCGGTGGAATAAATGTCTGAACTTTGAGAATCCATGGTTCAAAGATCGATTTTTCGTATTAGTATTTTCAAAATGGCGTCTTAATGGCAAAATTTTTGTGAAAACCTTCCTGAATTTTTTTACAATAAATGATGGTCTTTTCGAAAAAATGTTCAAGAGTAAAAAGTTCTTGTAATCAGCCAAGGAATAAGCCTGAATTTTTCCGAAGCGTTTTGAGCACTTTTTCGAATTTTGCTTATGAACAATTTTTGCAAAATTCAAAATTTTACTCAAATCGCTTCGGAAAAAATCAGACGTATTTCTTGACCAATTATAAAAACTTTTTATTCTTGAAAATTTTTCCGAAATGTGAATCGTTTTTCAATAAAAAATTTCCATGTTTGTTTCCATGGTTTTTTACCCTCACATGATTCTTTGAACAATGGAAATTTTTTATTGAAAACGGTGAATATTTCGGAAAAATTTTTAAGAATAAAAAGTTCTTAGAATTGGCCAAGAAATATGTCTGATTTTTTCCGAAGCGATTTGAGTAAAAGTAAAATTTTGAATTTTGCAAAAATTGTTCATAAGCAAAATTCGAAAAAGTGCTCAAAACGCTTCGGAAAAATTCAGGCTTATTCCTTGGCTGATTACAAGAACTTTTTACTCTTGAACATTTTTTCGAAAAGAGCATCATTTATTGTAAAAAAATTCAGGAAGGTTTTCACAAAAATTTTGCCATTAAGACGCCATTTTAAAAATACTAATACGAAAAATCGATCTTTGAACCATGGATTCTCAAAGTTCAGACATTTATTCCACCGATTATTAAGGTTCCATGTTGATTGCAGATTTGAAAAGCTTTGAAAAATGGATCACAAAAAAAAATGAAACACGAAAAATTACGTTTTTTTTTGTTTAAACTGCATTTTGGAATAATAAATAAACTTTTCAAGGAATTTTATTGGCACCTTCGGAAAGAAGAGATCTTAAGCAATAAAAATATGTATGTCTCAATTTTTTTAATGTCGAATAGTCTTCGTTATTGGCCCTCGAATAGCAGTGTACCGGAAGTGGCGTTTTGGCAGTTTAAGGGTTAATAAAGAAATAACATTTCTAAGAGTTTTCTTTTCTCTTGGTAATATGTTTTAAGCAAAATTAACATAGAATATCCTTGTTAATAATCAATAAATATTAACCATTTTTATGAATAATAGTATTATTTATAAATAATAATGTTTATTTATTTATTTATTTATTTATTTATATCCAGAGTTACATAGATTCCACATACATCATATATAAAATACATAAAATATACAAAATCATGCACACAACATTCGCAGGTGCTTACAGTGCAGTAATTATCTTACAACAATAAGCCACTACAACTCCTCGAATCCTACAGAGAGAAATGTAATTCCCTGTTCGTAGGTCCGGATTACAATCTTAAAACTAAAAAACAATGTTGGTTAGCTTCGCTGTGATATCACAGCAATAGCCTCCAACCATACTATCATTCATCCTCTTTCCTTCATTCATAATTGTTTTCTTAACGCTACCATTCCACATGTTAAATAAGTATAATTAAATTTTAGTTAAATTGAGTGAAGAAATGTAAAATTCTAATATGTTTAACTTATTATTTTTAAATAAATTTCAGTATTCCTTGTTATAAGTTTTACCGATATTTTTATAGTAAAATAATGTAAGTTAAACATGTTAAAGGAATTATTTGTACTTTTATTTACTTTTTAAGTTTAACATTTGTATGAAATGCATTAATAGGACAGATAACTCCATCTTATTAAATTTTCAAAAACCAAAATGACCAACGGACAGTGTTGGGCAAACGATTATTTTTCACAACACCACTTAGCTAACTTCAGACCGTACCGAGCGAAAACCGCACCTTGCAGCAAACTTCAAACCATACCGAGTAATAATCGCACCACGTAGCTAACTTCAGATTGCCCTATTATATCGACCAGTGGTGGGTAAATATTTTACACGCGTATAAAATGTAAGAAATGACGCGTTATAAATGTATGTAAAAAATGTATTTTTTAGAAGCAATTTATTACGTCGTGTCATTTATTAGAAAATGGCCGCGGCCGGCCTTTTTAACTTTCCACGACCATCATGTAAATTGTGAATTGTGAATTCTTTTAACTTTTGCATAAAAGATCATAGTAAATATGACAGGAAGAAAAGCCTTTCGTTATCCATTGTCAACCTGAAGCAAATGGCAATTGATCAACGTCAAGTCAATATCACATTAACTGAATTATACTGAACTATTCAAATACTCGAAAATTGAAATTCGGGTATAAAATCGTGTATATATAATTTATTACATTTTCGTCGCGGATTTTACATTAATTACATTAATGACATATTTTACATGGTGTCGTGTAAAAAATACAAATTTTTGCAGTTTACCCACCACTGATATCGACATAATCAAAATATTTGGTAACGTCGGTGCGAACAACAGGTGATCATATTGCAATTACTGTGCAAATATTGCAAATATTAATACAATTAAAATTATATACTTATTTGATTAATAATTGACATTTTATAAAAATCTATTAATGAATATATTTATTATAAATAAGAAGAACGGTTATTCTTTTAAGTAATACTTAGGATTTATGTATTCCTTTATTATATATTGCTATTATTTAATGTGGGTAAGTTTACTGTATTAAATAAGTTTAATGTATAAAAAATACGTTCCATGGTACGCTTTTACAGAAAAAGTTATATTAAGTTATATTTTGTGAAGTTCGAATTGACAGAAATCCTTAAGTACTTTGATTTACTGAGCCATTTTTAGTTGCATGCAAAGAGAGGATTCATCGTCTTCATATAATTATCAATACAAGTTGTACAATTGTTCTATGTAACTGATTACAGTGAAAAAGTACAAGTTTGATATGATTAAAGGGGAATTAAAAACTGGATAAACTAAGTAAAATTGATGTGCAGTTTATATTGTTTAAAATTGTACCAGGTAAATCAATTGTTTGTTTATTAATATGTAATAAGATTATAAAGTTAAATTAAACGCATAAAAATTTATAATATTAATTAAATAAAATTAAATATTTTTTAATTTATAAAGCTTATTATAAGTCTGCATTATTTATTACACAATGCTTCAAAATAATCCATTTCATTGTATTTTTTTTATTCCAGATTCAAAGCAGATTAACGAAACTCTTATGAAAAGGTATGTAATTCCTATTAAAAACAGAAGATAATATAATTCCTGCATTCCATTATGTCAAAAAAAAGACCCAGACTAATGTTTGACATATAAGAAGTATTTTCAGTCGCATATAAAGAGAAAATTCGTAGTCTTGGTGTATTTATCAATCAAAATGAAAAGTCATAATTTTTACATGACTAAAAGGAGTTACCTAGACAAGTAACAATGTTGTGCAGTTGAAAATGTTTAAAATTGTACCTGGTAAATTATTTAATTATTAATATTTTATAAGTTAATAGACAGTTTAGTTAAACACTTGAATTTCTTACAACATTAATTAAATGAACTTAATCGATTTTGTATTTTTAATGCTTATTGTTAGTGTCATTTAGTCATTACACTTTGCTTCAAAAATAATTATTCCATTGTATTTTTTTATTACAGATTACAAAACAACTTTATGAACCTGTTATAAGAAGGTTGGTGGTTCGTATTCAAAACATAATGCATTGTGTCGACTGATAATATAATTGCTGCATTCACATTTGTCAATAAAGGTGACCAAGACCAGTATTTGAATTTATTACATCACAAATATATATAAGATTAGTAATATATAAATATTATAATAATTTTTAAATATTTCATAGTATTATTTAAATAAGATTATGCAGTTACAAAAATACTTAAAACATTTATTTATTTACAAGATGTTTATAAACAAAGATTTGTAATCATATTTATTTACTACTGTCCAAATATCAATGTATTAAATGCCGTAGTTGTTTAAATATCTTGCATGGTATATATGACATATCATATTGATTAAGCTAGTGTTATAAATTAGTCAAAAGTATTTGAGTTACAGTCTATAAAATAATACAATGTTTTTAGAAAATTAATAAATTCTTTGTCATATTAATTACTTTATCAATTATTTATAATTTTTATCAAATAATTTTTGTCAATTGTTTCGTGAAATTGTTCCTTTCAATTATTATAATTAATTTAATGCAGTTATTAAGAATCTGCAAATTAAAATAGGAATTATTATATTTAGTTATGACAAAGTATACATTTTACAGTGGTTTTTATAAATATTACTTTTATTTGCTTTTAATGAGGTACCATAATCGATGTTTATTCTCCCTACTTTACCGACAAACGCGATGATTATGTTAATAAATCTGTAAATTAAACTGATCAATATATGTTTATCAATACTTTGGTTTATCAATACTCTAACTGTATTTGAATTTGTACTAAAAACTGTAATTGATTGAATAATAAATTATCATTGCGTTAACGAGAAGTCTCGGCAACAAATGGATCTAATCTCAACAGCACGCACAGTTATAAATTTAAAGTTATTTGTTGGCAAGTGATTTTTCAAAAACACAGTAATCTTTTTAGTCAGAAATTCACATATACATTTAGACTATGCATTAATGATAGCGTCTCTTCTTATTTATTCACACACTTTTTTCTTTTTCTTTTAATTAGTCAACAAACATTAAGTATGAAACCCCCTTAAGTACAGTTATTTATTAAAATATATACAGATAAAATTTAGTACCAGACCAATTTATTGGTATTGGTTGTCTGGTTTAATCGTACTATAAAATAATCAAAAAAACACTTATAATTATAGTAATTGTAATTATCGCCTATCCTCTATATATGATTAATATATATCTATGTAATTGATTTTTCAAATATAGTTTTTAATTTTTATTTTTTCAAAATTTTGTTACCACATGCCGAATTGATACACATCATATAGAATGTGTCTTTTAACTCATGCAATTGAACAAATATGCAAATTGAATAATAAATTTGAAAAATCAGTTAATATCGGTATGAGTGTATTTTAAACTAATGAAGGTGTGCGACATTCCCTTAATGTACTGTACTAATAATCTGAAAATTTATCCATAATTTTCATCGGGTTTTCGTTAACTATATTTTTGAATAAAACTTCTTTCGAGACTTTGATAACTTCGCTGGATTATATTAGGATATAAGATGCCAAAAATTTCATTAATTTGTTGAAATAAAAAATATCACGTACAATGACGTTAACCATATTATCATGAAATGATGAACTATGATCGATGTATGGCTGCAAAATATCAAATGTTTAATTTTCTAAAATAATTGCAAAAACTGCGTAATTAATACATTTACTTTAAACAACATTTACCTATTATTAGCATACAGATTTTCGTTTAATTTATTAATTTAATCTAACATATTCAATATCAAAATGGATGTGTACTTGATTTTTTATTTCGTCTATGTCTTCTGCATAAAAGTATATTCAAATTATTGAAATTGAAATTATGTTCGTATAATTCTGTATTAGGAATTATAATGTACATACTAGAACCTAATCTATTCACCCAATTTCTTTTAAATAAAACACGCCAAAGTGCCTGCGCTTCTGGCGATATTTCTTGTGGCATTCCTAATTTGGCTTTAAGAATTTGAGTCATTATTTCTTTATGATTAGCTCCTTGGAATGGTAATACACCTTTTAGCATTTCAAACTGAAACTAATTCAGAGTTTAATCAGTTTTTGCGATTCAAAAGTATTTTATTGTGAAATATAATATGTAGAGGACAAACCATCAAAACCCCAAATTCCACCAATTGGCAGCAAATACATGCCCTTTCCTATTTAAGATTTTTGAAGCCATGTATTCAACAGTCCTAAAAAATGAATAAGTTTGCGTATCGTCTAAACGTTGTTTACTTAATCGAAAATCTGTCAAGACCCCTTTAATCATATCAAACTTGGACTTTTTCACTGTAACCAGTTACATAGAACAATTGTACGACTTGTATTGATAATTATACGAAGACGTCAAATCCTCTCTTTATATATATACTTAAGAATTTCCTTTGTAATCTGTAATAAAAAAATACAATGTAAAGAATTGATTTTGAACCAATGTATAATAAAAAATGCAGACTTAAAATAAACTTTATAAATTAAAAAATATTTAATTTTATTTAATTAATATTATAAATTTTTAAGCGTTTAATTTAACTTTATAATCTTATTGTATATTAATAAAGAAAACAATTGATTTACCTGGTACAATTTTAAACATTTTCAACTGCACAACATTGTTACTTGTCCAAGTAACTCCTTTTAATCATATCAAAATTATACTTTTCACTTTACACCAGTTCCATAAAACTATTTTATAATTTGTATTGAAAAATACATGAAGTAAGACGAATCCTCTGTTTGTATACATCTATAAATACTTTTTATACGTGAAACACTGGTCTGGGTCACCTTTATTGACAAATGTGAATGCAGCAATTATATTATCAGTCGACACCATGCATTATGTTTTGAATACGAACCACCAACCTTCTTATAATAGGTTCATAAAGTTGTTTTGTAATCTGTAATAAAAAAATACAATGGAATAATTATTTTTGAAGCAAAGTGCAATAACTAAATGACACTAACAATAAGCATTAAGAATACAAAATCAATTAATTTTATTTAATTAATATGATAAAATACTGAGTGTTTAACTCAACAATATATTAACTTATTATTAATAATTAAATAATTTACCAGGTACAATTTTAAACATTTTCAACTGCACAACATTGTTACTTGTCCAGGTAACTCCTTTTAGTCATGTAAAAATTATGACTTTTCATTTTGATTGATAAATACACCAAGACTACGAATTTTCTCTTTATATGCGACTGAAAATACTTCTTATATGTCAAACATTAGTCTGGGTCTTTTTTTTGACATAATGGAATGCAGGAATTATATTATCTTCTGTTTTTAATAGGAATTACATACCTTTTCATAAGAGTTTCGTTAATCTGCTTTGATTCTGGAATAAAAAAAAATACAATGAAATGGATTATTTTGAAGCATTGTGTAATAAATAATGCAGACTTATAATAAGCTTTATAAATTAAAAAATATTTAATTTTATTTAATTAATATTATAAATTTTTATGCGTTTAATTTAACTTTATAATCTTATTACATATTAATAAACGAACAATTGATTTACCTGGTACAATTTTAAACAATATAAACTGCACATCAATTTTACTTAGTTTATCCAGTTTTTAATTCCCCTTTAATCATATCAAACTTGTACTTTTTCACTGTAATCAGTTACATAGAACAATTGTACGACTTGTATTGATAATTATGTGAAGACGATGAATCCTCTCTTTGCATGCAACTAAAAATGGCTCAGTAAATCAAAGTACTTAAGGATTTCTGTCAATTCGAACTTCACAAAATATAACTTAATATAACTTTTTCTGTAAAAGCGTACCATGGAACGTATTTTTTATACATTAAACTTATTTAATACAGTAAACTTACCCACATTAAATAATAGCAATATATAATAAAGGAATACATAAATCCTAAGTATTACTTAAAAGAATAACCGTTCTTCTTATTTATAATAAATATATTCATTAATAGATTTTTATAAAATGTCAATTATTAATCAAATAAGTATATAATTTTAATTGTATTAATATTTGCAATATTTGCACAGTAATTGCAATATGATCACCTGTTGTTCGCACCGACGTTACCAAATATTTTGATTATGTCGATATCAGTGGTGGGTAAACTGCAAAAATTTGTATTTTTTACACGACACCATGTAAAATATGTCATTAATGTAATTAATGTAAAATCCGCGTCGTAAATGTAATAAATTATATATACACAATTTTATACCCGAATTTCAATTTTCAAGTATTTGAATAGTTCAGTATAATTCAGTTAATGTGATATTGACTTGACGTTGATCAATTGCCATTTGCTTCAGGTTGACAATGGATAACGAAAGGCTTTTCTTCCTGCCATATTTACTATGATCTTTTATGCAAAAGTTAAAAGAATTCACAATTCACAATTTACATGATGGTCGTGGAAAGTTAAAAAGGCCGGCCGCGGCCATTTTGTAATAAATGACACGTCGTAATAAGTTGCTTCTAAAAAATACATTTTTTACATACATTTATGACGCGTCATTTATTACATTTTATACGCGTGTAAAATATTTACCCACCACTGGTCGATATAATAGGGCAATCTGAAGTTAGCTACGTGGTGCGATTATTACTCGGTATGGTTTGAAGTTTGCTGCAAGGTGCGGTTTCGCTCGGTACGGTCTGAAGATAGCTAAGTGGTACGGTGAAAAATAATCGTTTGCCCAACACTGCCAACGGAAAATTAAATTACGCACTCCGAACAAAAATCAAGACCGCCCTTGGGCCTACGTGAATCAATCAGAAAATATACTTTTCGTAAGAGACATTTCTTTCACCACTCTTATCCTACCACACAAGAGTAGGGATTGGAAAATAGCGTCTCCGAGGTGATGAGCCGAGACAACATGCACCGAAAATTCAGTTAAAAGTCAACTTGCTAAGATAAAATTCAACTTTTTAAGCTTCCAATTTTACCGTGTTTTATATCGCGTTACAAACATTATATGTGTATTTACTATTTTTATCAATTGTTATTTACAAAATTATATAAATATATATACATACATCGATTAATACAGAAAATATTGAAGGAGAATAAAATAAAAAGTGAGTAAAAAAATATATATAAATACTTAATTATTACTATTTTCTTTTCACTATTCTTTTTCCTCCAATAATAATTTCAGTCTTCACTAAGTTGGGGAGAAATTATTATTACCTTCTGTAACGGGGTACAATCTCTGGCGTCGGTAGAGGTAAAGGGATCGGTTGCTGCAGCACTGCCTAGTTATACTCCCTAGGCGGTACTCCGAGAGTGCGCGGCGGATTCAAATCAGTGAACCCCGCGCACGACCTACCGTTGCGATGTCCGTTAACAACCGCGAGATCACTTGCCGATCTCGCGTCTTTGTAGAGCTAAAACGTTGCGAGCTGAAAAGGACCGCGAATAAAAGGGATAAATTCGCGGTAAGTTTACCTCGGCCGCTTCTAAAACGGAGAGGGCGGTATTCGGGATAGCGGGAATAACGTACGCCGGTAATCAATAATTAAACTCGTTCTCGGATATTGATTACATATAAATTTTATTCAAGATAAAGAAATATAAATAAAGTTTAACATAGAACAAAGAAATAAGAAAAGCCGTATATAGGCCGCGTGAGGTCTCGCGACGAGGTGTAACCACCGGGGTTACTCGCACTTTCTCTCTTTCTAGAACGCGTACGCGGTCGCCCGTTAGCTTCCTCGCCGTCGCGCGCGGGCGAGATCCGCCGATCCCTAACTTAAAGATATAGCCGTAAAGAGAGAGTCTTTACGGCTTCGGCGGCTCGCGTGTGGTGCACCACGTACCTTATCTCCCCGTCGATGCGCTTGGCTTCGCCTGTTTCCCTTCTCTCCGTCGGGCTCTCGCGCGTGGCAACTTCGCCGTCCTCGCAGGTTCCTGGGAGTCGCTGGAGCTGTGCGCTCGACACCAGCACCCTCACTCCACAAAATCACTCGTTCTTCACGGCGCGAAACCCAGAACCCGAGCAAGAATCCGCGATAACGATTCTTTTTCTCTTGCCACGAATTAGCAAGGAAGGCGTTACCGGGGGCCTTATTCAGTAATTTTAACGCAAGCGCTAAGTACGATTTAACGCCAAAATTTGTCGATAAAAGTCACTTAACGAACAAATATTGACGTTAAATCGTACTTAGCGCTTGCGTTAAAATTACTGAATAAAGCCCCGGCGACGTGTCTATGCGTGATGACTCGCATAAACTCTCTAGACTCTCCTCAGTCAGCTTGCGCGTCGGACCATTATTAGTCCTTACGCGGCATACGCGCGGGCTTTCCCGATCACATACGAGTTTTTCCGATCGTCACTCGCGCTCGTTATTAGGTATAGCTTCATACGCATAAGAGTATGTAGCTTACCTTTACACTTCCCTTATATTAAAATCATTTAGGTCTCGCATAGTCGGGACAAATGATTTTAATCCTATTTTAATATTAGAATTAGAGTAAAAATAATAATAAATATTGTATGTAACACCGACGTAACAAAAAATTTTTGGAGGCCCGGAGGGATATTATTGATAATTTACAATGAAGTTTTGTTTGACTTTTCCTTTATTTCTTTCCATTTTCGTGAAAATAAATAATTTTTATTGTAAAATTATCTATTGTCCTTTTTTTTCGCTTCATTTAATATTATTTTATTTTGCTATTCAAATATTTGTCAAAAGGAATTTACATTGTTTTTATAATAATTTATTAAAATTTAAATATTACTCTTATGTGAAACGGAAAACATTAGATAATTATATAATTAATTTTTCTTTTTTATGTTATGGTTTTAAAAATAATTGAATTAAACGTGAACATTGCTATTGTGTATCTATAATGAGTGATTCCATAATTCCAAGCTATGAGGTAGTTAAAAAGAAATACCCCAATCAGAAAGCAAGGTTAGCCTTTTTAAAAAAAAAAGCTAAGAATGAAGGAAAAATTTGGCTACCAAAAGTGGTATACGAGAAGCATAAAGTAAAAGAAAAGAGGTACAAGGAAGAGCAGGAGAAAAAGAAGCAGGAAATATTGGAAAGATTAAGGGACCTCTTCTACCCGAACCACCCCGTAAAAATTTGCCACCTTCTCCATCAAAGGCCTGATTTACTAACTTTTACGCGTGTGTTTATGGGACTTAGCGCATGCGTAAGAGCAGTTAACGCCAATATTTAGCGTATAGCGAGTGCGTTATCAGGAATAACGCAGTTTTATCTCTTTACATGGCGATAAATGATGCGCTAAACACACTTTAACGCCAAATTATACAACCGACCTCACGGCATGGTTGTACATCCTTATCGAGCTAATATTTAATACCATATCTAGTTTCTATAAACTCTTGAAGCATAAATACAAAAGTGACTATCTCCAAAAATATTTTTTTTAAATAGATGTTTTTATTGCATTTAGTAATTTAAATTATAATACTTATCATTTTAACTTTTTATATAACTAGAAGATTTTGCATAAAAAATACCATATGTATAACAAATCATTTTCAATTTTAGACGTTAATTAACAAAAAACTACATTCAATGCTAAAAATACAGTCACTGCAAAACACAAACTGCTTTCGGATCTATGCGATTAATTAAAGTCATTAATCAATTTTTTGTAAGTTAATATGTATTAAAAAATGAATAGTAGAAATGCAAAACATTTAATAGGTATTAAATACCCTAGTCGTCTTCGTTTACGCTACTAAATAGATATTTTTCTTTGCCTTTTTTAAGTAGTAAATGAAATGCTTTTTAACACTGTGATTTTTAGATGCATGTGTTGAAATACACTTTTAACCCATTTCTCAGCGGCGTATATTAGTTACGACTTATTTCTACTTTTACGTGTTAATAAATAGGAGAATAATATGTATGCAAGAAACCTAACAAAACACTTTTAAAATTATATTTTGAATTAAAATGCATTAATAACAAGGTCAAATCACCATCTTGTTTACTTATATCGATAATAAAATCAATTGACAACCTTCTTAAATATTTTGGATTGACTTAAGTGAGATATAATTCCACGTTATTTTCTGTAATCATTTAGTAGACACTTACTTATTGAAACTTACTACATTTTTCCAAGGCAACAACTAGAATCCCACTCATTTTAAATGTCCTCATTTTCACAAGGGAAGAGAATATTCATTATTGCGAAAAGTAACATTTAACTTTAAAAAGACTGGGAATCGACTTTTGCAAAGCATGTATAAACAAAAATATATTATAATAATTAAGAATTAATATTTTTTATTAATTATTATAATACATGTCTATTACTCTAATTCTTTCGGCGATTCCGGCTTCATAGCTTGCGTCGAAAATCACTTGGTTACCATCATCTTCTTGATAAAATGCATATACATTATCTATAATACTTTTAAAATAATATTAATTTCAAATGTAATAAAACGTAGGATTAATATTCACTCTAACAATTTATGAAGTCCACTTTATTGACCTCTATGAAGGGAGTAAAACTGTATTTTATTTGTAATTTGTAAAATCAATTTAGACTACAAATATTGTTATAAATAAATATTTTTTTTGGTATTTAAGTTGTATTTATTGACAATTATAAAAAAAAAATGATGTACAAAATAAATTTAAATTTAAATTTCTTGCTAACATCCAGTATGCTCTATAATCTGGCAAAATGCATTTAGAGCTTGTGCGCAGGGTAAACTTAATTTACTTCTTTACACTACTGAAGCTGTTTATATTTTCATACTAGCAACAATTCCTCGGTCGCTAACGCCCCCTCGGTCGAAATTACACTAAATATATACTTATTTTTTATATTTTTTTAAAATTTATAATTTTACAATTTAATTGAATAAAAATGTAAAATATAATATAATGTGTAATTAATTAACCTAGTATTCATTTACAATCAATTTTTTTTAGTCAATAAAATAAAAATAACAGTGTATTATATTTGCAACATTGTATATACTTATTTAATCTTAGTCAATTACACAAGAGTTTATAAAAACTGAACATATTTCTACATAATACTGAAACTATTAAAAAAAATTAAAAATAATCGACATGATAAAACTTACACTGGAGTAAGGAATTTTAATTTTAATTTTTAATACGTAGTAACACATATATCATTACTTACAATATTTCCACACTATTCCTGTAAGAAGCTACATCAATCTAGTAACAAATGTGTTATTTTTCTACCAGAATAATATTTTCAACAACAAAAATTAGAATATAAAATTATTCTTTGACCATTATACATATATTTCATGCTTTTTCATGATGTTTCACGGAAAGGAGATGAAGAATTTAAAATTTCATACAAAATTACTAAACTCAGCTAATGCATCGTATGTATTCAATTATTCATTCAAACAAATAATTATACGTAATAATTGAATTTATAAAAAATTTTTCAGATTAAAATTCTGGCTAAAAGATTTATTTTCACATTTTATTAATTTTGTTTTATTTTCAAAAATCTTTTATAAAAAAGAATATTAGTAATTGCAACCAAAAAATATAAATTATATTATACAATTACAATAATAAAAATTGAATATTAATTATAAAAGTTATTTTAATATTACATTTGGTATTACATTAAAAAAATGAAAGAAAAATAATATTTTAAATTTTTTAACCAACTTCCTCACGCATTTTACATCTTAGAAATAGGAGATGATAAAAAATGTTTGTAAAAGAAATCTATATAAATGTAATAAAAAAAAATAAAACGTATCGTCAAATAAAATATGTATTGCATTAAATTATATATGTTATATAATATATGTTATCAAAATTCATTAGAGTAATAGTACTGTTTTTGTCAGTGTTCGTATTACTGTGACCACTTTTTTTTTACCGAAAACCCCTATAAAATATTTTTGAAATTTTTCTGCTAAACCCCCCTCTTACCCTCTACCACTCAATCATTACATGGGGGATAAATTAAAACTGGTTGTCATATTCAATGTTGACCCTTCCTCCCACCTTCCTTCATCTTTAAAATAGGGGATAAAAAAGAGTGGTTGTCATATTGTTATTCACCTGTACCGAAACCCCTAAATTATTTTTGAAATTTTTCTGATTTTATTTCCCCCCTCCCCCTCCTGCCCCTCCGCCATCTAGCAATAAATGGAGGATAAATGAAGAGTGATTATCATATCGCTATTCACCGTAACCAAAAACCTCATCTTAGTTTTTTTAGAATAAAAAAGAATGGTCGTCATATTCTAATTCATATATACCGATAACCTCTATAAAATATTTAAAAAATTTTCTAATTTTACTCCCCCCCCCTCATGACTCCTCCTGTTCCTATCATTAGATGTGAGATAAAAGATGTGTGGTTGTCGTATTCAGCGTTAACCCTTCCACTCCACACATACGTTTAATTCTTGTAACTTTTGGGATACTGGACACCGGAGAACAGATGAATTTTGATATACATATAGATGATAAATCAAAAATAAAATTTTAAATTTTTTATCCACCTTTCTCACTCATTTCACACCTTTGTAATAGAGTATGAAGAAAAATGTGTAAAAACGTATATTTAAATGTGATAAAAAAAACAGAACGAATCATCAAATAAAATATATATTACATTCAACTATATTATTTAAGTTATTAAAAATTATTAGACTGTCAGTACTGCTTCAGTCTATGTTAGTATTACTGCGACCACTTTATTTTTAACTTATTTATGTATGTAGTGACTATTATTTAATATTAATTACTTATAACATTATTTGTAGGTATGTTCTTAATATAATAATTTAATTTGGTACAAAAATATACAAAAATTGGAGTACTGGCAAAAGTGATTATGCACTTTTTTAATATTTTATCCCGTAATTAGTGGAGTTATCCCGGAATACCTCATGAATTCCCAAAATCTCGAGGAAATCCCGTATTTAGTGAAGTTATCCCGAAATATTCAGGAAATCTCGTAATTAGTGAAGTTATCCCGAAATAACTCAGAAACTCCCCAAGTATCCACTAAATCAAAAAATTAGTGAAGTTAACCCGGCATACCTCAGAAATTATCGAAATATTTAGAAAATCCCGAAATTAGTGAAGTTATCCCGGAATACCTAAAAATTTCCCGAAATATCGAGGAAATCCCGTAATTAGTGAAGTTATCCCGAAATAACTCAGAAATTCACGATGTATCCACTACATCCCAAAATTAGTAAATTTATCCCGGCATACCTCAGAAATTATCGAAATATTAAGAAAATTTCAAAATTGGTGGAGTTATCCCGGAATACATAAAAAATTCCCGAAATACCACAAAAAATCCCAAAATACCATAGAAAATCTTGAAATAACCAGAAAATCCCGAAATTAGGGAATTTATCCCGAAATACCACAGAAAATCTCGAAATCTCCAGGAAATCCCGAAATTGGTGTATTAACCCGGAATACCACAGAAAATCTCGAAATACCACGGAAAATCCCGAAATACCACAGAAAATCCCGAAATACCATAGAAAATCTTGAAACAACCAGAAAATCCCGAAATTAGGGAATTGATCCCGAAATACCACAGAAAATCCCGAAACATCCAGGAAATCCCGAAATTGGTGGAGTTATCACGGAATATCACAGAAAATCCCGAATAATCCAGGAAATCCCGAAATTGTTGGAGTTATCCCGGAACACGTCATAAAATCTCGAAACAACCAGGAAATCCTGAAATTGGTGGAGTTATCCCGAAATACCACAGAAAAACCCGAGACTTGCAGGAAATCCCGAAATTGGTGGAGTTATCCCGGAATACTTAAGAAAATCCCGAAACATCCGGGAAATCCTAAGTTAGTGAAGATTTTCCGGCATATCTAAGAAATTACCGAATTATTTAGAAAATCCCGAAATTAGTGGAGTTATCCCGGAATACCTAAAAATTTCCCGAAATATCGAGGAAATCCCGTAATTAGTGAAGTTACCCGAAATAATTCAGAAATTCCCGATATATCAGCGTTATCTCTTCCACTCCACACATACTAATAATTCTTACAACAGGACACCGGACACCACCGCCTAATTTTAATATAATAATATAGATTTCTAAGTCCTAAATTGTTGAATTAAACAACTTAATTTTTTTTTAATTTCTAGTCATTTAGTAATTAATTTTTTGGACCCAATAATTTGGGATTTTGAACGGGTGTGTGTGTGTGTGTGTGTGTGTGTGTGTGTGTGTGTGTGTGTGTGTGTGTGTGTGTGCGTGCGTGCGTGTGTGTGTGTGTGTGTGTGTGTGTGTGTGTGTGTGTGTGTGTGTGTGTGTGTGTGTGTGTGTGTGTGTGTGTGTGTGTGTAAAAAATCGAATTTGGGGTGTTTGAAAATAAAGTTTAAAAAAATTTTTTTGTATACTCTAAATTATTTATTTTAGTTATACCGGTATAATTAATGTCAACACAAAAAAAATTTATTGAATTCAAAAAAATATTTCTTTGACTATATTTGAAAAAATAATTTAAAATAAATAAATATTTTATAGTTATATTAAATTTAACGGTCTGTACGAGCCAGAATATATAAATATTCTATTATACCATTATTCGATGATGAGATTTTGGGTTTAGCTAATATTTTTGGTAATACAAATAAAAGTGGACTACCATTAATAAATGTAATGAACCCACCTACTAATTCGGTTGAACATTTTCTTATTGATACGGGTTCTGAAGTTAATATAATATAAGAGAATTTATTATCAGATAAAAATAATCTATTAGATTTACCTATGGTAACACTAAGAGGAATTGATTCAGAAATAATTCCTACCCTTGGTGCAGTAGAAATCTCAGTCTTTGATTATTCCGCAATTTTTTATGTAGTACCAAATGAAACAGATATTGTAGGGCAAGGGATACTTGGTTCAAATTACTTAAACAAATCTGGTATTATTATAGATTACGAAAATTTGACTTGTCAGTTTAAGTCAAGTATTAAGTCAATACAGATATTAAAGTTTTGACAATTATAATGAAGAGTTAAAAGAATATCTTTCAGAATTGTCATTCTGTGGTCACGTAGGTTCGCAAATGAACTTCCATGAATCAAAAGATTATAAAGACTTTAAATACCAATTTTATATTACTCAATCAAAAACCATGGAAGATTTGGGCTTAAGGATATTCTATGGTGTCTTGCCGTGCGGGGAAGAGAGGGAGTCTCCCCTCTCTCCGCGCACACCGTTGCTATGACCACGCAGTTCCCCACACGGCCCATGAACTTGACTTTTTGTTAATGTTTTCATTAATTTCTTTAACTTTTGCGCTGTGACATGGGTTCAAATTTTGCATACCGCTTTATTTATATTCACTTGTGATGTTTCTAGTTTTTTATTAAATTTTGTACACTTTTCATCAATTGCACTCTAAAGTCAATCACATTTTTTCCGAGTCTCCATATAAGTCTATGTATAAGACGTCAACTTCTATGTCGCATGTCTTCAAAATTTGCGCGGAAAAAAATATTGAAAAAATTCATAGACATTTCTGACACTCTTACAAATAATATACTTCAATTTCATTAAATTCTGTTAATTTTGTTGTATTGAATGTAAATATGTATTGAAATTAATTAAAGAAAATGAAGATTTTTTTTTCAAACCTGGAGATGAATTAATTGGCACAGATATAGTTATGCATCGTATACCTACAACAGATGATGATCCTATTAATTCCAAACAATACAAGTTTCGACACGCACTAAAGGACGAAGTAAGTCGTCAAGTGGAAGAACTTTTTGACACAGAAATTATTCGTCATTAAACTTTCCTATATAATACACCTCTCTGGAATGTACCAAAGAAACTTGACTCTTTAGGTAAATCAAGATGGCGCATGATATTTGATTTTAGATAATTAAATGAAAAAACTGTTCATAACGCTTACCCGATACCTAATATTACGCAAATATTTGATGAAGTAGGATCAGCAAAATATTATAAAGTTCTTGACCTTGCTTCTTGTTTTCATTAAATCAAGATGGAGCTACGCGATGCCCACAAAACAGCATTTAGCAGCCCTTTTTGATATTTTGAGTTTGCTATGATGCCGTTTGGATTAAAAAATATACCTGCAACATTTCAAAGATTAATGAATGATGACTTAGTTGGTTTGCAGGGTAAAATTTTGTTCGTTTATTTAGATGATGTAGTCATATACGTTAATTCAATTGAAGAGCAGGATAAAAAAGTTAAGTTACTGATGAATCGTTTGCGAGATGCAGGGTTGAAACTTCAAGTAGACAAGTGTGAGTTCTGAAAGGGAATAGTTGTATATCTTAAACACGAGTAAAGTCAAGAAGGAATAAAATCTGCTCTTAAGAAAATAGAATCAGTCAAATTATATCCTAGAACCAAAAATAAAAAATGTACGACAATTTGTTGGTTTGTTGGATATTATAGAAAATTCATTAAAGATTTTGCTTCAATAGCCAAACCACTTACAAAATTATTACAGAAAGACGTTAATTTTATTTGGGAAGAAAAAACGCAAAATGCTTTCGACAAGCTGAAATACATGCTCTGTCATGCCTCTTAGTTGCAATTTCCTGATTTAACCAAACCTTATAACATAGTACAGATGCATCTGGTTATGTTATAGGAGGGGTTTTGTCACAAGGTACGATAGGAAAAGACCTCTCCATTGAATACACATCTAGAGTATTACGTAACTCTAAACTAAATTATGAAGTATATGAAAAAGAGGCGTTAGCTGTAGTTCATAGCGTAGAGACATTTCGAACATATGTTTATGGTAGACAAATCACTATAGTGACCGACCATCAACCTTTAATATGGTTTAAAACCGCAGATGTAAATACTAGAGTACAAAAATGGCGTTTTAAATTCTCAGAATATGACTATAAGGTCATATACAAACCAGGAAGGTTAAACTTTAATGCGAATGCTCTATCACGAAATCTAATTGAGTCAATGGAAGTAAAAGCAATCATAAGAAATCAGAAGAAATTGCTTGAACACCCTACTCAACTTAAAGAGTTAGTAACGAAATAGTTTCCAATAAAAATAAAATATTAACAAAAGAAAATATAGATAGAACTAATAAACCAAAGCGAAATCTTAAGGAAATTAATGACTAAGAAAGTTTTAGAATCTCAAGAAGATTACGAAATGGATCCAATTATGGTTACTAAATTTGTAGAAAGTAAGTTGCCTAAACAAATTAATGATATGAATTCTGTAAATGAATCAAACTTAGAATCAGATATATCATCTCAAAAATCTTCAATTAAGTCTTACAAAACTATTAGCAAAAATAGTTGAAACAAAAGATTCCTTACCCCATAGACCAGGCAATATAGTTTTCTCTGTCAGTACTGATGGTGCCTCATGTGACGAAGGTGGTAAGCCACTTGCCAAGTTTAAGAAAATAAACTCGTCTATTAATATAGAAATTGGAGAAGTTAAAGAAATAAAAAAGGGTAATGGGAAATTATATGCTCTATGCATTAAGGGAAAAGAATCTGAATCTTTAACTCAAATCAAAGGCAATATACATAATTATGACTATTTTACACGAATTACTGTCAAAATTTAAGCAGATTGAAGTGAGCATAGTCAAAAGTAAATTTGTAGAAAATCTAGAATGGTCTGAAGTTCTTAATTTATGTGCCTTTTGAAAAGAGAGATCAAATTTTCTTTGAAATGCATAAATCACCAATAGGTGGACATAGAGGTGTGCCTAAAACTGTTAATAGAATTCGACGACAATATTACTTGGAAAATTTAAAAGAAGACGTTGAGCGTAGCATTTAACAATGTTTGGAATGCCATTTAAAGAAATTGGTTCGTTTAAAAACCAAGCAACCTATGGTGATCACAGATACACCTGGTGTACCGCTGGAGAAACTGGCTTTAGATATTGTTGGACCGCTTAAACCTACACAACGAGGTAATGAATACATACATACATAACAAGATCAATTTTCTAAATTTTGTATGGCTATTCCTTTACCCAATACTTCATCATCCACGATGGCTGATGCCTTCATCAAGAAGTTTATATGTATTTTCGATGTTCCCAAGGTAATTCTCACTGATCAAGGGAAACACTTCCTTAGCAGCTTCATGAATAGAATAGCAAAGAGATTTAAAATAAAAAAATACGTACAAGCGCGTTCCATCCACAATCTAATGGTGTCCTCGAAAGACCGCACCATATGTTGTCAGAATACCTTAAACAGTATACTACACAGGATAGTGAATGGGATAATTGGGTAGAATTTGCTATGTTGAATTACAACACTTGCGTATAAAAAAGTACAAAAACTACGCCTTATGAAATAGTATTTAGTCGTCTTGCTAGACTTCCTTCCAGCAATCCTAAAGGGATCCAGCATAATGGATATTTATAGATTTAGTTACTACATTAAATAGTAATCAGAAATTAGCTTATGATAATTTAGTGCCTTCCAAACATAAATAAAAAAAATATTTCGATTGGTCTATCAACCCTAGAAATTTCAAAGTACGAGATTATGTGTACTTACTGGCAGGTCCCAAATCGGGTAAATTCGGAAATCAATACTCAGGCCCTCATAAAATATTAGAAATAATAAACAATAACAATGTTCGAATTCAAATAAAAAATAATTTAAAAATAGATCATGCTAATTGGTTCAGAATATCTTATATTAATAATGAAATAAAATAATGTATAATGTATAATGAGTAATTAATTTATCTAATATAGTTTTCTACTATTTACAGAACTAGAAAATGGAAAAATATATTGTATTATTATTACTAATCCCAATCACCAAAGGTCTTATTGGATACGATTGTGGATCAAGACATATGAATGTTACCACCCTGTCCTTGACCGAAATTGGAGATTGCGATATTTCAGATGAAAATATTATCGTGACTAAGCAATATGTTCAATTGTTACAAATTAAAGAATATACTGAAACAACAGTTATATAATGTAAACTAGAAGTTCATAGAACAGTATATTATCGTGGCATGTATTCCTATGTCTCCGTTGCAAAACATGTAGAAGCGGAATATATTTATAAAATAGGCCATCATGCATCATTATATCTCCGGTTAAAATCAAAATCCCATATTAAATTAAAATCTGTTGAAAAGCTATTATTCCAAGACTAACTTGTTTCAATCAGAGGCATATCACTGCTGTCGTACAGACCAAAAGCAAAACTAACAAAATGAACCATCGATAGCCAATCTTATTACTGTAAATTAGGTATATGTAAAAGTAGTAAAAAATTCTAATAATTTTTTATTTCAATTGAAAATATTTCTTAACTTTTTAAACAAAATAAACTATTATTAACTATTATTATTTAAATTTTTTAATTAATTATTAACTATTGTTTAATTTTTTTTGGCCAATTTATATGTAGCATAACATTAGTAAAAATGTTACATTTAAGGTTAAAATAAAACTCAAATTTTATGATAATTGGAATTATCTTAACCAAGGAAACACTTTATTGAGTAGGTTGAAATTTTAAACGTAACTTTTAATAATCATTTTAATCCACATAAACAAAACAGACTGCGTTAATATTGTACAAATAATTATACTTGCCAGATTAGTCAGAGGAATTAAAAAATTGTGTTATAAATAGCTAAATAATTAATTTTTTAATAAACATTTCGACTTTTATTACAATTCTGTTTCATTTAAATGCATTAAAATCATAATTTGCTATTACTGTAACAATTTCAGCTTATTCGATGAAGTGATTACTGAGATATTCTAGGTATTAATTTAGTAAATAATAAAATATTTAAATTACATAAAACATTTAAATAATCCACATTATATTAAAATTTTATATCTAATATAAGCACTTTTCTGCAAATGTCCCCTTATACTATAAATAAATATAAATAAACCTTATATTTTTTAGACTTAATGTGTACCTGGTAGTATGACAAACAGTTCCTGGGTCTTTCAGGAATTTCTGAGATATTTCGAGATAACTCCACTAATTTTGGGACTTCCAGGACATTTCGGGAATTTCTGAGGTGTTGCAAGATAACTCCATTAATTACGGGATTCCTGGATATTTCGGAAATTTCTGAGGTATTGCAAGATAAAACCATTAATTACGGGATTTCCTGGATATCTCGGGAATTTCTGAGATATTTCGAGATTCCACTAATTACAGGATTTCCTGGATATTTCGGGAATTTCTGAGGTGTTCCGGGAACATTCCACTAATTACGAGATCCCTAGATGTTATCAGAATTTCTGTAGTATTTCGGGACGACACTACTAACTACGGGATTGCCAGGATATTTCGGGAATCGCTGAGGCATTCCGGGATAAAACAAATAATTACGGGATTTCCTTGAAAGACGAGAATTTCTGAGGTATTCCGCGATCACTCCACTAGATACGGGATTTCCTGGATATTACGGGAATTTCTGAGGTATTCGGGGAACATTCCACTAATTACGGAATTCCTGGATGTTTCGACAATTTCTGAGGTATTTCGGGTCGACTCTACTAATTACGCGATTTCCTAGAGATATCGGGAATTGATGAGCTATTCCGGGAAAATTCCACTAATTACGGGATTCCTGGATATTTCGGGAATTTCTAAGGTATTTCGGGACAACTCTACTAATTACGGGATATCCTGGATAATTCGGGAATATCTGAATTAAATCGAGATACCTCCACTAATTACGGGATTTGCTGGAAATGCCGGAAATTTCTGAGGTATTCCGAGACGACTCTACTAATTACGGGATTTGTTGGATATTTCGGGAATTTCTGAGGTATGTCGAGATGACTCTATTAATTACAGGATTTACTGTATATAAGGACGGGATTTTCTGCAGATATCGGGAATTTCCGAGGTATCCCGTGAATATTCCTTTAATTATGGGATAACTGGATCTTTCGGGAATTTCTGGGTATTTGGGACTACTTGACTAATTACAGGATTTCCAGGATACTTTGGGAATTTCTGAGGTATTCCGGGATAACCCCACTAATTGCGGGATCTGCTTGAAATTTCAGGTAATTCTCAAGTATTTCGGGACGACACAACTTAATACGGGATTTCCAGGATATTTCGGGAATTTCTGAGGTATTCCGGGATAACCCCACTAATTACAGATTCCGCTTGATATTTCGGGTAATTCTGAAGTATTTCGGGACGACACTACTAAATACGGGATTTCCAGGATATTTCGGGAATTGCTGAGGCATTCCGGGATAAAACAAATAATTACGGGATTTCCTTGAAAAGACGAGAATTTCTGAGGTATTTCGCGATCACTCCACTAGATACGGAATTTCCTGGATATTACGGGAATTTCTGAGGTATTCGGGGAACATGCCACTAATACCGGAATTCCTGGATATTTCGGGAATATCTGAGGTATTACGAGATGAATCTACTAATTACGGGATTTACTGGAATACCATATATCGGGAATTTCTGAAGTATTTCGGGACGACACTATTAAATACGGGATCGCCAGGATATTTCGGGAATTGCTGAGGCATTACGGGATAAAACAAATAATTACGGGACTTCCTTGAAAAGACGAGAATTTCTGAGGTATTCCGCGTTCACTCCACTAGATACGGGATTACCTGGATATTACGGGAATTTCTGAGGTATTCCGAGATAACACCACTAATTGCGGAATCTCCTTGACTTTTCGGGTATTTCTGAAGTATTTCGGGAAGACACTACTAAATACGGGATTTCCAGGATAATTCGGGCATTGTTTAGGTATATCGGGAATCTGGGTATTTCGGGAAATTCTGAGGTATTTCGAGATGACTCTACTAATTACGGGATTAACTGGATATTGCGGGAGTTTCTTAGGTATTCCTGGATAACACAATAAAGTACTGGATTTTCTGGAGAGATCGGGAATTACTGAGGTACTCCGGGAACGTTCTACTAATTACGGGATTACTGGTTGTTTCGGGAATTTCTGGACGACTCTACTGATTACGGGATTTCCAAAATATTTCGGGAAATACTGAGTAATTTCGGAATTACTCGAATAATAACAGGATTTCCTGGATATTTCGGGAATTGTTGATGTATTGGGGAATAAAACCTAAAATTGCGGGAGTTCCTGGAGAAATCAGGTATTTCTTAGGTACTTCGAGATCATTGCACTAACTATGGGATTTCTTGTATATTCCGGGAATTTCTGAGGTATTTCATGATGATTCTACTAATGACGGGATAACCTGGATATTTCGAGAATTTTTTGGTATTCCTGGACGAAACCAAAAACTGCAGGAATTCCTGGATATGTCGGGAATTTCTGAGGTATTCCGGGATCATTCAACTAATTACGGGATTTCCTGGGTATTACGAGAATATGTAAGGTGTTCCGGGATTATTCCACTAATAAGAGATCCCCTGGATATTACGGGAATTTCTGAAGGATTTCGGGACGATACTACTAATTACGGGATTTTCAGGATTTTTGGGGAATTCTGAGGTATTCCGGAATAAAATAAAAAATTATGGGATTTCTTGGATATTTCGGGAATTTATTAGGAATTCTGGGATAACACCAAAAATTAAGGGAATCCTGGATATTTCGGGAAATTCTGAGTTATTTGAAGATAACCCCAATAATAACGGAATTTACTGGATATTTCGGGAATTTCTGAGGTATTCCAGGAACACACCACTAATTGCGTGTTTTCCATGATATTTCGGGAATTTGTGAGGTATTGCGGTATAATTTTCACATATATACTGGAATAATATCTTTTATTTCCAAAAAAAGCTTCTAAGTAACCTTAAAGTGTGTTTGTAGGTTGACCTTCTAACCAAAAGATACATTATTTAGCCTTTATACAAAATGAATATGTCATTTAAATCGATTAATCATGCATTTTTAACTATTTTATGAATAAACACCTATAAATAAATCGGTAAATATTGATTTAGAGCAGTGTTTATACTGTTTAATAATTGGGATAGGTTCAAAATCGTATGTACGTAGTATGGAGCTAATATTTTAATTAAAAAAAAAATATTAAAATTGCAAAAACAGTATGTACTTGAAATCTACGATATAAAAACTATTCCCTAATGCTTAAATGATCATATCGAGGGCTCCAGTCCGAAAGGTCTTATCTCGCGAAATAAATGAGTAAGGTCCTATCTCGCGACATAAAATAGAAAGGTCTTATCTCTAATGAAAATTTTTAATTTAAAATTAGTAGTGGAAATATTAATTATGTCAGACTAATAACATTGATTTAGAAATTAGCAAAAATGTTTATTAAAGTAAAAGGTAGTACAATTTTTGTTAATGTGTACCTTTAGGCATTTATTTTTAGTAATAGAAATTTTTGCTTGTAAACAGCAAATTGCAATTCATTAAAAGTCACATTCTTATGTACGAAGATACATAATAAAATAAATAAATAAAATTATATTAATTACAGAAATTGTATAAATTGCAATATATGAAATATTACTTAATATAACAATGAATGGAAGATTAATGAATTTAAACTAAATATTAAGTATTTACAAATAACAAACATTTTATAGGCTGACATAGTTAAAGTTTCGACTACTATTTGCAAAATAAAAATTTTCATTTGGGATAAGACCTTTCTATTTTATTTCGCGAGATAAGACCTTTTGGAGTATAGCCATCTATATATAATCGTCTTATTAATGAATTAGAATTAGAAAAGTTTGTGCGACAATGCCAACTTTTTCCGTCAAAATGTTAATCGATCTATGCAGTTTTGCCGAGTGCACAGTTTAATATTTTCTCGTAATTTCCCCAGTGCTTCATACAAATTTATTAATTTATTTTTTGGCACTATGACAAACAATTACTGACAAAAAAATTTTTTTTCGGAACGTGATTGTTTAATTATTTTTAATATTATAAGATGGACATGTCCGCGTCCGTCGTTTGCGTACGACGCATACGACTTTTGCAACTCTACTAAGACGCGAGATCGGCAAGTGATCTCGCGGTTGTTAACGGACATCGCAACGGTAGGCCATGCCCGGGGTTCGCTGATTTGAATCCGCCGCGCCCTTTTGGGGCACCGCCTAGGGAGAATAACTAGGCAGTGCCGTAGTAACCAATCCCTTTACCTCTACCTACGCGAGAGATTGTACCCCGTTGCAATGACGCCCAACTCAGAACCCACTTGCCAGAAGAGACGAAGAAATTTATTTTTGCCCGGCTGATCCTCGACCAAAGTCGGTCACGTACTTCTATCTCTACTACCACAGTCCCGGTGGATTTCCCCGCGACAACGTCAAAAAGTACGGAGGTACGACTATAGGAGAAAAGCCTGTGTTTGCAGCTCCACAGTGTGTATACGTATAGGCAGTACATCTCCAAGGTAGGTACTAGACGTAGGGAAGCTTTAGTTTATGGGATCTCAAGCGTGGTGGTGCAAACGCACGGCTATCCCTAACGAGGCTCCCGGTGCTCAGAAAACGGTCTTCTTAACACCGGTCGAGCAGGGACAACCTTCGCCTCTCTAGCTTTGATGATCGAAGTGATCAAACGGCTCCTCGAAAGCGTAGGTCCCTGGATTATCAGCGACGATCGTCGATAGGACCAAGTCGACTAACCGGGATAATTGCGATTGGTAGCGCAGTAGTGAGGCTTCTGCCTCGTGCTCCCGGGATCGTGGATTCGCGCCCCAATACCTTCGAAATGGCCGTTGTGGCGATCTGAAAAGAGATGGAAGATACTACTTTAGCACGATAAAAAGAGATAGAGAGGGTTTATGACGACCAGTCGTGTATATACAGGGTGTCCTAAAAGTAACGATACACCCAATAAATATTCCAGGTAAAAGCTTTTTTAAAAAAGGTGAAGGTCATTCCTTAAGTAACTTTTTACGACGAATCCAGTGGTGAACTTGGATTTGACCTGT
The DNA here is from genome assembly GCA_026168455.1 of Theocolax elegans. Lineage (NCBI taxonomy): Eukaryota > Metazoa > Arthropoda > Insecta > Hymenoptera > Cerocephalidae > Theocolax > Theocolax elegans. Next base: position 49,295,828 of record CM047426.1, on the reverse strand, counting down.
AACTTGTCATTCAAGGTCATTTCAAGGTCAACTTTGTTTTTTTAAATGGGAACCCCTATTTTTGACAACAGCAATTTTACGTCTAAACATGTACTCAGGTCATAGGTCAAGGTGACCTTGAACCTTCTGCTAAAGGTTATTAAGTTTTTTGGTATGGATCGGCTCCGATCTGTACTTGTTTGACTTAGAGGTATTAAAAAGATCAAGGGAATTCTTGTAATAATGGTATCCAATGGTGGGATTCATCGCTCAACGGTGTCACGTGTTTTTAGTCGGTATGAAGAAATTGGTTCTTATCACCGGAGGCCTGGCCAAGGTCGACATAGGATTACTATGATTCGAGAAGATCGCAACATTGTTAATGAGGCCCTACGCAATCCAAGGCAAGTTGCGCGACAACTTGGGAATAATGCTTTACCAGGCAGACGAATTAGCGATCACACAATAAGGAGACGCCTTCACGAAAGGGGTTTGAGATCACGAATTCGTGCTAGAGTGCCTGATTTAGAAGCAGTTCACCGACGAGCTCGTCTAAATTACGCCCGTAATTATCGACATTGGACACCTAGAGAGTGGAGACATGTGTTTTTTCCAAATGAATCTCGATTTTGTCTTTACGGAAACGATATTAGGATCCGGATTTGGCGCTGTAGACGAGGACGTTTTGCATCAAATCATGTTGATCCAACTCGAGCGTTTGGTGGAGGATTCGTTATGGTATGGGGTGGAATATCAATGAACCATCGATCAAACTTAGTGATTATCCCACCTCCCGGACTAACAGCGGGACGTTACATAAACGAAATTTTACGCCCTCACGTAGTTCCAATGCGTCGGCAAAGAGGCCGTAATTTCATCTTGATGCAGGATAATGCACGCCCTCATACTGCAAGGATAACTCGTACGTACTTGGAAGAAAACAACGTAGAGGTATTGCCTCATCCTGCTAATAGCCCCGATCTCAATCCTATAGAGCATGTATGGGACATGATGGGTAGGCGATTACGTAACCTAGAGAGACCTCCTGCCAACCTCCAAGAACTTGAAAGAATTCTTAATGAAATTTGGCACGAGATACCTTAAAATTCAATAAGGGCATGCATTAATATGCAAGAATGTTTAACAAAGGTAATTCGTCACCGAGGTGGCAATACACGGTATTAAAGGCCTCAAGCGTATAGGGTTTGGAGTCAAAAAATACTGCGGAAGTGACGAGCCTTGGGGTCCCTAATGAAAGAAACGGTTCACACAATCGGTCCTTTTCAGGGCCACAATGATGCGTAAGTCCGACCAACAACCTCCTCGCGGTACGCATCGGGTAATGCTGATGTTGGCGGTATTTGACTAAAACATAAGAAGATCTTTAAAATGGCATAACTCGGTCAGAAAAAGTCGTAGAGGGTCAACTTGTTTTATAAAATACTCGTTAAAAAGTCTACTTTAAGGTGGTATTTGTTGTTTTTTGAAAAATAATTTTTGGTAATCCAGGTAAACGTGCAAACTATTGCGTTGTTTAAGAAAAAGAAGTTGGTAGGCCTGATTAAGACAGAGCAATGTGGCATTATCTCGCAGCTATTAGGCATTATTTTTTCCTCAAAGTGCACATAATTCCCTACAAAGCAAAAAAAATGATCTCAATACGATGAAAATTGACCGAGCTACAAGCATTTAAAAAATGGCAATTTTGCTGTCAAAAATCTTGTTGCGATAATTTTGATGCGGAGTGTAGTTAAATAATGTAAGATAAACATGTTAAAAGAATTATTTGTACTTTTATTCACTTATTAAGTTTAACATTTGTATAAAACGCATTAATAGGGCAGATAACTCCATCTTACTAAATTTTCAAATACTAAAATTACCGACGGAAAATTAAATCACGCACTCTGAACAAAAATCAAGATCGACCTTAGGCCTTACGTAAACCAATCAGAAAATAAACTTTTCGTAAGAGGCATGTTTCTTTCATCCCTCTTATCCTCTTACGCAACAGTGGGAATTGGAAAATAGCTTCTCCGAGGTGATGAGCCGAGAGAAAATGCACCGAAGTCAGTTAAAAGTCAACTTTGTGACGTGGTATTCGCGCACCCGATCTAATTTAATTAATTTTAATAATTACAATTAATCGTTGGGCCGCGTTGCCCAATACCGCGCACACAATTAATTTATTTATTCGCGAACTGCGGGCTGTCGCCAGGAACACGAGTTCGCTGGGACGATCGGTATGGAGGATTCGGGCGATCCTCCTTGCCTCGACACGATTGATAAAAATTAAAGGATGTCGGCGGGAGCGGGGAGAACAAAATAAACACTCAATTAATTAAAATAAAAGAAATAAAACATTTATTGCCTTAACTCAACAATTGGCCATCCAGGCCGTGTGCCGCGACAAAGGTTGTTTCGCGCGGGCGGAGGTATCGGGAGCCAACCGGATCGAGATCCTCGCCTGCGGTTGGCTTTACCCCGATCTCCGCTATTCGGGTACCGGCGTACCCGAATACACTCCCGATGTACTCACACACATACACTCGGGAAAGGGGGGGGACGCGCGGTAATATAAGAAGACTTACCGGGGTGCGCCCCGTGGATGGCCCAGCCGATCCGTGTCCCTTTGTCCTCCTGGGCAACGGAGGACGACGTCGGCTGCGGTGGTGGAAGGCGGCCCTGTGCCGCGGCGAGTGCCTCGCGAACCGCGTCCGCACTCACACCAACACTTCCCGTCCTTGCTCACACTCACCAAATCACTCGCGGCTCACTCACGAGGATCGTCCGGGTAACCGATGGCTTTTGCGCCTCACGCGCCTTGTTAGCCAGAAAAACTCTCGATCGGTCTACCGGTTATAGTTTGTCCGCCTCGAGCGGCGGATCGGGACATACTGATTAGGCAATCGCCTAATTTTCGAAAAAGGGATGAGAGTGGGGAACACACACACACTCGCGCTCTCATCCCTACGTACTATTGCGCGCGTAATCGTACATTTGTAGAAAAATAAACAAGTGTCGTCGGTTGGCCTTGACATACGAAAGGCTCCGACGAATTACAATTCGACAATTTAAATACTCTATTCGTCGTGAATAGATTGTGTGACGATTTCCGTCACAACTTGCTAACCTAAACTTCAACTTTTTAAGCTTCTAATTTCACCGTGTTATTTATTGCCTTACAAACATTATATGTATATTTACTATTTTTATTGTATACGTGTATGAGTGTACGTATACATTTGTATATGTTTAATTCAATTACTCTTCAGTATTGCCGACTTTATAATAATTAATAAAATTGTGTTATGTCTTAAATAAACAGATAAAATAGGTTTATATTATAAATAATAAATTTGATAATTTGTACAAGAAATAAAGGTAATATGTTATATTCAATGGTTAACTTCTACAATTCATTTAAATTTTTTTTGGGAATTATTATAAATTAATAAATTTTCCTTGTATAAAATACATAATAGTTCAAATGATAAATACAATTTAAAATTATACAATAAGATATCTTGACAAACATTAATTTATTATATATTAATTTCAGTTCTTATATTAACTTGACAAAATATAAAATTGTAAAAGGATAAAATAATCCAATAATTTCCCAAACAAGAATATATATAGCAAAATAAGATTTCCTTTTTATAATCAATAAACGGCGATGTTTAACAATGTTCATAGCAGTAGATTTATATAAACTTGTTTTTTCTTTTAATAAGGATTTAGATAACAACTTTCAATATAAATTTATAAATATTAGAATATTAAGGCAATAGTTATAACACATAATTTTTCTATTTATTGTTTTACATTTTGTGAAAGAAAAAAAGGATATCCTTATTAAATGAAACAATTTCAAAATTCAATCAATGTACAAATATGTCAAAATAACAGAAATGAAGTAATAATTATAGTTAAAAGGAAGATGCATTATAATTTGAATATACGTCGAATAATCAAAAGGAGAAGTAAGGAGAAATAAGATCTACTCCCACTAATTAATCGATGCTCCTCGACCGATTGTATATAAGAGGGCAGAAAATTCGGCATCGAAGATTTGTCATATGCTCATAAGCATTGATAGTTCACGGTTGCGTCCCATAGGAGCAACATCTTTTTCTCCACTTATTACATACAGTGGTACATCTTTTTCTCCACTTATTACATACACTTATTACGCGTGTTTCGATAATTTGATTTTTTTTTATTTCAAATATTGTAGTTTTCTTCAACATTTGTAAGTAAAAAAAAAATTGAATAATATACATATATATTATTAACAGAAATAAAATATTTTATTTTATATGCTACCTTTTCCTATGCACAAAATAACGCTGTTAAACTGCGTTATTTTCGTATACCTTTTAAAAAAATTTTTTTAAATCTAATGCTGTTGAACTGCATTTGATTTTCTATTTTTATTTGTATCAAATAGTTATATGTATTTCTATATGCATATTAATTATTTGTTAAAATTTACTAAAAAGGATTCGCTGTAGAACTGCGGATCTAGCTAACTCTCTCTCTTTTCTTACTTGATAACGCTGTAGTGCTGCGTTTCGAGTATTTAAACGTTCGTGCGAGTATATACATATATATGCACATATGCATGTATGACTGTATAGTCGCACATACGTTCTCTAATTGCATGCTAACCAAATCTGAGATATATATATATATATACATATATATATATATATTTATTATATTTCGCTGTAGCACTGCGAAAAATTAGAATAAGCAATCCAAAAAGAAACGCTGCAGAGCTGCGGTTCTTTCCTTCCATTCAAAGCTAATAATCCGCTATCAAATATTACATAAATTTCGAGCTGTTGAACTGCTTGATATTTATGTAAAATTTGAATCGACGCAAAAGGATAAATTAAATCACAAGTCGCTGTTGAACTGCGATTGTGGGACAATTTATCCAAAATCCAAGTACATTAGCCAAAGCTTAGCTTTTGAACTGCTAAGCATTAATCCAATTGCACGACATAATATTAGTAAAATTGCAAACTTAGTTTTCTCCAATAAAATAATCATATTTCAATAATCAAAATAAAATCCGAGGAAATTATATACCCATTTTAAATAAAAAGAGAAGATTAAATAAAGAGTTTTCAATAAATGGGGTCCGTTTCAACGGTTTAACGTAGACAAGAACCCACCATTTTAACGATATTAGCCGCTCGATATTGTTAAAACTATTTTTCGATCGCGATATATACATATATATATATATATATATATATATATATATATATATATATATGGGAGATTCCATGCGAAGTGATCCAGTTAAAAAATAGAATTTGGTTTTAATGTATAGAATCAGTAAAAAACTACTTGAATAGAGTGTAGCTAAATTTTTAGACCTGAATTACAATTAGTACCAAAGCTGTAGCCAATCAAAGAATCGAATTTTTGAAAAAATTGACTTTTTGGCCATGTTTATCACTTAATAACTCAAAATCTAAAAATTTTTTCTTATATACATTAAATTTGAAAAAGTTTATTAATTTCAAGAAGAATTAGTTGAAATATTTCATTTATATTATTTTAAAACTTTGAATATGGTTATAATCAATAAAAACCTTTATAGTAAAAAAAAGGGTTGTACGATCAAAAATATTTTATCCATCCAAAAATCTAATTCATCGATGATTAATTACCTTCAAAATAATGCAAAGTTTGAGTGCGGCAGAGCATTTCAGACAAAGTTATGGTGTTTTTAGGCAAATTTCTTAAAAAAAGAGAGCGAATGCATTTTATGAAAAAAACAGACTAACCGTATATTTGCATTCAAACAATATGAAACTATTATTCCTTAATATTACTAAAATATACTATTTATTATTAGTTACTAATACTTTTTAATCTCTAAGTTGCTTACAAACACAAAACAGTAGGTATAAGCAGTTATACCTGTTATATACTTGGATAAATACCTGAAACTTTTTATAATTCCAATAAATCCAATTATATAACAAGTATAACTAAAAGTATCAGACTTAAATTACAACTAACTAAAAGTATCAGTAACTAACAATAAATAGTATATTTTAGTAATATTGAGGAATAATGGTGCCATATTGTTTGAATGTAAGTATACGGTTAGTCTGTTTTTTTCATACAATGCATTCGCTCTCTTTTTTTAAGAAATTTGCCTAAAAACACCATAACTTTGTCTGAAATGCTCTGCCGTACTCAAACTTTGCACCATTTTGAAGGTAATTAATCATCGATGAATTAGATTTTTGGATGGATACAATATCTTTGATCGTACAACCCTTTTTTTTTACTATAAAGGTTTTTATTGATTATAACTATATTCAAAATTTTAAAATAATATAAATGACATATTTCAACTGATTCTTCTTGAAATTAATAAACTTTTTCAAATTTAATGTATATAAGAAAAAATTGTTAGATTTTGAGTTATTAAGTGATAAACATGGCCAAAAAGTCAATTTTTTCAAAAAATTCGATTTTTTGATTGGCTACAGCTTTGGTACTAATTGTAATTCAGGTCTAAAAATTTAGCTACACTCTATTCAAGTAGTTTTTTACTGATTCCATACATTAAAACAAAATTCTTTTTTTTAACTGGATCACTTCACATGGAATCTCCCATATATATATATATATATATATCTCTCTATAATATATAAATATTTCGCCGCCGCCGCCGCCGCCGCCGCCGCCGCCGCCGTGTCTAAGAATTCAGAATTCAACATATATATATATGTTTTATATATATATGTCATATATATGTTATATATATATGTCATATATATGTTATATATATATGTTATATATATATGTCATATATATATGTCATATATATAAGTGTGTGTGTATGCGCGAGCGTGCGTGCGTGCGTGCGTGTGTGTGTGTGTGTGTGTGTGTGTGTGTGTGTGTGTGCGTGCGTGCATGTGTGTGTGGAAGCGTGCGTGCGTGCGTGCGTGCGTGCGTGTGTGTATGTGTGTGTGTGCGTGCGTGCGTGTGTGAGTGTGTGTGTGTGTGTGTGTGTGTGTGCGTGTGTGTGTACGTGTTATTTGTTTTTTCAAGAATAGATAATATATCTATTTTTTCCGTGCGCAAAAAGAAGTTGTGAATATAACTTGAAAGAATGTGTATTAGTTTACTTATTCTTGATAAAATTCATAAAATAAAAACGGACCTAAAATTTAATGTAATGTTTTTAAAAATATGCACAATTTTTCAAAGATAAAATAAATATTAATCAAGTATAACATAAACTTTTCCAAATATCTATATGTGAAGTATACAATAAATTAAAAATTGAATACATTAATTATTGCGTTTTTAAGATAATTCTATTATAAACAGTAATGGCAAAAGAAAATTCAAATTTTAACAGTGGCAATATAAAATACGAATTACATTTCAAAAGTTTTTCGAAAATTATTATTTTAGTAGTATTTAATTTAAATATTATTCAAATCAAAATTTAAAAATTGTATGGATATATAAGTGTGTAGATAATTTATATTTATATAACACAATATTTAAATAAACAAGTATGTATTTATTAGAAACAAAGGTTATTTAAGGAATGCCTTTGTTTATAATAATTAAAATAAATATATGGGCTCTGTAACTAAAGGGAAAAATAAATTGGATATAATTATGGATTAAAACGCAAATTTTGAAGAGGGTGCAAATTACGAATTACGGGAGAAAGGAAGAAACAGGTTTTTATTTATATACCGCTTAAAATGTTATAAATATTCTTTAAAACTAATACAAAAAATTAATTTAATTAAGAAGAAAGTTTGATTACTCTAAAAGTACAAAATATTAATGACATATAGAACTCTGGCGATGACTTAAATTAATTTTAGGAGGTAAAGTTCTATTTGGAGCTGTTTAAAATAATATAAAGTTTTATAGTTTTTACTAAATACTAACACATTAATAATATCACCTTTTGTTAGATTTTGAGTTATTAAGTGATAAACATGGCCAAAAAGTCAATTTTTTCAAAAAATTCGATTTTTTGATTGGCTACAGCTTTGGTACTAATTGTAATTCAGGTCTAAAAATTTAGCTACACTCTATTCAAGTAGTTTTTTACTGATTCCATACATTAAAACAAAATTCTTTTTTTTAACTGGATCACTTCACATGGAATCTCCCATATATATATATATATATATATATATATGGGAGATTCCATGCGAAGTGATCCAGTTAAAAAATAGAATTTGGTTTTAATGTATAGAATCAGTAAAAAACTACTTGAATAGAGTGTAGCTAAATTTTTAGACCTGAATTACAATTAGTACCAAAGCTGTAGCCAATCAAAGAATCGAATTTTTGAAAAAATTGACTTTTTGGCCATGTTTATCACTTAATAACTCAAAATCTAAAAATTTTTTCTTATATACATTAAATTTGAAAAAGTTTATTAATTTCAAGAAGAATTAGTTGAAATATTTCATTTATATTATTTTAAAACTTTGAATATGGTTATAATCAATAAAACCTTTATAGTAAAAAAAAGGGTTGTACGATCAAAAATATTTTATCCATCCAAAAATCTAATTCATCGATGATTAATTACCTTCAAAATAATGCAAAGTTTGAGTGCGGCAGAGCATTTCAGACAAAGTTATGGTGTTTTTAGGCAAATTTCTTAAAAAAGAGAGCGAATGCATTTTATGAAAAAACAGACTAACCGTATATTTGCATTCAAACAATATGAAACTATTATTCCTTAATATTACTAAAATATACTATTTATTATTAGTTACTAATACTTTTTAATCTCTAAGTTGCTTACAAACACAAAACAGTAGGTATAAGCAGTTATACCTGTTATATACTTGGATAAATACCTGAAACTTTTTATAATTCCAATAAATCCAATTATATAACAAGTATAACTAAAAGTATCAGACTTAAATTACAACTAACTAAAAGTATCAGTAACTAACAATAAATAGTATATTTTAGTAATATTGAGGAATAATGGTGCCATATGTTTGAATGTAAGTATACGGTTAGTCTGTTTTTTTCATACAATGCATTCGCTCTCTTTTTTTAAGAAATTTGCCTAAAAACACCATAACTTTGTCTGAAATGCTCTGCCGTACTCAAACTTTGCACCATTTTGAAGGTAATTAATCATCGATGAATTAGATTTTTGGATGGATACAATATCTTTGATCGTACAACCCTTTTTTTTTACTATAAAGGTTTTTATTGATTATAACTATATTCAAAATTTTAAAATAATATAAATGACATATTTCAACTGATTCTTCTTGAAATTAATAAACTTTTTCAAATTTAATGTATATAAGAAAAATTGTTAGATTTTGAGTTATTAAGTGATAAACATGGCCAAAAAGTCAATTTTTTCAAAAAATTCGATTTTTTTGATTGGCTACAGCTTTGGTACTAATTGTAATTCAGGTCTAAAAATTTAGCTACACTCTATTCAAGTAGTTTTTTACTGATTCCATACATTAAACAAAATTCTTTTTTTTAACTGGATCACTTCACATGGAATCTCCCATATATATATATATATATATCTCTCTATAATATATAAATATTTCGCCGCCGCCGCCGCCGCCGCCGCCGCCGCCGCCGCCGTGTCTAAGAATTCAGAATTCAACATATATATATATGTTTTATATATATATGTCATATATATGTTATATATATATATATATGTTATATATATATGTTATATATATATGTCATATATATATGTCATATATATAAGTGTGTGTGTATGCGCGAGCGTGCGTGCGTGCGTGCGTGTGTGTGTGTGTGTGTGTGTGTGTGTGTGTGTGTGTGCGTGCGTGCATGTGTGTGTGTAAGCGTGCGTGCGTGCGTGCGTGCGTGCGTGTGTGTATGTGTGTGTGTGCGTGCGTGCGTGTGTGAGTGTGTGTGTGTGTGTGTGTGTGTGTGCGTGTGTGTGTACGTGTTATTTGTTTTTTCAAGAATAGATAATATATCTATTTTTTCCGTGCGCAAAAAGAAGTTGTGAATATAACTTGAAAGAATGTGTATTAGTTTACTTATTCTTGATAAAATTCATAAAATAAAAACGGACCTAAAATTTAATGTAATGTTTTTAAAAATATGCACAATTTTTCAAAGATAAAATAAATATTAATCAAGTATAACATAAACTTTTCCAAATATCTATATGTGAAGTATACAATAAATTAAAAATTGAATACATTAATTATTGCGTTTTTAAGATAATTCTATTATAAACAGTAATGGCAAAAGAAAATTCAAATTTTAACAGTGGCAATATAAAATACGAATTACATTTCAAAAGTTTTTCGAAAATTATTATTTTAGTAGTATTTAATTTAAATATTATTCAAATCAAAATTTAAAAATTGTATGGATATATAAGTGTGTAGATAATTTATATTTATATAACACAATATTTTAAATAAACAAGTATGTATTTATTAGAAACAAAAGGTTATTTAAGGAATGCCTTTGTTTATAATAATTAAAATAAATATATGGGCTCTGTAACTAAAGGGAAAAATAAATTGGATATAATTATGGATTAAAACGCAAATTTTGAAAGAGGGTGCAAATTACGAATTACGGGAGAAATGGAAGAAACAGGTTTTTATTTATATACCGCTAAAATGTTATAAATAATTCTTTAAAACTAATACAAAAATTAATTTAATTAAGAAGAAAGTTTGATTACTCTAAAAGTACAAAATATTAATGACATATAGAACTCTTGGCGATGACTTAAATTAATTTTAGGAGGTAAAGTTCTATTTGGAGCTGTTTAAAATAATATAAAGTTTTAATAGGTTTTTACTAAATACTACAATTATATATATACACCTTTTGTGTAAGTTATGTCCTAAAATACGTGAAAATAGTGATTTTATGAGGTTTATGAGGCATAACTTACAACAGCGGTCTTGGCCAATAATAAGCCAAGAATAAGCTAACCCAAGCCATTCGAAAGCTCGCGAAAATGTGAACTTTTGAGAGGTGTTAGATTAAAATCGATTATGGTGTGGTAGCCTTTTTTTTGATATTCAATATGTCCGGGTATTCTATCTCTTCGAGATTTTAAAAGTAAGATATGTAACCAGGGTAGATAAGTTCTAAAGATTAATTTAAACAAAAGTTGTTTGTAATGTTTTTTTCAAAAAATCAACAGATTTTGAGATAAATGGCTTTAAAAATAGAAATTTTTATAAAAAATTGAAAAATATCCACTTTTCATGGTCGAATAACTCTTAAGCAAATTATTTTTAACACTTAAATTTTTTTTGTATGTTCTGGAAGATGTTTCCAGCCTGTTCTCAAATTTTGGAGTGATTTAAAATTTTCATCGTACCACTTGACGTGAATTAGCCCATATATGTGTATATATATGTATGTATGTATGTGGGTGTGTGTGCGTGCGGCGGAATATTTATATAATATATATATTTTAAAATTGTTTTTTCAAGAATACATAATATATGTATTTTTTCCGTGCGCAAAAAAAAAGTTGTGAACATAACATGAAAGAATGTGTATTTGTTTACTCATTCTTGATAAAACTCATAAAATTTTTAAACATATACTCAATAATAATAACGGATCTAAAATTCAATGTAATGATTTAAATACAGATGCAAAATTATTTGAAGATGAAATAAATATTACACAGTATAACATACACTTTTCCAAATATCTATATGTGAAATATAAAATAAATTAAAAATTGAATACATTAATTATTGCGTTTTTAAGATAATTCTATTATAAATAGTAATGGCAAAAGAAAATTCAAATTTTAACAGTGGCAATATAAAATACGAATTACATTTCAAAAGTTTTTCGAAAACTATTAATTTAGGAGCATTTAATTTAAATATTTTTTAAATTAATATTTCAAAATTGTATGGATATATAAGTGTGTAGATAATTTATATTTATATAACACAATATTTTAAATAAACAAGTATGTATTTATTAGAAACAGAAGGATATTTAAGAAATGAATTTGTTTATAATAATCAAAATAAATATTTGGGCTCTGCATAGTAAAAATAAATTGGATATAATTATGGATTAAAACGCAAATTTTGAAAGAGGGTGCAAATTACGAATCACGGGAGAAATGGAAGAAACAGGTTTTTATTTATATAGCGCTAAAATTTTATAAATAATTCTTTAAAACTAATACAAAAATTAATTTAATTAAGAAGAAAGTTTTATTACTCTAAAAGTACAAAATATTAATGACATAGAACTTTTGGCGATGATCGTTCGTCATTAAATAAATTAATTTTAGGAGTTGAAGTTTTATTTATAACCGTTTAAAATAATCCAAAATTTTAATAAGTTGTTAACTAAAATACTACAATTTAGTAAGTATATGTACTTTACTATTTTTGGTAAGTTAATTTTTCATTAACATTTATAATTATTAAAATATAAATGTAAGCTTTATGAGAATTCATATAGTTTAAAATTTACAGTTAACATTTAATATGTCTCTATTTTTTTTATTATTTTTATTCGGATTTCATTGTACTAAATTTTGGTAAACTTTTATTTATAAATTATAATAACTATAGCAATACCTCCAAGGTGTTGTGTGAATCTGTTTAATTTTTAAGGTGTCCATGATAGTGAAAAAATAATACAATTTAAAACATTATTTTAAATAAATTAATTACGAAAAACCTTTTTCGAAATTAAAAATAGGGGGTTGGCGCGCGAAGCGCGCAGGGGGGCGAAGCCCCCCTAGTATATATATATATATATATATTGTGACAAAGTATGTAATACCTATCACAATAATAAGCGAGCGAGTCCCAATACAAACTAGCCTACCTATCCTCACATCTCTAAGCCTACCTAGCCTATCCGAAGCTCCCCAAATCCCCAATACTTCTCTTGGTTCCCTCCACGTAGCACATGGAAGCAGCATGGCAGGAGAGGCGACACAACTTCCAGGAGGCTTCGCACCAGGACCATGGAGCAGCCTGCGATGGCCCAAGGTGCCAGATGGAGCAGCACGAGCAGCAACAAGATATCCAGGAAGCTGTGAAACAGTTAAATAATTAATAAGAATCCTAATTAGAAGGAAACAAGGACGCATGTAGTGCACATAGTAACTGACAGCTACATGCTAGGAGAGGATTGGAAGTGAGGTTATGGTAATCATAACATTACCATAGCTCTCAATTAATAATTAGTAAATAATACGCAGCACTCCCTCGGGAGATAGATATTCACCTAAGAAGCAGCCAGAATCCCCGCAGCAACGCAGCATCGAAGAAGAGCAGCAGTCACCGACCCGACGCGCACCAGCTGAGCAGCCACCGTGAGAGCGAGTGAGAGAGAAGACTCGAAGATCGGCCGTCCCGTCTGCACCTGTAACAGAGTAGACTCATTAGCCGATACGTTAGACATCACGGAACGATCATAAAGGCTTACCTGGGTTACAGCATCACCAGGAACACCGTCCTCTCCGTGGGAAGCAGCAGCCTCGGCAACGTCGTCCGCCTTGATAACATGGCCGCGAGCACTCACTACACGAGGCGCGCGAGACGACGGCGGCCGACGGGCAACTCGACGCGAGAAGCTGCGCGCGCACGTCGGGCCCGAGCAGCGAAGCAGCGAACGAGCCCGAGCTCGAAAGAGCTCATCGGGACGCCTTCGAGGCAACATCGGCCGACCGATAGATATTATACTTTCGAGTGTGTGTGTGTGTGCACGAGAGAGAGCATTTGACCGAGCATAAGCAGCAACTCGAGGAGACGATCTCCACGTTGATAAGGTGGGTGCACGCCTGCATTGGATATCCGCGTTTCCTCCAACGCGTAAGTATGCTTCCCCTTTCATTCCCCTCCCCTTCCCTCGCGCAGCAAGTAGCAGCAGCTCGCACGCAGCCGAGCGTAATTGTATAAATTCGCCGCGATCGTACGCGGCTGGCGCCCAATATTCTTATTAGCTATTATAATAAATTACTATTATTTTATCTAAATATAATTGTTTATTCGCCTTTGACGCCACGCCCCAATCCCCAGCGTGACCGTTACAATATATAATAACTTCTGTATTTAAATTAGATAGAAAAGAGAAGATCTCGACGTTTGCAATTATACAAACGTCACATTATCAATTGTTATTTGCAAAATTATATATTGTAACGGATTGAATATAAGGAATAAAAAAATCATCGAAGGTATCGGAGCACAAACCCACGATCCCAGGAGCGCGAGGCAGAAGCCTCACCACTGCGCTACCATTCGCAATTATCCCGGCTAGTCGACTTGGTCCTATCGACGAACGCCGCCGATAATTCAGGGACCTAACCTGCGCCGACACTCGAAAATCCGTACCCGTTATATCATGCGCATTTTTCAGAGTGTTTATAATTGCCACGTTCTCTTGATGACGTTGTTGTTGCTGTAAAATTCTATACTTAATATATTACGCGAAGAAAAGTGTCAATATTGAAAATTAGTATATTATTTAATACACGATGTACAAACTGCTAGAATAAAAATGTTAGCATATATACAATGTAGTAAAATTTAATAGAATTATTCATCTTTTCGTATTTTGAAAGTCTGTGCGACCGCAGATTTTTTAAGAATATTATCAATATTTTTAGTAATAATGACTTTAATGGCATAGTAATATTTACAATAAAAATATAGTGATAAGATGTGACGATTTCTATATGCTTTATTATTATCAATTGTAAATTTAATATTAACAATTACGATATTTACGAGAAAAATATATAGAAAAAATGTAAGCTAAAAGGACAGGTGAATAAAATGATAAATTACAAGGGGAGTATTTGACCGCCGGGAAACGGATCTCATCCTAACTTTGATATGTCTTTTATAATATAAAAATGTGGAGAAAGCTAAGTTATCTTTTGCCAATGGCCAGTTTTACGGGAGTTATTCGATATCTAATAATAATATTAGTAAAAATTACTTCCAATTTGATCGCTTATAACTCAAAAACAAATAAAGATAGGCACTCAAACCAAAAACCAGAAGCAATTTGAGTTCAAGTAGATGTGGTTTGAAAAAAAAAGCTCGAATTGCTTAATAGTTTTTGTCTTACCGAGCGACGTTAGGAGCGAGGTATATATGGCTAGTTTAATATGAAAAATATATTGTTTCTTTTGGCCTAATAATCTTTAATTTCTTATTTTCTTCATAACTTTGCTCCAAATTAAGCTATTTGAACTTTTTTTTCAAACCATATCTATTTGAACTCAACTTTCTACTGGTCGTTAGTTTGAGTGCCTATCTTTAGTTGTTTCCGAGTTATAGGTAATCAAATTGGAAATAATTTTCACTGATATTGTTATTAGATGTCGAATAATTTCCGTAAAAGTGGCCATTGGCATGAGATAACTTGGCTTTCTTCATATTTTTATATTATAAAAGACATACCAAAGTTAGGATATGATCCGTTTTCCAGAGATCAAGTACTCCCCTTGTAAGTAATTTTCGTGGACGTCCGCATATTTCTTTTACAAAATGTATAATTGCAATTGTAGTTATGCAGACTCCTGATGATGAATGACTAAAATTTTAACAGTAATGTTTAAATGTGATTCTAATCCACTTACATGAGATAGACCGTGTACACATTGTAATAAAAAAATAATAGTTAGCAAATAATTTTAAAAAATTGAAAAATTGTGTAAGAAACAGCTAAATATCTTTTTTAAATAAACAGTTATACTTATTTTGCAATTTTGTTTCATTTTAGTTACTTAAAATCATATTTAAAAGTTTGTGTTAAAATTTTAGCCTATTCAATAATTTGGTTCCTGAGATATTCTGGGGTAAGTTCATTCTGGAAAAAAATCAAATTACGAAGTGTCAAATTTAATTAAAATAGTTATATTACATATAAATTGGTCAAAAAACTGTAAATGAAAGTTAATAATAATATAATTTGTTTAAAAAATTAAGAGATGTTTTCAACTGTTTTAAAAAAATATTAATTGTTAATATTGAATATTGTTGTTTAAATTTAACCCTAGCTTGTCGCTGTAATTTTACCGCTATCTGACCTTATTGGCCTTTAGTAGACCTGTATAGATCGCCTTGAGGCTGGACATTCACACGTATTGGACATAAAAATTTCTATTCTTGTGATGGTTGGTGTTAAAAAAGAGGTTTTCAAGTTTAATATAATTTACAATTATTTTATATATAAAGAACACCTACTGATTCTCAGGAGGAGCAGCAAATAAATTATCTGTAGATTGTTCTGGTTCTTCCACATCGTGTAAATCATCAGGTATACTTTGTAGAAAGACATCAAACTCATTATCAATATTGATCAATTCATTTGGTATCCCGTCATCACTACCAGTACTAGGAGAGTCAATTTTTTTATTACTGTCCATCTGAAAATAAATAAATATGTACATATAAGTATTATCGTAGTATAGATATCATTCAGTCTCAATTGCAGAGAATTGAAATTTGTGGGTTGCAAAGGATTGACATCGTTACACATGCACGTCACATCGTGACCCCAGCTTTGCAAGACGAAAAGGTCTCTTATGCCAATCCTGAATTCCGGACAAATGTCTACAGCCAAATCCTGCGAGTAGGAGTGATGTAAGGACCTTTACTCGTCGTCCAGCAAACCTGTTTTGGCTGCACCGTAACAGGTGTCTTCCCTGCAGCAAACAAAACTTCGAATGCCGCACAAATCTTGACAGATTTTAGGATGTTGAGGATGTCCCAAAAATCACAAAGCTCTCGCGATCAGATGTTGCAAACGAAACGAAATTCTTGCATCACAGACGGGAGAGTAGAGGCTATATTACTACTCTCCTTATTGAACCTGACAAACTTTCTCTTCTCGGCAAGAGCCTGTCTTAGGCCCAACTGGTGATATCGTCAATACACAAAAGGATGCAAAAGAACCTAAGGCTGGCGAAGGAATGAAAAAAATTCATGGATCAATCTCGACCACATGAAACTTCTTTCGCCCGAGAAGCTCCCTAAGATTACGGCAAATTAACTTTCGTAACACCGATATGGCAACGAGGTGATGAGGGACTAAGCTTTGAATCGTTTTAATGCTCACCAGCAGAGGATTGTTTGGGCCCCCTCTAAAAACGAACAAGTGTCTCATTATCTCATTCAAACAGTCACGTATAGCGAGACCTGCGCACACTATCTTGCTCTACGAACATTGAGATAACTGTGCTTCGACAAAGGAGCGCGATTTTCACAGGACGTAGACGCTATACAAAACGCGCTGTACACGGACGACTTTCTGATCGGGATGGACGACCTTCCCACTGCCCGATATCGTCGGGATCAGCTGATTGACCTCCTCTTTGCGGGCGGGTTTAGCCTAAAAAAGTGGGTATTAAACTGTTCACGAATACTTGACGAACTACTCCCAAACGACAGACGGTGCCGAGAATGGCTTCAGTTTTTCGAGGGCCCTGTCAACGAACTGGGTGTATCCTGGAACTCGATAGAAGACAACTTGGTTTTTTCACCTTCCCGATACAGAGCTAACGAAAAAAAGGAATTAGCAGAATTGGCCAGGATTTTCAATCTTGCTGGATGGTTGGTCCCTGATACAGTCATAACAATGATTATACACAACCTTTGCCAGTTATTATACAGAACCGTGGCCAGTACAAGCGGGACGAAGCCTTCCCAAAACCATGGCCCAGTAAATGCACATACTTATAAAAGGACATGAGTGACGAATGCCTGCTGCGGGTCCCACAGTAGATCGGACATCTTGAAACAAGCCACGTACAGCTTCAGACGTTTACGGAAGCGAGTAATAGGGTCATTGCGGCATCCGTCTACATCCGGACTTTTTATGGCAGAAATAGAAACCTAGTGAAATTCTCTATACAACGATATGCATTACACAGGGAGTTAAATGGGATTCAAAAATCATTTGAAGGTCGAATGCTTGGTTACAGGATGCAGGACAGAGCAAACCGACTCTAGATTCTGGTTCAGTGACCCCGAAAACCCATGGGGCCATGTCCGCAATCAGCTTCCATTAGTTCTTCTGTCAGTGACCCCGAAAAAATTAATCACGGGCAAGTCGTTTAAGCCTTAAAATATACATATTTAACCTTCTTGCGCATGCTATGCGCATCTCTTTCGACCGATCACATGCTAGTAGCTCTTAGCATTGTTAGATGCTTGTTTCATCGTTCCTTTTCAATTTAAATGTATTGCTTTCATATTAAGTTAAATGTTCAAACAAATCTTTTTAAATTCCATTGAAAAATATTCACTTTCATTTTTTTATGCTTCGGGATTTTTTACTTACTACCAACTAGTTAACTAACTGTTAATTGCAATTTATCGATACCATATCCCAGCAGCTATAAGGCTGCGACTCTCTGAAAGAGAAAGAATATAACTCCTTAAGATACGAGGTTGTGGAGGTGTAAAACGTTCTTTCACACAGGTTAAAAATCTTTTTAATGAAACTTTGAGACAAGGGTTACCTCCGATATCAAAATCAACAGTTGAACAAATTGTGACACGTTTTGAAGGCATCGGAGTGTGAAAGATCGTCCATGAACTGGAAGGTCAAAATAGATACTACAGAAGGCATCATTGAATATTTTACTATAACAAAAAAAAACAAATGAATAAATGAAAATATTTTTGAACGAAAACAAATATGTTTAAGAAACGAAAGCATTGAGAACGCTAGCATTAGAAAAATTATCGTAACCGTAAAACCTTAGGAAAATTTCAAAAGGAAGCAAGCACGACACTTTCCCAGACCCTTGCACATATGTGTGTATAAAAAATTGTATATCTGAAGGTAATATACTCCTCAAATTTACAGCTTTCCGGAGAACACTCAAACTCTCTCCTAGGCATCTGGGGAAAAACATTTTTTTTACATACGCTTATATAGTATATATATAAAAAAAAGATCTTAGGTCAAAAGTGGTATGCAACTACGCATTTTGCCATTACATGTGTTTTCTCTCATATATGCCTAAGCTACGAAAAGAGATTTTGTATTTTCTCAAGGAGCACAAATTATTAAAAATGCGTAACGTACCAATATAATATATAATATTGTATATAAGCTCCATTTTTTAAGAAATACTTGCACGCAATCACATACAAGCAATCTGAATTTTACATTGGATCGAATTGAAATCTAAATCTTATACAATTAATAGATAATTAATTATGTGCGTTATATATATTCGAACAGTTTTAGAGTCACAATTACAAACAATTTATATCTTTTTATAGTTTTTAATTTTTCTTCTTTTACATATTTGAAAGATAAAGAACGTCAAATTTATTACAAATAATTTCATTCGTTTTAAATTTTTGTTAGATTGCCAATATTGGTAACTTGCTTAAATAAAAATCATATTATTTATAATCTTTTTTTACACAGTTAAATATAATAAGTTTATAATACATCTGTTGGATTATACATCGCTATAATATTTAAAATTTTGAAAATTAAATAAACAATTATACTTGAAGTTAATATAACATGTATATTATAACATATTAAAAATTATTTCATTCAATAACATTGAATTTACTAATAAAAAAATAGGTAAATTATTTTATTTTCGACCATCTAACATTTATCATTGAAAATATTATAAATTTAATAAACATGCAATATATATATATATATATATTTATATATATGGTTCTCTGTGACATCGAAGATGAAAAAAATGAATATTGCTATAACTGTGGGAATATGTTTTAGAGGTATCCAGTAGTTCTCCTGGATTTTTTCAGATTTTTTCGGTGCTATTATTTTAAGTTACAGAGAGTCAAATTTGACATTTTAGCACTTTTTTTCATTATAGCCACTCCTAGTTGTTCGTCTAAAGCTTTCGTAAGGCGAAGCTCTGCCAGTCAACTCTTTGATTTTTATCCGAGGGCGTAGCTCTGCTACTCGGACTTTAAAGAAATACGGATTCAAAATCAAGAGAGATCTCGTATTCGGGAATCGAGACGCATCGTTGGTATTTACGAGCCTTAGTCAAGGAACTACGACTTGGACATCTGGCAATCATCGGACTCCGAAAGTATACATGGTGGGCCATTTTAATGGATCCACCCAAATATCTTCCAAAATAATCGTTAACCAAAAAAATTGTTCCTACAAAAGTTGTCCAGGTCAAAGGGGCCAATATGTCGGTGCAATTGGTTTTGACCTTGAACATTACTTCAAGGTCATCTGGAGGTCAACATTTTCTTTTAAATGGGAACCCCTATTTTTGACACCGGATTCGGAAAGAGCAGAAAATTCTACGCTCGAAACGGTATTTCGAAATTTTTTTGTATGACCCTTAGAAGGTCATTGCAAGGTCAAATGCCAAAAAGTACTGTGGTTGCCATTAATAACCCCAAAGCAGAATAACTCAACAACTCAACAACTTAACAACCCAATAACATAACGTGGGCACGACCGTGAAAATATTGACCATGAAACAACGACGTGATAATGAATAATTAATTTAAAATATTAACAAATTATTAAAATTTTTAGAACTTTTGCGCATAAATTTCACTTTCCTATTATTCTATGGTCATGAAACTACTCAAGGTTGTACGAAAATTTTAGTTACTTAATGTGAAACATTTTTTGTAGTAATTTAATAAAGAGGCTGTTTTTGAAGTTTACAATGATATTTTGCTATTTTCTTATATTAATTTTATTGCAATAGAAACCAAATCCACATTATATTAAAATTTTATACTGTCAAAATGACGATTTAAGTATAAATTATGTTATATTTTTTTAAATAGTTTGTAAAATTTTTTTTTTAATTCAATATGATCGCGGCACCCAAAGGAATAATTAGACACAGTGTTTGACTTATTTATAGGTATTTAATTAATTTTTTATTGGTATTAAAGTTTAAGTCTGAGCGTACGTCAGTACATCCATACGTCCGTACGTCCGTACGTCAGTACAGGTGGCTTTTTATTTTTTAACTCTTCTTATATCTCTCATGGATTTTCGAAAAAATGAATTTTTTTTTTAATGAAAGTGATCGCGGAACCACACGGATTAATTAGAAATAGTGTTTAACTTTTTTATGGGTGTTTAATTACTTTTTTATTTACTTTTTTTACTTTTTTATAGTCGATTAGTTATAACTGAAGATAACATTAAGGATTGGACATCATCAACAAATATATGGGAATATTTAATATATAAGGGAATATTTTTTTTTTAATTTCGAAATATGGGTTCCAGTAGATGATGCCCCGTCGACCTATGGGTAACAGTAGGGACCTAAACAGCTTCTACAGGAAGAAAAAATTTTTTTTTTGGTTTCGTAATAGGCCTTCCAGTAGATGTTGCCCCGTCGACCTATGGGTAACAGTAGGGACCTAAACATCGTCTACAGGAAGAAAAATTTTTTTTTTTTTACGTAATAGGTCTTTCAGTAGATATTACCCCGATGACCTGGAGGTAACATTACCGACCTGGCCATCTTCTACAGGAAGAAAATTTTTTTTTTTGGTTTCGTAATAGGCCTTCCAGTAGATAATGCCCCGTCGACCTATGGGTAACAGTAGGGACCTAAACATCTTCTACAGGACGAAAAATTTTTTTTTTGGTTTCGTAATAGGCCCCCAGTAGATGATGCCCCGTCGATCTATGGGTAACAGTAGGGATCTAAACATCTTCTACAGGAAGAAAAATTTTTTTTTTGGTTTCGTAATAGGCCTTCCAGTAGATGATGCCCCGTCGACCTATGGGTAACAGTAGGGACCTAAGCATCTTCTACAGGAAGAAAAATTTTTTTTTTGGTTTCGTAATAGGCCCCCCAGTAGATGATGCCCCGTCGATCTATGGGTAACAGTAGGAACCTAAACATCTTCTACAGGAAGAAAAATTTTTTTTTTTGGTTTCGTAATAGGCCATCCAGTAGATGATGTCCATCGACCTATGGGTAACAGTAGGAACCTAAACATCTTCTACAGGAAGAAAAATTTTTTTTTTGGTTTCGTAATAGGCCCCCCAGTAGATGATGCCCCGTCAATCTATGGGTAGCAGTAGGAATCTAAATATCTTCTACAGGAAAAAAAATTTTTTTTTTGGTTTCGTAATAGGCCTTCCAGTAGATGATGCCCCGTCGACCTATGGGTAACAGTAGGGACCTAAACATCTTCTACAGGAAGAAAAATTTTTTTCTTGGTTTCGTAATAGGCCCCCCAGTAGATGATGCCCTGTCGATCTATGGGTAACAGTAGGGACCTAAACATCTTCTACAGGAAGAAAAATTTTTTTTTTTGGTTTCGTAATAGGCCTTCCAGTAGATGATGCCCCGTCGACCTATTGGTAACAGTAGGGACCTAAACATCTTCTACAGGAAGAAAAATTTTTTTTTTGGTTTCGTAATAGGCCCCGAGTAGATGATGCCCCGTCGATCTATGGGTAACAGTAGGGACCCAAACATCTTCTACAGGAAGAAAAATTTTTTTTTTGGTTTCGTAATAGGCCCCCCAGTAGATGATGCCCCGTCGATCTATGGGTAACAGTAGGGACCTAAGCATCTTCTACAGGAAGAAAAATTTTTTTTTTGGTTTCGTAATAGGCCCCCAGTAGATTATGCCCCGTCGATCTATGGGTAACAGTAGGGACCTAAACATCTTCTACAGGAAGAAAAATTTTTTTTTTTGGTTTCGTAATAGGCCTTCCAGTAGATGATGTCCATCGACCTATGGGTAACAGTAGGACCTAAACATCTTCTACAGGAAGTAAAATTTTTTTTTCGGTTTCGTAATAGGCCCTCCAGCAGATGATGCCCCGTCGACCTATGGGTAACAGTAGGGACCTAGACATCTATATGTCTTCTATCTATCTTCTTCTACAGGAAGAAAATTTTTTTTTTTTACTTACTATGTTTTTCAGTAGATATTTCCCCGATAACCTGGAGGGAACATTACCGACCTGGACATCTTCTACAGGAAGAAAATTTTTCTTTTATTTCGTAATAAGTCATTCTCTATATGTTGCCCCAATGACCTGGAGGTAACATTACCGACCTCGACATCTTCTACAGGAAGAAAAAATTTTTTTTTGGTTTCGTAAGAGGCCTTCCAGTAGATGTTGCCCCGTCGACCTATGGGTAACAGTAGGGACCTAAACATCGTCTACAGGAAGAAAATTTTTTTTTTTTTTTACGTAATAGGTCTTTCAGTAGATATTACCTTGATGACCTGGAGGTAACATTACCGACCTGGCCATCTTTTACAGGAAGAAAATTTTTTTTTTTGGTTTCGTAATAGGCCTTCCAGTAGATAATGCCCCGTCGACATATGGGTAACAGTAGGGACCTAAACATCTTCTACAGGAAGAAAAATTTTTTTTTTGGTTTCGTAATAGGCCCCCCAGTAGATGATGCCCCGTCGATCTATGGGTAACAGTAGGGACCTAAACATCTTCTACAGGAAGAAAAATTTTTTTTTTTGGTTTCGTAATAGGCCTTCCAGTAGATGATGCCCCGTCGTCCTATTGGTAACAGTAGGGACCTAAACATCTTCTACAGGAAGAAAAATTTTTTTTTGGTTTCGTAATAGGCCCCCCAGTAGATGATGCCCCGTCGATCTATGGGTAACAGTAGGGACCTAAACATCTTCTACAGGAAGAAAAATTTTTTTTTGGTTTCGTAATAGGCCTTCCAGTAGATGATGCCCCGTCGACCTATGGGTAACAGTAGGGACCTAAGCATCTTCTACAGGAAGAAAAAATTTTTTTTTGGTTTCGTAATAGGCCCCCCAGTAGATGTTGCCCCGTCGACCTATGGGTAACAGTAGGGACCTAAACATCGTCTACAGGAAGAAAAATTTTTTTTTTCTTTACGTAATAGGTCTTTCAGTAGATATTACCCCGATGACCTGGAGGTAACATTACCGACCTGGCCATCTTCTACAGGAAGAAAATTTTATTTTTTGGTTTCGTAATAGGCATTCCAGTAGATAATGCCCCGTCGACATATAGGTAACAGTAGGGACCTAAACATCTTCTACAGGAAGAAAAATTTTTTTTTTTGGTTTCGTAATAGGCCTTCCAGTAGATGATGCCCCGTCGACCTATGGGTAACAGTAGGGACCTAAGCATCTTCTACAGGAAGAAAAATTTTTTTTTGGTTTCGTAATAGGCCCCCCAGTAGATAATGCCCCGTCGATCTATGGGTAACAGTAGGGACCTAAACATCTTCTACAGGAAGAACAACTTTTTTTTTTGATTTCGTAATAGGCCTTCCAGTAGATGATGCCCCGTCGACCTATGGGTAACAGTAGGGACCTAAACATCGTCTACAGGAAGAAAATTTTTTTTTTTACGTAATAGGTCTTTCAATAGATATTACCCCGATGACCTGGAGGTAACATTACCGACCTGGCCATCTTCTACAGAAAGAAAATTTTTTTTTTGGTTTCGTAATAGGCCTTCCAGTAGATAATGCCCCGTCGACCTATGGGTAACAGTAGGGACCTAAACATCTTCTACAGGAAGAAAAATTTTTTTTGGTTTCGTAATAGGCCCCCCAGTAGATGATGCCCTGTCGATCTATGGGTAACAGTAGGGACCTAAACATCTACAGGAAGAAAAATTTTTTTTTTTTGGTTTCGTAATAGGCCTACCAGTAGATGATGCCCCGTCGACCTATGGGTAACAGTAGGGACCTAAGCATCTTCTACAGGAAGAAAAATTTTATTTTTGGTTTCGTAATAGGCCCCTTAGTAGATGATGCCCCGTCGACCTATGGGTAACAGTAGGGACCTAAACATCTTCTACAGGAAGAAAAAATTTTTTTTTGGTTTCGTAATAGGCCTTCCAGTAAATGATGTCCCGTCGACCCATGGGTAACAGTAGGAACCTAAACATCGTCTGCAGGAAGAAAATTTTTTTTTTTTTTACGTAATAGGTCTTTCAGTAGATATTACCCCGATGACCTGGAGGTAACATTACCGACCTGGCCATCTTCTACAGGACACAAATTTTTTTTTTGGTTTCGTAATAGGCCCCCCAGTAGATGATTCCCCGTCGACGTATGGGTAACAGTAGGGACCTAAACATCTTCTACAGGAAGAAAAAATTTTATTTTGGTTTCGTAATAGGCCTTCCAGTAAATGATGTCCCGTCGACCCATGGGTAACAGTAGGAACCTAAACATCGTCTGCAGGATGAAAATTTTTTTTTTTTTTACGTAATAGGTCTTTCAGTAGATATTACCCCGATGACCTGGAGGTAACATTACCGACCTGGCCATCTTCTAGAGGAAACCAATTTTTTTTTTTGGTTTCGTAATAGGCTCCCCAGTAGATGATGCCCCGTCGGTCTATGGGTAACAGTAGGGACCTAAACATCTTCTACAGGAAGAAAAATTTTTTTTTTGGTTTCGTAATAGGCATCCCAGTAGATGATGCCCTGTCGATCTATGGGTAACAGTAGGGACCTAAACATCTTCTACAGGAAGAAAATTTTTTTTTTGGTTTCGTAATAGGCCCCGAGTAGATGATGCCCCGTCGATCTATGGGTAACAGTAGGGACCTAAACATCTTCTACAGGAAGAAAAAATTTTTTTTTTTGGTTTCGTAATAGGCCTTCCTGTAGATGATGCCCCGTCGACCTATGGGTAACAGTAGGGACATAAACATCTTCTACAGGAAAAAATTTTTTTTTTGGTTTCGTAATTGGCCCCCCAGTAGATGATGCCCCGTCAATCTATGGGTAGCAGTAGGGACCTAAACATCTTCTACAGGAAGTAAAATTTTTTTTCTCAGTTTCGTAATAGGCCTTCCAGTAGATGATGCCCCGTCGATCTATGGGTAGCAGTAGGGACCCAAACATCTTCTACAGGAAGAAAAATTTTTTTTTTGGTTTCGTAATAGGCCCCCCAGTAGATGATGCCCCGTCGATCTATGGGTAACAGTAGGGACCTAAACATCTACAGGAAGAAAAATTTTTTTTTTTTGGTTTCGTAATAGGCCTTCCAGTAGATGATGCCCCGTCGACCTATGGGTAACAGTAGGGACCTAAGCATCTTCTACAGGAAGAAAAATTTTATTTTTGGTTTCGTAATAGGCCCCTTAGTAGATGATGCCCCGTCGACCTATGGGTAACAGTAGGGACTAAACATCTTCTACAGGAAGAAAAATTTTTTTTTGGTTTCGTAATAGGCCCCCCAGTAGATGATGCCCCGTCGATCTATGGGTAACAGTAGGGACCTAAACATCTTCTACAGGAAGAAAAATTTTTTTTTTGGTTTCGTAATAGGCCTTCCAGTAGATGATGCCCCGTCGACCTATGGGTAACAGTAGGGACCTAAGCATCTTCTACAGGAAGAAAAAATTTTTTTTTTGGTTTCGTAATAGGCCTTCCAGTAGATATGCCCCGTCGACATATGGGTAACAGTAGGGACCTAAACATCTTCTACAGGAAGAAAAATTTTTTTTTTTGGTTTCGTAATAGGCCTTCCAGTAGATGATGCCCCGGTCGACCTATGGGTAACAGTAGGACCTAAGCATCTTCTACAGGAAGAAAAATTTTTTTTTTGGTTTCGTAATAGGCCTCCTAGTAGATGAATGCCCCGTCGATCTATGGGTAACAGTAGGGACCTAAACATCTTCTACAGGAAGAAAAATTTTTTTTTTGGTTTCGTAATAGGCCTTCCAGTAGATGATGCCCCGTCGACCTATGGGTAACAGTAGGGACCTAAGCATCTTCTACAGGAAGAAAAATTTTTTTTTGGTTTCGTAATAGGCCCCCAGTAGATGATGCCCCGTCGATCTATGGGTAACAGTAGGGACCTAAACATCTTCTACAGGAAGAAAAATTTTTTTTTGGTTTCGTAATAGGCCCCCCAGTAGATGATGCCCCGTCGATCTATGGGTAACAGTAGGGACCTAAACATCTTCTACAGGAAGAAAAATTTTTTTTTGGTTTCGTAATAGGCCTTCCAGTAGATGATGCCCCGTCGACCTATGGGTAACAGTAGGGACCTAAGCATCTTCTACAGGAAGAAAAAATTTTTTTTTGGTTTCGTAATAGGCCCCCCAGTAGATGTTGCCCCGTCGACCTATGGGTAACAGTAGGGACCTAAACATCGTCTACAGGAAGAAAAATTTTTTTTTGGTTTCGTAATAGGCCCCCAGTAGATGATGCCCCGTCGATCTATGGGTAGCAGTAGGAATCTAAATATCTTCTACAGGAAAAAAAATTTTTTTTTTGGTTTCGTAATAGGCCTTCCAGTAGATGATGCCCCTTCGATCTATGGGTAACAGTAGGGACCTAAACATCTTCTACAGGAAGAAAAATTTTTTTTTGGTTTCGTAATAGGCCTTCCAGTAGATGATGCCCCGTCGACCTATGGGTAACAGTAGGGACCTAAACATCTTCTACAGGAAGAAAAATTTTTTTCTTGGTTTCGTAATAGGCCCCCCAGTAGATGATGCCCTGTCGATCTATGGGTAACAGTAGGGACCTAACATCTTCTACAGGAAGAAAAATTTTTTTTTTGGTTCGTAATAGGCCTTCCAGTAGATGATGCCCCGTCGATCCTATGGGTAACAGTAGGGACCTAAAGCATCTTCTACAGGAAGAAAAATTTTTTTTTGGTTTCGTAATAGGCCTTCCAGTAGATGATGCCCCGTCGACCTATGGGTAACAGTAGGGACCTAAGCATCTTCTACAGGAAGAAAAATTTTTTTTTTGGTTTCGTAATAGGCCTTCCAGTAGATGATGCCCCGTCGACATATGGGTAACAGTAGGGACCTAAACATCTTCTACAGGAAGAAAAATTTTTTTTTTGGTTTCGTAATAGGCCTTCCAGTAGATGATGCCCCGTCGACCTATGGGTAACAGTAGGGACCTAAGCATCTTCTACAGGAAGAAAAATTTTTTTTTTGGTTTCGTAATAGGCCACCTAGTAGATAATGCCCCGTCGATCTATGGGTAACAGTAGGGACCTAAACATCTTCTACAGGAAGAAAAATTTTTTTTTTTGGTTTCGTAATAGGCCTTCCAGTAGATGATGCCCCGTCGTCCTATGGGTAACAGTAGGGACCTAAGCATCTTCTACAGGAAGAAAAATTTTTTTTTGGTTTCGTAATAGGCCTTCCAGTAGATGATGCCCCGTCGACCTATTGGTAACAGTAGGGACCTAAACATCTTCTACAGGAAGAAAAATTTTTTTTTTGGTTTCGTAATAGGCCCCCCAGTAGATGATGCCCCGTCGATCTATGGGTAACAGTAGGGACCTAAACATCTTCTACAGGAAGAAAAATTTTTTTTTTGGTTTCGTAATAGGCCTTCCAGTAGATGATGCCCCGTCGACCTATGGGTAACAGTAGGGACCTAAGCATCTTCTACAGGAAGAAAAAATTTTTTTTTGGTTTCGTAATAGGCCCCCCAGTAGATGTTGCCCCGTCGACCTATGGGTAACAGTAGGGACCTAAACATCGTCTACAGGAAGAAAAATTTTTTTTTTGGTTTCGTAATAGGCCCCCCAGTAGATGATGCCCCGTCAATCTATGGGTAGCAGTAGGAATCTAAATATCTTCTACAGGAAAAAAAATTTTTTTTTTGGTTTCGTAATAGGCCTTCCAGTAGATGATGCCCCTTCCATCTATGGGTAACAGTAGGGACCTAAACATCTTCTACAGGAAGAAAAATTTTTTTTTTGGTTTCGTAATAGGCCTTCCAGTAGATGATGCCCCGTCGACCTATGGGTAACAGTAGGGACCTAAACATCTTCTACAGGAAGAAAAATTTTTTTCTTGGTTTCGTAATAGGCCCCCCAGTAGATGATGCCCTGTCGATCTATGGGTAACAGTAGGGACCTAAACATCTTCTACAGGAAGAAAAATTTTTTTTTTTTGGTTTCGTAATAGGCCTTCCAGTAGATGATGCCCCGTCGTCCTATGGGTAACAGTAGGGACCTAAGCATCTTCTACAGGAAGAAAAATTTTTTTTTTGGTTTCGTAATAGGCCCCCCAGTAGATGATGCCCCGTCGATCTATGGGTAACAGTAGAGACCTAAACATCTTCTACAGGAAGAAAATTTTTTTTTTTTGATTTCGTAATAGGCCTTCCAGTAGATGATGTCCATCGACCTATGGGTAACAGTAGGGACCTAAACATCTTCTACAGGAAGAAAAATTTTTTTTTTTGGTTTCGTAATAGGCCTTCCAGTAGATGATGCCCCGTCGACCTATTGGTAACAGTAGGGACCTAAACATCTTCTACAGGAAGAAAAATTTTTTTTTTGGTTTCGTAATAGGCCCCGAGTAGATGATGCCCCGTCGATCTATGGGTAACAGTAGGGACCCAAACATCTTCTACAGGAAGAAAAATTTTTTTTTTTATTTACTATGTTTTTCAGTAGATATTTCCCCGATAACCTGGAGGGAACATTACCGTCCTGGACATCTTCTACAGTAAGAAAATTTTTTCTTTTATTTCGTAATAAGTCTTTCTCTATATGTTGCCCCAATGACCTGGAGGTAACATTACCGACCTCGACATCTTCTACAGGAAGAAAAAATTTTTTTTTTGGTTTCGTAATAGGCCTTCCAGTAGATGTTGCCCCGTCGACCTATGGGTAACAGTAGGGACCTAAATATCGTCTACAGGAAGAAAAATTTTTTTTTTTTTTACGTAATAGGTCTTCCAGTAGATGATGCCCCGTCGATCTATGGGTAACAGTAGGAACCTAAACATCTTCTACAGGAAGAAAAATTTTTTTTTTTGGTTTCGTAATAGGCCTTCCAGTAGATGATGCCCCGTCGACCTATGGGTAACAGTAGGGACCTAAGCATCTTCTACAGGAAGAAAAATTTTTTTTTGGTTTCGTAATAGGCCCCCCAGTAGATAATGCCCCGTCGATCTATGGGTAACAGTAGGGACCTAAACATCTTCTACAGGAAGAAAAATTTTTTTTTTTGGTTTCGTAATAGGCCTTCCAGTAGATGATGTCCATCGACCTATGGGTAACAGTAGGGACCTAAGCATCTTCTACAGGAAGAAAAATTTTTTTTTTGGTTTCGTAATAGGCCCCCCAGTAGATGATGCCCCGTCGATCTATGGGTAACAGTAGGGACCTAAACATCTTCTACAGGAAGAAAAATTTTTTTTTTTGGTTTCGTAATAGGCCCCCCAGTAGATGATGCCCCGTCGATCTATGGGTAACAGTAGGGACCTAAGCATCTTCTACAGGAAGAAAAATTTTTTTTTTGGTTTCGTAATAGGCCCCCCAGTAGATGATGCCCCGTCGATCTATGGGTAACAGTAGGGACCTAAACATCTTCTACAGGAAGAAAAATTTTTTTTTTTGGTTTCGTAATAGGCCTTCCAGTAGATGATGTCCATCGACCTATGGGTAACAGTAGGACCTAAACATCTTCTACAGGAAGTAAAATTTTTTTTTCGGTTTCGTAATAGCCTCTATATGATGCCCCGTCGACCATGGGTAACAGTAGGACCTAGACATCTATACATATCTATCTTCTACAGGAAGAAAATTTTTTTTTTTTACTACTATGTTTCCAGTAGATATTTCCCCTATAACCTGGGGAACAGTAGACCTACATCTTCTACAGGAAGAAAATTTTTTTTTTATTTCGTAATAATTTTCTAGATGGTCCCCTGACCTGGGTAACATTACCGACCTCGACATCTTCTACAGGAAGAAAAAATTTTTTTTTGGTTTCGTAATAGGCCTTCCAGTAGATGTGCCCCGTCGACCTATGGTAACAGTAGGACCTAAACATCTCTACAGGAAGAAAATTTTTTTTTTTTTCGTAATAGGTCTTTCAGTAGATGATGCCACCTGATGACCTGGAGTACATACCGACCGGCCATCTTCTACAGGAAAAAATTTTTTTTTTTGGTTTCGTAATAGGCCTTCCAGTAGATGATGCCCCGTCGACCTATGGGTAACAGTAGGGACCTAAGCATCTTCTACAGGAAGAAAAAATTTTTTTTTGGTTTCGTAATAGGCCCCCCAGTAGATGTTGCCCCGTCGACCTATGGGTAACAGTAGGGACCTAAACATCGTCTACAGGAAGAAAAATTTTTTTTTTCTTTACGTAATAGGTCTTTCAGTAGATATTACCCCGATGACCTGGAGGTAACATTACCGACCTGGCCATCTTCTACAGGAAGAAAATTTTTTTTTTTGGTTTCGTAATAGGCCTTCCAGTAGATAATGCCCCGTCGACATATAGGTAACAGTAGGGACCTAAACATCTTCTACAGGAAGAAAAATTTTTTTTTTTGGTTTCGTAATAGGCCTTCCAGTAGATGATGCCCCGTCGACCTATGGGTAACAGTAGGGACCTAAGCATCTTCTACAGGAAGAAAAATTTTTTTTTTGGTTTCGTAATAGGCCCCCCAGTAGATAATGCCCCGTCGATCTATGGGTAACAGTAGGGACCTAAACATCTTCTACAGGAAGAACAACTTTTTTTTTTTGATTTCGTAATAGGCCTTCCAGTAGATGATGCCCCGTCGACCTATGGGTAACAGTAGGGACCTAAACATCGTCTACAGGAAGAAAATTTTTTTTTTTTACGTAATAGGTCTTTCAATAGATATTACCCCGATGACCTGGAGGTAACATTACCGACCTGGCCATCTTCTACAGAAAGAAAATTTTTTTTTTGGTTTCGTAATAGGCCTTCCAGTAGATAATGCCCCGTCGACCTATGGGTAACAGTAGGGACCTAAACATCTTCTACAGGAAGAAAAATTTTTTTTTGGTTTCGTAATAGGCCCCCCAGTAGATGATGCCCTGTCGATCTATGGGTAACAGTAGGGACCTAAACATCTACAGGAAGAAAAATTTTTTTTTTTTGGTTTCGTAATAGGCCTACCAGTAGATGATGCCCCGTCGACCTATGGGTAACAGTAGGGACCTAAGCATCTTCTACAGGAAGAAAAATTTTATTTTTGGTTTCGTAATAGGCCCCTTAGTAGATGATGCCCCGTCGACCTATGGGTAACAGTAGGGACCTAAACATCTTCTACAGGAAGAAAAAATTTTTTTTTGGTTTCGTAATAGGCCTTCCAGTAAATGATGTCCCGTCGACCCATGGGTAACAGTAGGAACCTAAACATCGTCTGCAGGAAGAAAATTTTTTTTTTTTTTACGTAATAGGTCTTTCAGTAGATATTACCCCGATGACCTGGAGGTAACATTACCGACCTGGCCATCTTCTACAGGACACAAATTTTTTTTTTTGGTTTCGTAATAGGCCCCCCAGTAGATGATTCCCCGTCGACGTATGGGTAACAGTAGGGACCTAAACATCTTCTACAGGAAGAAAAATTTTATTTTGGTTTCGTAATAGGCCTTCCAGTAAATGATGTCCCGTCGACCCATGGGTAACAGTAGGAACCTAAACATCGTCTGCAGGATGAAAATTTTTTTTTTTTTTTACGTAATAGGTCTTTCAGTAGATATTACCCCGATGACCTGGAGGTAACATTACCGACCTGGCCATCTTCTAGAGGAAACCAATTTTTTTTTTTGGTTTCGTAATAGGCTCCCCAGTAGATGATGCCCCGTCGGTCTATGGGTAACAGTAGGGACCTAAACATCTTCTACAGGAAGAAAAATTTTTTTTTTGGTTTCGTAATAGTCATCCCAGTAGATGATGCCCTGTCGATCTATGGTAACAGTAGGGACCTAAACATCTTCTACAGGAAGAAAATTTTTTTTTTGGTTCGTAATAGGCCCCCGAGTAGATGATGCCCCGTCGATCTATGGGTAACAGTAGGGACCTAAACATCTTCTACAGGAAGAAAAAATTTTTTTTTTGGTTTCGTAATAGGCCTTCCTGTAGATGATGCCCCGTCGACCTATGGGTAACAGTAGGGACATAAACATCTTCTACAGGAAAAAATTTTTTTTTGGTTTCGTAATTGGCCCCCCAGTAGATGATGCCCCGTCAATCTATGGGTAGCAGTAGGGATCCTAAACATCTTCTACAGGAAGTAAAATTTTTTTTTCAGGTTTCGTAATAGGCCTTCCAGTAGATGATGCCCCGTCGATCTATGGGTAGCAGTAGGGACCCAAACACTTCTACAGGAAGAAAAATTTTTTTTTTTTTCGTAATAGGCCCCCCAGTAGATGATGCCCCGTCGATCTATGGGTAACAGTAGGGACCTAACATCGTCTACAGGAAGAAAATTTTTTTTTTTTTTTCGTAATAGGTCTTTCAAGAGATGCCCCGTGACCTGGAGGTAACATAACCGACCTGGCCTCTTCTACAGGAAGAAAATTTTTTTTTTTGGTTCGTAATAGGCCTTCCAGTAGAATGCCCCGTCGACCTAGGGTAACAGTAGGAACCCAAACATCTTCTACAGGAGAAAAATTTTTTTTTTGGTTTCGTAATAGGCCCCCCAGTAGATGATGCCCCGTCGATCTATGGGTAACAGTAGGGACCTAAACATTACAGGAAAAAAATTTTTTTTTTTGGTTTCGTAATAGGCCTTCCAGTAGATGATGCCCCGTCGACCTATGGGTAACAGTAGGGACCTAAGCATCTTCTACAGGAAGAAAAATTTTATTTTTGGTTTCGTAATAGGCCCCTTAGTAGATGATGCCCCGTCGACCTATGGGTAACAGTAGGGACCTAAACATCTTCTACAGGAAGAAAAATTTTTTTTTTGGTTTCGTAATAGGCCCCCCAGTAGATGATGCCCCGTCGATCTATGGGTAACAGTAGGGACCTAAACATCTTCTACAGGAAGAAAAATTTTTTTTTTGGTTTCGTAATAGGCCTTCCAGTAGATGATGCCCCGTCGACCTATGGGTAACAGTAGGGACCTAAGCATCTTCTACAGGAAGAAAAAATTTTTTTTTGGTTTCGTAATAGACCCCCCATAGATGTTGCCCCGTCGACCTATGGGTAACAGTAGGGACCTAAACATCGTCTACAGGAAGAAAAATTTTTTTTTTCTTTACGTAATAGGTCTTTCAGTAGATATTACCCCGATGACCTGGAGGTAACATTACCGACCTGGCCATCTTCTACAGGAAGAAAATTTTTTTTTTTGGTTTCGTAATAGGCCTTCCAGTAGATAATGCCCCGTCGACATATAGGTAACAGTAGGGACCTAAACATCTTCTACAGGAAGAAAAATTTTTTTTTTTGGTTTCGTAATAGGCCTTCCAGTAGATGATGCCCCGTCGACCTATGGGTAACAGTAGGGACCTAAGCATCTTCTACAGGAAGAAAAATTTTTTTTTTGGTTTCGTAATAGGCCACCTAGTAGATAATGCCCCGTCGATCTATGGGTAACAGTAGGGACCTAAACATCTTCTACAGGAAGAACAACTTTTTTTTTTGATTTCCTAATAGGCCTTCCAGTAGATGATGTCCATCGACCTATGGGTAACAGTAGGGACCTAAACATCTTCTACAGGAAGAAAAATTTTTTTTTTTGGTTTCGTAATAGGCCTTCCAGTAGATGATGCCCCGTCGACCTATGGGTAACAGTAGGGACCTAAACATCGTCTACAGGAAGAAATTTTTTTTTTTTACGTAATAGGTCTTTCAATAGATATTACCCCGATGACCTGGAGGTAACATAACCGACCTGGCCATCTTCTACAGGAAGAAAATTTTTTTTTTTGGTTTCGTAATAGGCCTTCCAGTAGATAATGCCCCGTCGACCTATGGGTAACAGTAGGAACCTAAACATCTTCTACAGGAAGAAAAATTTTTTTTTGGTTTCGTAATAGGCCCCCCAGTAGATGATGCCGCGTCGATCTATGGGTAACAGTAGGGACCTAAACATCTACAGGAAGAAAAATTTTTTTTTTTGGTTTCGTAATAGGCCTTCCAGTAGATGATGCCCCGTCGACCTATGGGTAACAGTAGGGACCTAAGCATCTTCTACAGGAAGAAAAATTTTATTTTTGGTTTCGTAATAGGCCCCTTAGTAGATGATGCCCCGTCAACCTATGGGTAACAGTAGGGACCTAAACATCTTCTACAGGAAGAAAAAATTTTTTTTTGGTTTCGTAATAGGCCTTCCAGTAAATGATGTCCCGTCGACCATGGGTAACAGTAGGAACCTAAACATCGTCTGCAGGAAGAAAATTTTTTTTTTTTTTACGTAATAGGTCTTTCAGTAGATATTACCCCGATGACCTGGAGGTAACATTACCGACCTGGCCATCTTCTACAGGACACAAATTTTTTTTTTTGGTTTCGTAATAGGCCCCCCAGTAGATGATTCCCCGTCGACGTATGGGTAACAGTAGGGACCTAAACATCTTCTACAGGAAGAAAAAATTTTATTTTGGTTTCGTAATAGGCCTTCCAGTAAATGATGTCCCGTCGACCCATGGGTAACAGTAGGAACCTAAACATCGTCTGCAGGATGAAAATTTTTTTTTTTTTTACGTAATAGGTCTTTCAGTAGATATTACCCCGATGACCTGGAGGTAACATTACCGACCTGGCCATCTTCTACAGGACACAAATTTTTTTTTTGGTTTCGTAATAGGCCCCCAGTAGATGATTGCCCCGTCGCCGTCTATGGGTAACAGTTAGGGACCTAAACATCTTCTACAGGAAGAAAAAATTTTATTTTGGTTTCGTAATAGGCCTTCCAGTAAATGATGCCCTGTCGATCTATGGGTAACAGTAGGGACCTAAACATCTTCTACAGGAAGAAAATTTTTTTTTTGGTTTCGTAATAGGCCCCGAGTAGATGATGCCCCGCGATCTTGGGTAACAGTAGGGACCTGAAACATCTTCTACAGGAAGAAAAATTTTTTTTTTTGGTTTCGTAATAGGCCTTCCTGTAGATGATGCCCCGTCGATCCTATGGGTAACAGTAGGGACATAAACATCTTCCACAGGAAGAAAATTTTTTTTTGGTTTCGTAATAGGCCTCCCAGTAGATGATGCCCCGTCGATCTATGGGTAACAGTAGGGACCTAAACATCTTCTACAGGAAGAAAATTTTTTTTTTCGGTTTCGTAATAGGCCCTTCAGTAGATGATGCCCCGTCGACCTATGGGTAACAGTAGGGACCTAAACATCTTCTACAGGAAGAAAAATTTTTTTTTGGTTTCGTAATAGGCCTTCCGTAATGATGCCCCGTCGACCATGGGTAACAGTAGGACCTAAACATCTCTGCAGGAAGAAAATTTTTTTTTTTTTTACGTAATAGGTCTTTCAGTAGATATACCCCGATGACCTGGAGGTAACATTACGCGACCTGGCCATCTTCTACAGGACACAATTTTTTTTTTTGGTTTCGTAATAGGCCCCCCAGTAGATGATTCCCCGTCGACGTATGGGTAACAGTAGGGACCTAAACATCTTCTACAGGAAGAAAAATTTTATTTTGGTTTCGTAATAGGCCTTCCAGTAAATGATGCCCCGTCGATCTATGGGTAACAGTAGGGACCTAAACATCTTCTACAGGAAGAAAAATTTTTTTTTTGGTTTCGTAATAGGCCTTCCTGTAGATGATGCCCCGTCGACCTATGGGTAACAGTAGGGACATAAACATCTTCCACAGGAAAAAATTTTTTTTTTGGTTTCGTAATTGGCCCCCCAGTAGATGATGCCCCGTCAATCTATGGGTAGCAGTAGGGACCTAAACATCTTCTACAGGAAGTAAAATTTTTTTTTCGGTTTCGTAATAGGCCTTCCAGTAGATGATGCCCCGTCGATCTATGGGTAACAGTAGGGACCCAAACATCTTCTACAGGAAGAAAAATTTTTTTTTTGGTTTCGTAATAGGCCCCCCAGTAGATGATGCCCCGTCAATCTATGGGTAGCAGTAGGGACCTAAACATCTTCTACAGGAAGTAAAATTTTTTTTTCGGTTTTGTAATAGGCCCTCTAGTAGATGATGCCCCGTCGACCTATGGGTAACAGTAGGGACCTAGACATCTATATGTCTTCTATCTATCGTCTTCTACAGGAAGAAAAATTTTTTTTTTTTTTACTTACTATGATTTCAGTAGATATTTCCCCGATAACCTGGAGGGAACATTACCGACCTGGACATCTTCTACAGTAAGAAAATTTTTCTTTTATTTCGTAATAAGTCTTTCTCTATATGTTGCCCCAATGACCTGGAGGTAACATTACCGACCTCGACATCTTCTACAGGAAGAAAAAATTTTTTTTTTGGTTTCGTAATAGGCCTTCCAGTAGATGTTGCCCCGTCGACCTATGGGTAACAGTAGGGACCTAAATATCGTCTACAGGAAGAAAAATTTTTTTTTTTTTACGTAATAGGTCTTCCAGTAGATGATGCCCCGTCGATCTATGGGTAACAGTAGAAACCTAAACATCTTCTACAGGAAGAAAAATTTTTTTTTTTGGTTTCGTAATAGGCCTTCCAGTAGATGATGCCCCGTCGACCTATGGGTAACAGTAGGGACCTAAGCATCTTCTACAGGAAGAAAAATTTTTTTTTTGGTTTCGTAATAGGCCCCCCAGTAGATAATGCCCCGTCGATCTATGGGTAACAGTAGGGACCTAAACATCTTCTACAGGAAGAAAAATTTTTTTTTTCGGTTTTGTAATAGGCCCTCTAGTAGATGATCGCCCCGTCGACCTATGGGTAAACAGTAGGGACCTAGACAATCTCTATGTCTTCATATCTATAGTATTCTACAGGAAGAAAATTTTTTTTTTTTTTACTTACTATGATTTCAGTAGATATTTCCCCGCAGTAACCTGGAGGGACACATTACCGACCTGACATCCTTCTAACAGTCAGAAAATTTTCTTTTATTTCGTAATAAGTCTTTCTCTATATGATTGCCCCAAGACCTGGAGGTAACCTTACCGACCTCGACATCTTTCTACAGGAAGAACAAATTTTTGTTTTTTGGTTTCGTAATAGGCCTTCCAGTAGATGTTGCCCCGTCGACCTATGGGTAACAGTAGGGACCTAATATCGTCTTCTACAGGAAGAAAATTTTTTTTTTTTTTACTTACTATGATTTCAGTAGATATTCCCCGATAACCTGGAGGGAACATTACCGACCTGGACATCTTCTACAGTAAGAAAATTTTTCTTTTATTTCGTAATAGGTCTTTCCTTATGTGCCCAATGACCTGGAGTCATTACCGACCTCGACATCTTCTAAGGCAGAAAAATTTTTTTTTGGTTTCGTAATAGGCCCCCCAGTAGATATGCCATCGATCTATGGGTAACAGTAGGGACCTAAACATCTTCTACAGGAAGAAAAAGTTTTTTTTTTTTACTATAGATTTTTCAGTAGATTTCCCCGATGACCTGGAGGGAACATACGACCTGCATCTTCTACAGGAAGAAAAATTTTTTTTTTTGGTTTCGTTAGGCCTTCCAGTAGATGATGCCCCGACCTATGGGTAAGAGTAGGGACCTAAACATCTTCTACAGGAAGAAAATTTTTTTTTTACGTAATAGGTATTTCAGTAGATTTTCCTCGATGACGTGGAGGGATCATTATCGACCTGGACATCTTCTACAGGAAGAAAAATTTTTTTTTTTGGTTTCGTAATAGGCCTTCCAGTAGATGATGCCCCGTCGACCTATGGGTAACAGTAGGGACCCAGCCATCTATATGTCTTCTATCTATCTTCTTCAACAGGAAGAAAAAATTTTTTTTTTTTTTTACTTACTAGATTTTTCAGTAGTTATTTCCCCGATGACCTGGAGGGAACATTACCGACCTGGACATCTTCTACAGGAAAAATAGTATATTACGATACATGGCCAGAAAGTTGGATTTCCTGGCCTGACGTTATATGACGGCCGAGGCGAAGCCGAGGACGTCATTATACGCAGGCGAGGGCATCTAAAATTCTGGCCGAGTGTCGTATACTATTTTTCTTCATCCCTGTCCGAAAGTATACGCTTACTGACAAATTTAATAAAATTAGTATCTTATATAAAATTAGTATTAGCTTATTAACAAATTTAATAAAATTAGTATCAATGAAATATTTGAATTCATCTACATCTTTTTTGTGACTTGCATCAGCGCCATCACTCGGCTACTTCACATAACTTGTGCGATATGCATGGCCTTTTGCCGTCCCGCGACTTCTGCTACTTTGTCGGTTGTCCGCCCGACTTTTGCAGAACCGAGGCGAAGCCGAGGTATTGCTGGTCGGGGCGGACGTCAAAAAGGTAGAAAGTGCATATTTTTTATGCAGAGTACCTACAAATATTTAAGAGAGAGATAGAGAGATGAAGACAAAAAGTGTAAAAAGGTTAATGTTGAGATAAAGCAGTTATATTGCTGAGTGCAATTCATTTATTTTTTTTTATTTTAAGTAATAAGTGTATGTTCAAAAACTGTTTAAGAGAGAAGAATGATAGAAAAATCGAATAATATAATTGTCAGATACGTACAAGTATACTTTCTTTATATTGACAACAGCACAATATTTTTATAAGTATTGATCTTTGTGGTTTTTTTCAGGTTACATTTCCGTAGACTAAGATTTTGTATGAAGGATAATTTAAAGACATATTTACTTTTAATATAAATCATAGTATACATTAAAAACTGTAAGTATTATAGCAACCCATCTTTTACCTGCACCTGTCTGTTTATATTTAAATTTATCTATAAGTCTTAATAATAACCTCAATAATAATATGAAATTTATTAACAGGATCCGAGCAATAAAATATAGGAGGCATGATGCGAATCTCAAAAACATGTACATGCGTTGTTTATCTGCATATAATATATACATAAATTCAAACAAAGCTAAAGAATTGGTAAGAACTTTGTGTATTTTAATCAAGAAGCGAGTTTCTAATACTTTTCATAGTAAGACAGATAATGTTACA
Source organism: Theocolax elegans (assembly GCA_026168455.1). Taxonomy (NCBI): domain Eukaryota; kingdom Metazoa; phylum Arthropoda; class Insecta; order Hymenoptera; family Cerocephalidae; genus Theocolax; species Theocolax elegans. The sequence goes on along the minus strand of CM047426.1, from coordinate 49,255,967 downwards.
CTTTGTTTTAAAACTATATCTAAATATGCTTATAATGTTTACAGGTTTAATGTACTTAGCTAAAGAATATCAGTTTACAGTTGACGTCTTTTCATGTATAGACCTTGCCGGTTAACTGTGACTTTTCCAAGATATTTATTTACGATAAAATGAAATATCAGTATTAAAAGTAAATGATGATGTATAAGAAGTATAATTCTTTGACGTATAATTTACTTAGATGGAGAATATAAGTTTACAGTAATTGTCTTTTCATGGTTGTTGTAAAGAAGTATGCCCACGATGAATATTTGATTCATCAGTGACTTGTAGATGTAGATATACTTTCAATATTGTAAAAAATGAAACTTTGACGGTTAACTGTGACTTTTCCAAAATATTTTCTTACCAAAGTGAAGTATAACTATTAAAAGTAAATGATGATGCATGTTTTACACATTAGAATATACATATGAGCATCCTTAATTTTTGTAACTTTTTTTTGTTTAAATTCAAATGATTTATATTTTATAAAATACGTGCAGGTTATAAAATAAAAGCAAGTTACTCATGTTATACAAATTTATTATTATATAGATTTTTTAAGATTTAATTATGACATAAAATTAAACTTGCATAATTTTTTTCAATTATGAATGATTTTCTTTGTCACATTTACAATTCGTAATGTTAAAAACACAGTTATTAAATGTGCAGTTATTGAAAGTTACACTTTTATTTACATTACTGTAATTTTCATCCTGACAAGTCATACTCTCCAGAAATTTTCTTTTTTTACACGAAGGTGTCTGATTGGTTTGTTGATTATTAAAATTTAATTTAATAGGTGGTTTATTAAAAAATAATTTATTTTTATTACTTGAAATTGATAAGGCTTTGTTTGTTGACGGAGTAAGAATTTTTTTATTATTAGCGGTAATAAAACCACTTTCTACAACCTCATCTGGAAAGAAAAATTAGTGTTAAAAGAGGCGTAAGTAAAGTTTTGTTTTGTATTGTATATAATTATGTGAAACATATATACTTACTAGGATTTTCTTCAACATTGTTAATTGTAAATTCTTCTGAAAAGTCTGACCAATCCAAGTTAAGAATTGATTCTGCTTCGTTGTGGATTGTAGGTACCGTTGTACTTGATGCAGCTGTACTTGTTGTTGGGTCTTGCAAATTACTATTTTTTATTGTCGCAGCATGAGTAATACCATCATAAATTAGTTGTTTGTTTCGCAAAGAATTTTCTATATAACCTTGTGCTATAATGTCGGATCGCCATCTTCCTAATTGTTTGATCATTTGCATGTTAGCGCCAGATTCAGAAAGGAGAGTTGCTGCTGTTCGTCGAAAGCAGTGACCCGTATATCTTTTTGAATTTTCCAACTTTAAATAGCAGGCAATTTTTTCTGGCACTTCACCTATTTTGTGCCTCCCAATAGGTTGTCGGGTACACTTATTATTCTGATATTGAATAAAAAATCTATCGCTAAACTGATCACTAGGCCTTAATGAAATATATTTTTTTACTTTGTCATAAAATAGGTTGCCAATAATAAATTGACCAGGATACTCATTCTTGTTGTAGTGAATTGTGACGAGAAACTTATTGCCCAAGTCTTCCACATCTTTAACTTTCATATTAGTTATCTCGTCACAGCGCAGTGCACCGCACACTCCAAAGATAAGTATCACCTGTAAATAATAAAAAAAAAATTAAATTGAATGTATATAGAGTATACAATGTAAAACTAATACGTAGATATGACAATAATTACCTTTGTAGCTAAGTAAGTGTCATCTAAAGCTTCCGTCATAAATTTCATAATTTGATCCCATCTTAATATCAATGATTTTTTAGGTTGATATCCTTTGGCATTATTTTTAATCAGACTTTTTAGGTTACAAAAATCATTTATATTAATATTGTCATGTGTATTTAAAGTTTTACGCAGCATACTCCATATACTCCATAGAGTAGGTGGTTTCAGTTTTTCTTTTAAAATATTAAAATAAACAATTAAATTGCTTTCATGCGAGGTAGATAGTAAGCATGTGTGCTCATCTAAAAATTTCTTGTAATTATTGTATACAAGAAGGTATCTCTCGGAAGATTTTTTTGGCAACGTTTCACTTCGCACGATTAATTTTGCTTCCTCTTCAAAATTTCTCAATATTTCTTCTTCATCTAGAGATTCATCTGATGAAAATTCATTCATTTTGATTTGTTGAACTTTGTCTCTTTTTGCACAAAAACTGGTCACCGATTTGCGATAACTTTCTGGCCGCTGCGCGAATTGAAGTTGCCGCTTTCCGGATTAACCAATCAGGACGCGCGCTGAATCGGAGCGGCCGCAAAAGTCGCTCTTCCCGTACCCATATGCGGCCGGGAAACATGTACTTTCGGCGGGGGGATGAAGAAAAATTTTTTATTTTATTTCGTAATAAGTCTTTGTCTAAATGTTGCCCCAATGGCCTGGAGGTAACATTACCGACCTCGACATCTTCTACAGGAAGAAAAATTTTTTTTTTTTGGTTTCGTAATATGCATTTCAGTAGATGATGCCCCGTCGACCTATGGGTAACAGTAGGGACCTAAACATCTTCTACAGGAAGAAAAATTTTTTTTTTTGGTTTCGTAATAGGCCTTCCAGTAGATGATGTCCCGTCGACATATGGGTAACAGTAGGGACCTAAACATCTTCTACAGGAAGAAAATTTTTTTTTTTTACGTAATAGGTTTTTCAGTAGATTTTCCTCGATGACCTGGAGGGATCATTATCGACCTGGACATCTTCTACAGGAAGAAAAATTTTTTTTTTAGGTTTCGTAATAGGCCTTCCAGTAGATGATGTCCCGTCGACCTATGGGTAACAGTAGGGACCTAAACATCTTCTACAGGAAGAAAAATTTTTTTTTTTACGTAATAGGTATTTCAGTAGATTTTCCTCGATGACGTGGAGGGATCATTATCGACCTGGACATCTTCTACAGGAAGAAAAATTTTTTTTTTGGTTTCGTAATAGGCCTTCCAGTAGATGATGCCCCGTCGACCTATGGGTAACAGTAGGGACCCAGCCATCTATATGTCTTCTATCTATCTTCTTCAACAGGAAGAAAAAATTTTTTTTTTTTTTACTTACTAGATTTTTCAGTAGTTATTTCCCCGATGACCTGGAGGGAACATTACCGACCTGGACATCTTCTACAGGAAAAAAATTTTTTATTTTATTTCGTAATAAGTCTTTCTCTAAATGTTGCCCCAATGGCCTGGAGGTAACATTACCGACCTCGACATCTTCTACAGGAAGAAAAACATTTTTTTTTTTGGTTTCGTAATAGGCCTTCCAGTAGATGATGCCCCCACGACCTATGGGTAAGAGTAGGGACCTAAACATCTTCTACAGGAAGAAAAATTTTTTTTTTTGGTTTCGTAATAGGCCTTCCAGTAGATGATGCCTCGTCGGCCTATGGGTAACAGTAGGGACCTAGACATCTTCTACAGGAAGAAAAATTTTTTTTTTTACGTAATTGGTTTTTCAGTAGATATTTCCTCGATGACCTGGAGGGATCATTACCGACCTGAACATCTTCTACAGGAAGAAAAATTTTTTTTTTTGGTTTTGTAATAGGCCCTCTAGTAGATGATGCCCCGTCGACCTATGGGTAATAGTACGGACCTAGACATCTATATGTCTTCTATCTATCTTCTTCTACAGGAAGAAAATTTTTTTTTTCTTACTTACTAGGTTTTTCAGTAGATATTTCCCCGATGACCTGGAGGGAACATTACCGACTTGGACATCTTCTACTGGAAGAAAATTTTTTCTTTTATTTCGTAATAAGACTTTCTCTAAATGTTGCCCCAATGACCTGGAGGTAACATTACCGACCTCGACATTTTCTACAGGAAGAAAAAATTTTTTTTTTTGGTTTCGTAATAGGCCCCCAGTAGATGATGCCCCGTCGATCTATGGGTAATAGTACGGACCTAGACATCTATATGTCTTCTATCTATCTTCTTCTACAAGAAGAAAATTTGTTTTTTTTTTACTTACTAGGTTTTTCAGTAGATATTTCCCCGATGACCTGGAGGTAACATTACCGACCTCGACATTTTCTACAGGAAGAAAAAATTTTTTTTTTTGGTTTCGTAATAGGCTCTCCAGTAGATGATGCCCCGTCGACCTATGGGTAACAGTAGGGACCTAAACATCTTCTACAGGAAAAAAATTTTTTTTTGGTTTCGTAATTGGCCCCCCAGTAGATGATGCCCCGTCAATCTATGGGTAGCAGTAGGGACCTAAACATCTTCTACAGGAAGTAAAATTTTTTTTTCGGTTTCGTAATAGGCCCTCCAGTAGATGATGCCCCGTCGACCTATGGGTAACAGTAGGGACCTAAACATCTTCTACAGGAAGAAAAATTTTTTTTTTTTCGTTTCGTAATAGGCCTACCAGTAAATGATGTCCCGTCGACCCATGGGTAACAGTAGGAACCTAAACATCGTCTGCAGGAAGAAAATTTTTTTTTTTTTACTTACTAGGTTTTTCAGTAGATATTTCCCCGATGACCTGGAGGGAACATTACCGACCTGGACATCTTCTACTGGAAGAAAATTTTTTCTTTTATTTCGTAATAAGACTTTCTCTAAATGTTGCCCCAATGACCTGGAGGTAACATTACCGACCTCGACATTTTCTACAGGAAGAAAAAATTTTTTTTTTTGGTTTCGTAATAGGCCTTCCAATAGATGATGCCCCGTCGACCTATGGGTAACAGTAAGGACCTAAACATCTTCTACAGGAAGAAAAAATTTTTTTTTTTTGTTTCGTAATAGGCCTTCCAGTAGATGATGCCCCGTCGACCTATGGGTAACAGTAGGGACCTAAACATCTTCTACAGGAAGAAAAAATTTTTTTTTGGTTTCGTAATAGACCTTCCAGTAAATAAAGTCCCGTCGACCCATGGGTAACAGCAGGAACCTAAACATCGTCTACAGGAAGAAAAATTTTTTTTTTTTTTTACGTAATAGGTCTTTCAGTAGATATTACCCCAATGACCTGGAGGTAACATTACCGACCTGGCCATCTTCTACAGGAAGCAAATTTTTTTTTTTGGTTTCGTAATAGGCCCCCCAGTAGATGATGCCCCGTCGATCTATGGGTAACAGTATGGACATAAACATCTTCTTCAGGAAGAAAAATTTTTTTTTTGGTTTCGTATTAGGGCCCCCAGTAGATGATGCCCCGTCGATCTATGGGTAACAGTAGGGACCTAAACATCTTCTACAGGAAGAAAAATTTTTTTTTGGTTTCGTAATAGGCCTTCCAGTAGATGATGCCCCTTCGATCTATGGGTAACAGTAGGGACCTAAACATCTTCTACAGGAAGAAAAATTTTTTTTTTTGGTTTCGTAATAGGCCCTCCAGTAGATGATGCCCCGTCGACCTATGGGTAACAGTAGGGACCTAAACATCTTCTACAAAAAGAAAAAATTTTTTTTTGGTTTCGTAATAGGCCTTCCAGTAAATGATGTCCCGTCGACCCATGGGTAACAGTAGGAACCTAAACATCGTCTGCAGGAAGAAAATTTTTTTTTTTTTTTACGTAATAGGTCTTTCAGTAGATGTTACTCCGATGACCTGGAGGTAACATTACCGACCTGGCCATCTTCTAAAGGAAACAAATTTTTTTTTTGGTTTCGTAATAGGCCCCCCAGTAGATGATGCCCCGTCGATCTATGGGTAACAGTAGGGACCTAAACATCTTCTACAGGAACAAAAATTTTTTCTTTGGTTTCGTAATAAGCCCTCCAGTAGATGATGCCCTGTCGATATATAGGTAACAGTAGGGACCTAAACATCTATATGTCTTCTATCTATCTTCTTCTACAGGAAGAAAAATTTTTTTTTTTTTTTACTTACTATGTTTTTCAGTAGATATTTCCCCGATAACCTGGAGGGAACATTACCGACCTGGACATCTTCTACAGGAAGAAAATTTTTTCTTTTATTTCGTAATAAGTCTTTCTCTATATGTTGCCCCAATGACCTGGAGGTAACATTACCGACCTCGACATCTTCTACAGGAAGAAAAAATTTTTTTTTTGGTTTCGTAATAGGCCTTCCAGTAGATGTTGCCCCGTCGACCTATGGGTAACAGTAGGGACCTAAATATCGTCTACAGGAAGAAAATTTTTTTTTTTTTTACGTAATAGGTCTTTCAGTAGATATTACCCCGATGACCTGGAGGTAACATTACCGACCTGGCCATCTTCTACAGGAAGCAAATTTTTTTTTTTGGTTTCGTAATAGGCTTTCCAGTAGATAATGCCCCGTCGACCTATGGGTAACAGTAGGGACCTAAGCATCTTCTACAGGAAAAAAAATTTTTTTTTTTGGTTTCGTAATAGGCCTTCCAGTAGATGATGTCCATCGACCTATGGGTAACAGTAGTGACCTAAACATCTTCTACAGGAAGTAAAATTTTTTTTCCGGTTTCGTAATAGGCCTTCCAGTAGATGATGCCCCGTCGACCTATGGGTAACATTAGGGACCTAGACATCTATATGTCTTCTATCTATCTTCTTCTACAAGAAGAAAATTTATTTTTTTTTTTTACTTACTAGGTTTTTCAGTAGATATTTCCCCGATGACCTGGAGGGAACATTACCGACCTGGACATCTTCTACAGGAAGAAAATTTTTTCGTTTATTTCGTAATAAGTCTTTCTCTAAATGTTGCCCCAATGACCTGGAGGTAACATTACCGACCTCGACATCTTCTACAGGAAGAAAAAACTTTTTTTTTTGGTTTCGTAATAGGCCTTCCAATAGATGATGCCTCGTCGACCTATGGGTAACAGTAAGGACCTAAACATCTTCTACAGGAAGAAAAAATTTTTTTTTGGTTTCGTAATAGGCCTTCCAGTAAATGATGTCCCGTCGACCCATGGGTAACAGTAGGAACCTAAACATCGTCTGGAGGAACAAAATTTTTTTTTTTTTTACGTAATAGGTCTTTCAGTAGATATTACCCCGATGACCTGGAGGTAACATTACCGACCTGGCCATCTTCTAGAGGAAACAAATTTTTTTTTTTGGTTTCGTAATAGGCCCCCCAGTAGATGATGCCCCGTCGATCTATGGGTAATTGTAGGGACCTAAACATCTTCTACAGGAAGAAAAATTTTTTTTTTGGTTTCGAATTGGCCCCCCAGTAGATGATGCCCTGTCGATCTATGGGTAACAGTAGGGACCTAAACATCTTCTACAGGAAGAAAAATTTTTTTTTGGTTTCGTAATAGGCCCCGAGTAGATGATGCCCCGTCGATCTATGGGTAACAGTAGGGACCTAAACATCTTCTACAGGAAGAAAAATTTTTTTTTTTGGTTTCGTAATAGGTCTTTCAGTAGATATTACCCCGATGACCTGGAGGTAACATTACCGACCAGGCCATCTTCTAGAGGAAACAAATTTTTTTTTTTGGTTTCGTAATAGGCCCCCCAGTAGATGATGCCCCGTCGATCTATGGGTAACAGTAGGGACCTAAACATCTTCTACAGGAACAAAAATTTTTTTTTTGGTTTCGTAATAGGCCCTCCAGTAGATGATGCCCTGTCGATCTATGGGTAACAGTAGGGACCTAAACATCTATATGTCTTCTATCTATCTTCTTCTACAGGAAGAAAAATTTTTTTTTTTTTTACTTACTATGTTTTTCAGTAGATATTTCCCCGATAACCTGGAGGGAACATTACCGACCTGGACATCTTCTACAGGAAGAAAATTTTTTCTTTTATTTCGTAATAAGTCTTTCTCTATATTTGCCCCAATGACCTGGAGGTAACATTACCGACCTCGACATCTTCTACAGGAAGAAAAAATTTTTTTTTTGGTTTCGTAATAGGCCTTCCAGTAGATGATGCCCTGTCGATCTATGGGTAACAGTAGGGACCTAAACATCTATATGTCTTCTATCTATCTTCTTCTACAGGAAGAAAAATTTTTTTTTTTTTTTACTTACTATGTTTTTCAGTAGATATTTCCCCGATAACCTGGAGGGAACATTACCGACCTGGACATCTTCTACAGGAAGAAAATTTTTTCTTTTATTTCGTAATAAGTCTTTCTCTATATTTGCCCCAATGACCTGGAGGTAACATTACCGACCTCGACATCTTCTACAGGAAGAAAAAATTTTTTTTCCGGTTTCGTAATAGGCCTTCCAGTAGATGATGCCCCGTCGACCTATGTAGTCCGGGCGCTGAGGGGGGTTTCGTGGCCACTTTTTGTCCCCTCGGGAACTTTTCATATTTGTATGTTTTTTGGGTCGTAGAAACAGAATTTTGAGGTTCCCAGGCCCAAATTTGGTCCCATTTTGAGATATGGCCCATTTTTAATAAAAATACCGAATTTTTCAAGCTTTTCGTAAAATTGACCTTATTTAATGCAAGAATGACTTTTTATATTATATAAGTATATATTTTTTGTAATAATTACGTAAATAAATAGTTATTTTACCGTGAAACAACCCAATAAAAAACGAAACTCAATTAAAAAGGCTTAGCATGCGCGCTCTTTTCTTATGCAGTAGGCCTAATCCGCACTTTTTAAATGTAATATAAGCACACGCATACGCTCATATATATATATATATACATATATAGGTATATAACACATATATATATATATGTGTGTGTGTATATATATATATATATATGGGGTATTCCACGTGAAGTGGTCCGATCAAAATTTTAAAATGCATCAAATTTTAGGTATACAATGCAAATGTTTTTCAGAACACAGAAAAAAATTTTTAGGTGCCGGACTTAATTTGCTCAAAAGTTATTCTAATCTCAAAAAGCGAAATTTCCAAGTTTTTTTAACACCAGCTGGGTTTACCACTATTTAACTCAAAATCTATCAACAAAATCTATCAATTTTACTATAGAACATTATATGTAACATTCGTTGCTAATTATGTCTAGAATTTATCCTTCTGCGTTAGAATTTCTAATCTCAAAGTAAATGTTACATATACTACATGTCAATATTTAACTTAAAAAAGTGTAAGTGCGACACAATTGATTTTTTTATGCAAAAGTCTAAAAGAAAGCTTGGAGTGATACCTTTCAAATGGTTTGTAGCATTTTTATGGCCTTTAGTTCTGTAAAAACTATGATAATTTAAAGATACACGAAATTTTTTTTTTAATTTAAATGGAAATTATTACGTTAATTTTTGTAAATTTTTTGTCATTTTTTTCTGTTTTTTGAGAATTTTAAATTATTCTAACTTTTTACAGAACTAAAGGCCATAAAAATACTACAAACCATTTGAAAGGTATTACTCCAAGCTTTCTTTTAGACTTTTGCATAAAAAAATCAATTGTGGCGCACTTACATTTTTTAAGTTAAATATTGACATGTAGTAAATGTAACATTGACTTTGAGATTAGAAATTCTAACGCAGAAGGATAAATTCTAGACATAATTAGCAACGAATGTTACATATAATGTTCTATAGTAAAATTGATAGATTTTGTTGATAGATTTTGAGTTAAATAGTGGTAAACCCAGCTGGTGTTAAAAAAACTTGGAAATTTCGCTTTTTGAGATTAGAATAACTTTTGAGCAAATTAAGTCCGGCACCTAAAAATTTTTTTCTGTGTTCTGAAAAACATTTGCATTGTATACCCAAAATTTGATGCATTTTAAAATTTTGATCGGACCACTTCACGTGGAATACCCCATATATATATATATATATATATATATATATATATATATATGGGCTATTTCACGTCAAGTGGTACGATGAAAATTTTAAATCGCTCCAAAATTTGAAAACAGGCTGGAAATATCTTTCAGAAGATAGAAAAAAATTTTTAGGTGTTAAAAATAATTTGCCTAACAGTTATTCCACCATGAAAAATGGAAATTTTTCAATTTTTTAAAAAAATTTATATTTTTAAAGCCATTTATCTCAAAATCTATTGATTTTTTTGAAAAAACATTAAAAACAACTTTTGTTCAAAATAATCTTTAGAACCTATCTACCTGGGTTACAATTCTTAATTTTAACATCTCAAAGAGATAGGGCACTTGGAAATATTGAATATCAAAAAAGGCGACCACGCCACAATCGATTTTGATCTAACACCGCTCAAAAGATCACATTTTTCGCGAGTTTTCGAATGGCGGTGGTTAGATTATTGGCCAAGACCGTTGGTGTAAGTTATACCCCATAAACCTCATAAAATCACTAATTTTCATGTATTTTAGGGCATAACTTACACCAGCGGTCTTGGCCAATAATCTAACCACCGCCATTCGAAAGCTCTAAAAAAATGTGATCTTTTGAGCGGTGTTAGATCAAAATCGATTGTGGCGTGGTCACCTTTTTTTGATATTCAATATTTCCAAGTGCCCTATCTCTTCGAGATTTTAAAATTAAGACTTGTAACCCAGGTAGTTAAGTTCTAAGGATTATTTTGAACAAAAGTTGTTTTTAATGTTTTTTCGAAAAGATCAATAGATTTTGAGATAAATGCCCTAAAATACATGAAAATGAGTGATTTTATGAGGTTTATGGGGTATAACTTACACAAACGGTCTTGGTCAATAATCTAACCACCGCCATTCGAAAGCTCGCGAAAAATGTGATCTTTTGAGCGGTGTTAGATCAAAATCGATTGTGGCGTGGTCACCTTTTTTTGATATTCAATATTTCCGGGCGTTATATTTCTTCGAGATTTTAAAATTAAGAATTGTAACCCAGGTAGATAAGTGCTAAAGATTATTTTGAACAAAAGTTGTTTTTAATGTTTTTTCAAAAAAATCAATAGATTTTGAGATAAATGGCTTTGAAAATAGTAATTTTTCTAAAAAATTGAAAAATTTCCATTTTTCATGGTGGAATAACTCTTAGGCAAATTATTTTTAACACCTAAAAATTTTTTTCTATCTTCTGAAAGATATTTCCAGCCTGAATTCAAATTTTGGAGCGATTTAAAATTTTCATCGTACCACTTGACGTGAAATAGCCCATATATATATATATATATACACGCACACACACATATATATATATATATGTTATATACCTATATATGTATATATATATATGAGCGTATGCGTGTGCTTATATTACATTTAAAAAGTGCGGATTAGGCCTACTGCATAAGAAAAGAGCGCGCATGCTAAGCCTTTTTAATTGAGTTTCGTTTTTTATTGGGTTGTTTCACGGTAAAATAACTATTTATTTACGTAATTATTACAAAAAATATATACTTATATAATATAAAAAGTCATTCTTGCATTAAATAAGGTCAATTTTACGAAAAGCTTGAAAAATTCGGTATTTTTATTAAAAATGGGCCATATCTCAAAATGGGACCAAATTTGGGCCTGGGAACCTCAAAATTCTGTTTCTACGACCCAAAAAACATACAAATATGAAAAGTTCCCGAGGGGACAAAAAGTGGCCACGAAACCCCCCTCAGCGCCCGGACTAATGGGTAACATTAGGGACCTAGACATCTATATGTCTTCTATCTATCTTCTTCTACAAGAAGAAAATTTATTTTTTTTTTTACTTTCTAGGTTTTTCAGTAGATATTTCCCCGATGACCTGGAGGGAACATTACCGACCTGGACATCTTCTACAGGAAGAAAATTTTTTCGTTTATTTCGTAATAAGTCTTTCTCTAAATGTTGCCCCAATGACCTGGAGGTAACATTACCGACCTCGACATCTTCTACAGGAAGAAAAAACTTTTTTTTTTGGTTTCGTAATAGGCCTTCCAATAGATGATGCCTCGTCGACCTATGGGTAACAGTAAGGACCTAAACATCTTCTACAGGAAGAAAAAATTTTTTTTTGGTTTCGTAATAGGCCCCGAGAAGATGATGCCCCGTCGATCTATGGGTAACAGTAGGGACCTAAACATCTTCTACAGGAAGAAAAATTTTTTTTTTTGGTTTCGTAATAGGTCTTTCAGTAGATATTACCCCGATGACCTGGAGGTAACATTACCGACCTGGCCATCTTCTAGAGGAAACAAATTTTTTTTTTTGGTTTCGTAATAGGCCCCCCAGTAGATGATGCCCCGTCGATCTATGGGTAACAGTAGGGACCTAAACATCTTCTACAGGAACAAAAATTTTTTTTTTGGTTTCGTAATAGGCCCTCCAGTAGATGATGCCCTGTCGATCTATGGGTAACAGTAGGGACCTAAACATCTATATGTCTTCTATCTATCTTCTTCTACAGGAAGAAAAATTTTTTTTTTTTTTACTTACTATGTTTTTCAGTAGATATTTCCCCGATAACCTGGAGGGAACATTACCGACCTGGACATCTTCTACAGGAAGAAAATTTTTTCTTTTATTTCGTAATAAGTCTTTCTCTATATTTGTCCCAATGACCTGGAGGTAACATTACCGACCCTCGACATCTTCTACAGGAAGAAAAAATTTTTTTTTTGGTTTCGTAATAGGCCTTCCAGTAGATGTTGCCACCGTCGACCTATGGGTAACAGTAGGGACCTAAATATCGTCTACAGAAGAAAATTTTTTTTTTTTTACGTAATAGGTCTTTCAGTAGATATACCCTGATGACCTGGAGGTAACATATACCGACCTGGCCATCTTCTACAAGAAGCAAATTTTTTTTTTGGGGGGTTCGTAATAGGCTTTCCATAGATAATGCCCCGTCGACCTATGGGTAACAGTAGGGACCTAAACATCTTCTACAGGAAGAAAAATTTTTTTTTTTACGTAATAGGTATTTCAGTAGATTTTCCTCGATGACGTGGAGGGATCATTATCGACCTGGACATCTTCTACAGGAAGAAAAATTTTTTTTTTGGTTTCGTAATAGGCCTTCCAGTAGATGATGCCCCGTCGACCTATGGGTAACAGTAGGGACCCAGCCATCTATATGTCTTCTATCTATCTTCTTCAACAGGAAGAAAAAATTTTTTTTTTTTTTACTTACTAGATTTTTCAGTAGTTATTTCCCCGATGACCTGGAGGGAACATTACCGACCTGGACATCTTCTACAGGAAAAAAATTTTTATTTTATTTCGTAATAAGTCTTTCTCTAAATGTTGCCCCAATGGCCTGGAGGTAACATTACCGACCTCGACATCTTCTACAGGAAGAAAAACATTTTTTTTTTGGTTTCGTAATAGGCCTTCCAGTAGATGATGCCCCACGACCTATGGGTAAGAGTAGGGACCTAAACATCTTCTACAGGAAGAAAAATTTTTTTTTTTGGTTTCGTAATAGGCCTTCCAGTAGATGATGCCTCGTCGGCCTATGGGTAACAGTAGGGACCTAGACATCTTCTACAGGAAGAAAATTTTTTTTTTTACGTAATTGGTTTTTCAGTAGATATTTCCTCGATGACCTGGAGGGATCATTACCGACCTGAACATCTTCTACAGGAAGAAAAATTTTTTTTTTTGGTTTTGTAATAGGCCCTCTAGTAGATGATGCCCCGTCGACCTATGGGTAATAGTACGGACCTAGACATCTATATGTCTTCTATCTATCTTCTTCTACAGGAAGAAAATTTTTTTTTTCTTACTTACTAGGTTTTTCAGTAGATATTTCCCCGATGACCTGGAGGGAACATTACCGACTTGGACATCTTCTACTGGAAGAAAATTTTTTCTTTTATTTCGTAATAAGACTTTCTCTAAATGTTGCCCCAATGACCTGGAGGTAACATTACCGACCTCGACATTTTCTACAGGAAGAAAAAATTTTTTTTTTTGGTTTCGTAATAGGCCCCCCAGTAGATGATGCCCCGTCGATCTATGGGTAATAGTACGGACCTAGACATCTATATGTCTTCTATCTATCTTCTTCTACAAGAAGAAAATTTGTTTTTTTTTTACTTACTAGGTTTTTCAGTAGATATTTCCCCGATGACCTGGAGGTAACATTACCGACCTCGACATTTTCTACAGGAAGAAAAAATTTTTTTTTTGGTTTCGTAATAGGCTCTCCAGTAGATGATGCCCCGTCGACCTATGGGTAACAGTAGGGACCTAAACATCTTCTACAGGAAAAAAATTTTTTTTTGGTTTCGTAATTGGCCCCCCAGTAGATGATGCCCCGTCAATCTATGGGTAGCAGTAGGGACCTAACATCTTCTACAGGAAGTAAAATTTTTTTTTCGGTTTCGTAATAGGCCCTCCAGTAGATGATGCCCCGTCGACCTATGGGTAACAGTAGGGACCTAAACATCTTCTACAGGAAAGAAAAAATTTTTTTTTTTCGTTTCGTAATAGGCCTACCAGTAAATGATGTCCCGTCGACCCATGGGTAACAGTAGGAACCTAAACATCGTCTGCAGGAAGAAAATTTTTTTTTTTTTTACTTACTAGGTTTTCAGTAGATATTTCCCCGATGACCTGGAGGGAACATTACCGACCTGGACATCTTCTACTGGAAGAAAATTTTTTCTTTTATTTCGTAATAAGACTTTCTCTAAATGTTGCCCCAATGACCTGGAGGTAACATTACGACCTCGACATTTTCTACAGGAAGAAAAATTTTTTTTTTTGGTTTCGTAATAGGCCTTCCAATAGATGATGCCCCGTCGACCTATGGGTACAGTAAGGACCTAAACATCTTCTACAGGAAGAAAAAATTTTTTTTTTTTGTTTCGTAATAGGCCTTCCAGTAGATGATGCCCCGTCGACCTATGGGTAACAGTAGGGACCTAAACATCTTCTACAGGAAGAAAAAATTTTTTTTTGGTTTCGTAATAGACCTTCCAGTAAATAAAGTCCCGTCGACCCATGGGTAACAGCAGGAACCTAAACATCGTCTACAGGAAGAAAAATTTTTTTTTTTTTTACGTAATAGGTCTTTCAGTAGATATTACCCCAATGACCTGGAGGTAACATTACCGACCTGGCCATCTTCTACAGGAAGCAAATTTTTTTTTTTGGTTTCGTAATAGGCCCCCCAGTAGATGATGCCCCGTCGATCTATGGGTAACAGTAGGGACCTAAACATCTTCTACAGGAAGAAAAATTTTTTTTTGGTTTCGTAATAGGCCTTCCAGTAGATGATGCCCCTTCGATCTATGGGTAACAGTAGGGACCTAAACATCTTCTACAGGAAGAAAAATTTTTTTTTTGGTTTCGTAATAGGCCCTCCAGTAGATGATGCCCCTTCGACCTATGGGTAACAGTAGGGACCTAAACATCTTCTACAGGAAAAAAAATTTTTTTTTTTTGGTTTCGTAATAGGCATTCAGTAGATGATGCCCCGTCGACCTATGGGTAACAGTAGGGACCTAAACATCTTCTACAAGGAAGAAAAAATTTTTTTTTGGTTTCGTAATAGGCCTTCCAGTAAATGATGTCCCGTCGACCCATGGGTAACAGTAGGAACCTAAACATCGTCTGCAGGAAGAAAATTTTTTTTTTTTTTACGTAATAGGTCTTTCAGTAGATGTTACTCCGATGACCTGGAGGTAACATTACCGACCTGGCCTTCTTCTAGAGGAAACAAATTTTTTTTTTGGTTTCGTAATAGGCCCCCCAGTAGATGATGCCCCGTCGATCTATGGGTAACAGTAGGGACCTAAACATCTTCTACAGGAACAAAAATTTTTTCTTTGGTTTCGTAATAAGGCCCTCCAGTAGATGATGCCCTGTCGATCTATAGGTAACAGTAGGGACCTAAACATCTATATGTCTTCTATCTATCTTCTTCTACAGGAAGAAAAAATTTTTTTTTTTTTTTACTTACTATGTTTTTCAGTAGATATTTCCCCGATAACCTGGAAGGGAAACATTACCGACCTGGACATCTTCTACAGGAAGAAATTTTTTCTTTATTTCGTAATAAGTCTTTCTCTATATGTTGCCCCAATGACCTGGAGGTAACATTACCGACCTCGACATCTTCTACAGGAAGAAAAAATTTTTTTTTTGGTTTCGTAATAGGCCTTCCAGTAGATGATTGCCCCGTCGACCTATGGGTAACAGTAGGGACCTAAATATCGTCTACAGGAAGAAAATTTTTTTTTTTTTACGTAATAGGGTCTTTCATAGATATTACCCCGATGACCTGGAGGTAACATTACCGACCTGGCCATCTTCTACAGGAAGCAAATTTTTTGTTTTTGGTTTCGTAATAGGCTTTCCAGTAGATAATGCCCCGTCGACCTATGGGTAACAGTAGGACCTAAGCATCTTCTACAGGAAAAAAATTTTTTTTTGGTTTCGTAATAGGCCCCCAGTAGTTTATTTCCCCTTCGATCTATGGGTAACAGTAGGGACCTAAACATCTTCTACAGGAGAAAAATTTTTTTTTCTGGTTCGTAATAGGCCTTCCAGTAGATGATGCCGCCGTCGACCTATGGGTACAGTAGTGCCTTAGTTACAGGACTAAATTTTTTTCGGTGAATAGGCTCCATTAGATGTGCCCCGTCGACTATGGTACTAGGGTCCTAAACATCTTCTACAAGAAGAAAATTTATTTTTTTTTTACTTACTAGGTTTTTCAGTAGATTCCCGATGACCTGGAGGGAACATTACCGACCGGACATTTCTACAGGAAGAAAATTTTTTCGTTTATTTCGTAATAAGTCTTTCCTAAATGTTGCCCCAATGACCTGGGAGGGTAAATTACCGACCCGACATCTTCTACAGGAAGAAAAAAACTTTTTTTTGGTTGTAATAGGCCTTTCCATAGATGATGCCTCGGTCGACTATGGGTAAACAGTAGGACCTAACATCTTCTACAGGAAGAAAAAATTTTTTTTTGGTTTCGTAATAGGCCTTCCAGTAAATGATGTCCCGTCGACCCATGGGTAACAGTAGGAACCTAAACATCGTCTGGAGGAACAAATTTTTTTTTTTTTTTATGTAATAGGTCTTTCAGTAGATATTACCCCGATGACCTGGAGGGTAACATTACCGACCTGGCCATCTTCTAGAGGAAACAAATTTTTTTTTTTTGGTTTCGTAATAGGCCCCCCAGTAGATGATGCCCCGTCGATCTATGGGTAATTGTAGGGCACCTAAACATCTTCTACAGGAAGAAAATTTTTTTTTTTGGTTTCGAATTGGCCCCCCAGTAGATGATGCCCTGTCGATCTATGGGTAACAGTAGGGACCTAAACATCTTCTACAGGAAGAAATTTTTTTTTTTGGTTTCGTAATAGGCCCCGAGTAGATGATGCCCCGTCGATCTATGGGTAACAGTAGGGACCTAAACATCTTCTACAGGAAGAAAAATTTTTTTTTTTGGTTTCGTAATAGGTCTTTCAGTAGATATTACCCCGATGACCTGGAGGTAACATTACCGACCAGGCCATCTTCTAGAGAAACAAATTTTTTTTTTGGTTTCGTAATAGGCCCCCCAGTAGATGATGCCCCGTCGATCTATGGGTAACAGTAGGGACCTAAACATCTTCTACAGGAACAAAAATTTTTTTTTGGTTTCGTAATAGGCCCTCCAGTAGATGATGCCCTGTCGATCTATGGGTAACAGTAGGGACCTAAACATCTATATGTCTTCTATCTATCTTCTTCTACAGGAAGAAAATTTTTTTTTTTTTACTTACTATGTTTTTCAGTAGATATTTCCCCGATAACCTGGAGGGAACATTACCGACCTGGACATCTTCTACAGGAAGAAAATTTTTTCTTTTATTTCGTAATAAGTCTTTCTCTATATTTGCCCCAATGACCTGGAGGTAACATTACCGACCTCGACATCTTCTACAGGAAGAAAAAATTTTTTTTTTGGTTTCGTAATAGGCCCTCCAGTAGATGATGCCCTGTCGATCTATGGGTAACAGTAGGGACCTAAACATCTATATGTCTTCTATCTATCTTCTTCTACAGGAAGAAAAATTTTTTTTTTTTTTACTTACTATGTTTTTCAGTAGATATTTCCCCGATAACCTGGAGGGAACATTACCGACCTGGACATCTTCTACAGGAAGAAAATTTTTTCTTTTATTTCGTAATAAGTCTTTCTCTATATTTGCCCCAATGACCTGGAGGTAACATTACCGACCTCGACATCTTCTACAGGAAGAAAAATTTTTTTTTTGGTTTCGTAATAGGCCTTCCAGTAGATGATGCCCTGTCGATCTATGGGTAACAGTAGGGACCTAAACATCTATATGTCTTCTATCTATCTTCTTCTACAGGAAGAAAAATTTTTTTTTTTTTTACTTACTATGTTTTTCAGTAGATATTTCCCCGATAACCTGGAGGGAACATTACCGACCTGGACATCTTCTACAGGAAGAAAATTTTTTTCTTTTATTTCGTAATAAGTCTTTCTCTATATTTGCCCCAATGACCTGGAGGTAACATACCGACACTCGACATCTTCTACAGGAAGAAAAAATTTTTTTTCCGGTTTTCGTAATAGGCCTTCCAGTAGATGATGCCCCGTCGACCTATGTGTCCGGGCGCTGAGGGGGTTTCGTGGCCACTTTTTGTCCCCTCGGGAACTTTTCATATTTGTATGTTTTTTGGGTCGTAGAAACAGAATTTTGAGGTTCCCAGGCCCAAATTTGGTCCCATTTTGAGATATGGCCCATTTTTTAATAAAAATACCGAATTTTTCAAGCTTTTCGTAAAATTGACCTTATTTAATGCAAGAATGACTTTTTATATTATATAAGTATATATTTTTTGTAATAATTACGTAAATAAATAGTTATTTTACCGTGAAACAACCCAATAAAAACGAAACTCAATTAAAAAGGCTTAGCATGCGCGCTCTTTTCTTATGCAGTAGGCCTAATCCGCACTTTTTAAATGTAATATAAGCACACGCATACGCTCATATATATATATATATACATATATAGGTATATAACACATATATATATATATATGTGTGTGTGTATATATATATATATATGGGGTATTCCACGTGAAGTGGTCCGATCAAAATTTTAAATGCATCAAATTTTAGGTATACAATGCAAATGTTTTTCAGAACACAGAAAAAAATTTTTAGGTGCCGGACTTAATTTGCTCAAAAGTTATTCTAATCTCAAAAAGCGAAATTTCCAAGTTTTTTTAACACCAGCTGGGTTTACCACTATTTAACTCAAAATCTATCAACAAAATCTATCAATTTACTATAGAACATTATATGTAACATTCGTTGCTAATTATGTCTAGAATTTATCCTTCTGCGTTAGAATTTCTAATCTCAAAGTAAATGTTACATATACTACATGTCAATATTTAACTTAAAAAGTGTAAGTGCGACACAATTGATTTTTTTATGCAAAAGTCTAAAAGAAAGCTTGGATGTGATACCTTTCAAATGGTTTGTAGCATTTTTATGGCCTTTAGTTCTGTAAAAACTATGATAATTTAAAGATACACGAAATTTTTTTTTTTAATTTAAATGGAAATTATTACGTTAATTTTTGTAAATTTTTTGTCATTTTTTTTCTGTTTTTTGAGGAATTTTAAATTATTCTAACTTTTTACAGAACTAAAGGCCATAAAAATACTACAAACCATTTGAAAGGTATTACTCCAAGCTTTCTTTTAGACTTTTGCATAAAAAAATCAATTGTGGCGCACTTACATTTTTTAAGTTAAATATTGACATGTAGTAAATGTAACATTGACTTTGAGATTAGAAATTCTAACGCAGAAGGATAAATTCTAGACATAATTAGCAACGAATGTACATATAATGTTCTATAGTAAAATTGATAGATTTTGTTGATAGATTTTGATGTTAAATAGTGGTAAACCCAGCTGGTGTTAAAAAAACTTGGAAATTTCGCTTTTTGAGATTAGAATAACTTTTGAGCAAATTAAGTCCGGCACCCTAAAATTTTTTTCTGTGTTCTGAAAAACATTTGCATTGTATACCCAAAATTTGATGCATTTTAAACTTTTGATCGGACCACTTCACGTGGAATACCCCATATATATATATATATATATATATATATATATATATATGGGCTATTTCACGTCAAGTGGTACGATGAAAATTTTAAATCGCTCCAAAATTTGAAAACAGGCTGGAAATATCTTTCAGAAGATAGAAAAAAATTTTTAGGTGTTAAAAATAATTTGCCTAACAGTTATTCCACCATGAAAAATGGAAATTTTTCAATTTTTAAAAAAATTTATATTTTTAAAGCCATTTATCTCAAAATCTATTGATTTTTTTGAAAAAACATTTAAAAACAACTTTTGTTCAAAATAATCTTTAGAACCTATCTACCTGGGTTACAATTCTTAATTTTAACATCTCAAAGAGATAGGGCACTTGGAAATATTGAATATCAAAAAAGGCGACCACGCCACAATCGATTTTGATCTAACACCGCTCAAAAGATCACATTTTTCGCGAGTTTTCGAATGGCGGTGGTTAGATTATTGGCCAAGACCGTTGGTGTAAGTTATACCCCATAAACCTCATAAAATCACTAATTTTCATGTATTTTAGGGCATAACTTACACCAGCGGTCTTGGCCAATAATCTAACCACCGCCATTCGAAAGCTCTAAAAAATGTGATCTTTTGAGCGGTGTTAGATCAAAATCGATTGTGGCGTGGTCACCTTTTTTTTGATATTCAATATTTCCAAGTGCCCTATCTCTTCGAGATTTTAAAATTAAGACTTGTAACCCAGGTAGTTAAGTTCTAAGGATTATTTTGAACAAAAGTTGTTTTTAATGTTTTTTTCGAAAAGATCAATAGATTTTGAGATAAATGCCCTAAAATACATGAAATGAGTGATTTTATGAGGTTTATGGGGTATAACTTACACAAACGGTCTTGGTCAATAATCTAACCACCGCCATTCGAAAGCTCGCGAAAAATGTGATCTTTTGAGCGGTGTTAGATCAAAATCGATTGTGGCGTGGTCACCTTTTTTTGATATTCAATATTTCCGGGCGTTATATTTCTTCGAGATTTTAAAATTAAGAATTGTAACCCAGGTAGATAAGTGCTAAAGATTATTTTGAACAAAGTTGTTTTTTAATGTTTTTTTCAAAAAAATCAATAGATTTTGAGATAAATGGCTTTGAAAATAGTAATTTTTCTAAAAATTGAAAAATTTCCATTTTTCATGGTGGAATAACTCTTAGGCAAATTATTTTTAACACCTAAAATTTTTTTTCTATCTTCTGAAAGATATTTCCAGCCTGAATTCAAATTTTGGAGCGATTTAAAATTTTCATCGTACCACTTGACGTGAAATAGCCCATATATATATATATATATACACGCACACACACATATATATATATATGTTATATACCTATATATGTATATATATATATGAGCGTTATGCGTGTGCTTATATTACATTTAAAAAGTGCGGATTAGGCCTACTGCATAAGAAAGAGCGCGCATGCTAAGCCTTTTTAATTGAGTTTCGTTTTTTTATTGGGTTGTTTCACGGTAAAATAACTATTTATTTACGTAATTATTACAAAAAATATATACTTATATAATATAAAAGTCATTCTTGCATTAAATAAGGTCAATTTTACGAAAAGCTTGAAAATTCGGTATTTTATTAAAATGGGCCATATCTCAAAATGGGACCAAATTTGGGCCTGGGAACCTCAAAATTCTGTTTCTACGACCCAAAAAACATACAAATATGAAAAGTTCCCGAGGGGACAAAAGTGGCCACGAAACCCCCCTCAGCGCCCGGACTAATGGGTAACATTAGGGACCTAGACATCTATATGTATCTATCATCTTCTTCTACAAGAAGAAAATTACTTACTAGGTTTTTCAGTAGATATTTCCCCGATGACCTGGAGGGAACATTACCGACCTGGACATCTTCTACAGGAAGAAAATTTTTTCGTTTATTTCGTAATAAGTCTTTCTCTAAATGTTGCCCCAATGACCTGGAGGTAACATTACCGACCTCGACATCTTCTACAGGAAGAAAAAACTTTTTTTTTTGGTTTCGTAATAGGCCTTCCAATAGATGATGCCTCGTCGACCTATGGGTAACAGTAAGGACCTAAACATCTTCTACAGGAAGAAAAATTTTTTTTTGGTTTCGTAATAGGCCTTCCAGTAAATGATGTCCCGTCGACCCATAGGTAACAGTAGGAACCTAAACATCGTCTGGAGGAACAAAATTTTTTTTTTTTTTACGTAATAGGTCTTTCAGTAGATATTACCCCGATGACCTGGAGGTAACATTACCGACCTGGCCATCTTCTAGAGGAAACAAATTTTTTTTTTTGGTTTCGTAATAGGCCCCCCAGTAGATGATGCCCCGTCGATCTATGGGTAATTGTAGGGACCTAAACATCTTCTACAGGAAGAAAAATTTTTTTTTTGGTTTCGAATTGGCCCCCCAGTAGATGATGCCCTGTCGATCTATGGGTAACAGTAGGGACCTAAACATCTTCTACAGGAAGAAAAATTTTTTTTTGGTTTCGTAATAGGCCCCCGAGTAGATGATGCCCCGTCGATCTATGGTACAGTAGGGACCTAAACATCTTCTACAGGAAGAAAAATTTTTTTTTTTGGTTTCGTAATAGGTCTTTCAGTAGATATTACCCCGATGACCTGGAGGTAACATTACCGACCTGGCCATCTTCTAGAGGAAACAAATTTTTTTTTTGGTTTCGTAATAGGCCCCCCAGTAGATGATGCCCCGTCGATCTATGGGTAACAGTAGGAACCTAAACATCGTCTGGAGGAACAAAATTTTTTTTTTTGTTTCGTAATAGGCCCTCCAGTAGATGATGCCCTGTCGATCTATGGGTAACAGTAGGGACCTAAACATCTATATGTCTTCTATCTATCTTCTTCTACAGGAAGAAAAATTTTTTTTTTTTTTACTTACTATGTTTTTCAGTAGATATTTCCCCGATAACCTGGAGGGAACATTACCGACCTGGACATCTTCTACAGGAAGAAAATTTTTTCTTTTATTTCGTAATAAGTCTTCTCTAAATGTTGCCCCAATGACCTGGAGGTAACATTACCGACCTCGACATCTTCTACAGGAAGAAAAATTTTTTTTTTGGTTTCGTAATAGGCCTTCCAGTAGATGATGCCCTGTCGATCTATGGGTAACAGTAGGGACCTAAACATCTATATGTCTTCTATCTATCTTCTTCTACAGAAGAAAAAATTTTTTTTTTTTTTACTTACTATGTTTTTCAGTAGATATTTCCCCGATAACCTGGAGGGAACATTACCGACCTGGACATCTTCTACAGGAAGAAAATTTTTTCTTTTATTTCGTAATAATTTTTTACTTTCTAGGTTTTTCAGTAGATATTTCCCCGATGACCTGGATGGGAACATTACCGACCTGGACATCTTCTACAGGAAGAAAATTTTTTCGTTTATTTCGTAATAAGTCTTTCTCTAAATGTTGCCCCAATGACCTGGAGGGTAACATTACCGACCTCGACATCTTCTACAGGAAGAAAAAACTTTTTTTTTTGGTTTCGTAATAGGCCTTCCAATAGATGATGCCTCGTCGACCTATGGGTAACAGTAAGGACCTAAACATCTTCTACAGGAAGAAAAAATTTTTTTTTGGTTTCGTAATAGGCCCCGAGAAGATGATGCCCCGTCGATCTATGGGTAACAGTAGGGACCTAAACATCTTCTACAGGAAGAAAAATTTTTTTTTTTGGTTTCGTAATAGGTCTTTCAGTAGATATTACCCCGATGACCTGGAGGTAACATTACCGACCTGGCCATCTTCTAGAGGAAACAAATTTTTTTTTTTGGTTTCGTAATAGGCCCCCCAGTAGATGATGCCCCGTCGATCTATGGGTAACAGTAGGGACCTAAACATCTTCTACAGGAACAAAAATTTTTTTTTTGGTTTCGTAATAGGCCCTCCAGTAGATGATGCCCTGTCGATCTATGGGTAACAGTAGGGACCTAAACATCTATATGTCTTCTATCTATCTTCTTCTACAGGAAGAAAAATTTTTTTTTTTTTTTTACTTACTATGTTTTTCAGTAGATATTTCCCCGATAACCTGGAGGGAACATTACCGACCTGGACATCTTCTACAGGAAGAAAATTTTTCTTTTATTTCGTAATAAGTCTTTCTCTATATTTGTCCCAATGACCTGGAGGTAACATTACCGACCTCGACATCTTCTACAGGAAGAAAAAATTTTTTTTTTGGTTTCGTAATAGGCCTTCCAGTAGATGTTGCCCCGTCGACCTA
This sequence comes from Theocolax elegans, assembly GCA_026168455.1. Lineage (NCBI taxonomy): Eukaryota > Metazoa > Arthropoda > Insecta > Hymenoptera > Cerocephalidae > Theocolax > Theocolax elegans. The sequence goes on along the minus strand of CM047426.1, from coordinate 49,231,757 downwards.
TGGGTAACAGTAGGGACCTAAATATCGTCTACAGGAAGAAAATTTTTTTTTTTTTTACGTAATAGGTCTTTCAGTAGATATTACCCTGATGACCTGGAGGTAACATTACCGACCTGGCCATCTTCTACAAGAAGCAAATTTTTTTTTTTGGTTTCGTAATAGGCTTTCCAGTAGATAATGCCCCGTCGACCTATGGGTAACAGTAGGGACCTAAGCATCTTCTACAGGAAGAAAAATTTTTTTTTTGGTTTCGTAATAGGCCCCCGAGTAGATGATGCCCCGTCGATCTATGGGTAACAGTAGGGACCTAAACATCTTCTACAGGAAGAAAAATTTTTTTTTTTGGTTTCGTAATAGGCCTTCCAGTAGATGATGTCCATCGACCTATGGGTAACAGTAGGGACCTAAGCATCTTCTACAGGAAGAAAAATTTTTTTTTTGGTTTCGTAATAGGCCCCCCAGTAGATGATGCCCCGTCGATCTATGGGTAACAGTAGGGACCTAAACTTCTTCTACAGGAAAAAAAATTTTTTTTTTGGTTTCGTAATAGGCCTTCCAGTAGATGATGTCCATCGACCTATGGGTAACAGTAGTGACCTAAACATCTTCTACAGGAAGTAAAATTTTTTTTCCGGTTTCGTAATAGGCCTTCCAGTAGATGATGCCCCGTCGACCTATGGGTAACATTAGGGACCTAGACATCTATATGTCTTCTATCTATCTTCTTCTACAAGAAGAAAATTTATTTTTTTTTTTACTTACTAGGTTTTTCAGTAGATATTTCCCCGATGACCTGGAGGGAACATTACCGACCTGGACATCTTCTACAGGAAGAAAATTTTTTCGTTTATTTCGTAATAAGTCTTTCTCTAAATGTTGCCCCAATGACCTGGAGGTAACATTACCGACCTCGACATCTTCTACAGGAAGAAAAAACTTTTTTTTTTGGTTTCGTAATAGGCCTTCCAATAGATGATGCCTCGTCGACCTATGGGTAACAGTAAGGACCTAAACATCTTCTACAGGAAGAAAAAATTTTTTTTTGGTTTCGTAATAGGCCTTCCAGTAAATGATGTCCCGTCGACCCATAGGTAACAGTAGGAACCTAAACATCGTCTGGAGGAACAAAATTTTTTTTTTTTTTACGTAATAGGTCTTTCAGTAGATATTACCCCGATGACCTGGAGGTAACATTACCGACCTGGCCATCTTCTAGAGGAAACAAATTTTTTTTTTTGGTTTCGTAATAGGCCCCCCAGTAGATGATGCCCCGTCGATCTATGGGTAATTGTAGGGACCTAAACATCTTCTACAGGAAGAAAAATTTTTTTTTTGGTTTCGAATTGGCCCCCCAGTAGATGATGCCCTGTCGATCTATGGGTAACAGTAGGGACCTAAACATCTTCTACAGGAAGAAAAATTTTTTTTTGGTTTCGTAATAGGCCCCGAGTAGATGATGCCCCGTCGATCTATGGGTAACAGTAGGGACCTAAACATCTTCTACAGGAAGACAAATTTTTTTTTTTGGTTTCGTAATAGGTCTTTCAGTAGATATTACCCCGATGACCTGGAGGTAACATTACCGACCTGGCCATCTTCTAGAGGAAACAATTTTTTTTTTTTTGGTTTCGTAATAGGCCCCCCAGTAGATGATGCCCCGTCGATCTATGGGTAGCAGTAGGGACCTAAACATCTTCTACAGGAAGTAAAATTTTTTTTTCGGTTTCGTAATAGGCCCTCCAGTAGATGATGCCCCGTCGACCTATGGGTAACAGTAGGGACCTAAACATCTTCTACAGGAAGAAAAATTTTTTTTTTTTGGTTTCGTAATATGCATTTCAGTAGATGATGCCCCGTCGACCTATGGGTAACAGTAGGGACCTAAACATCATCTACAGGAAGAAAAAATTTTTTTTTGGTTTCGTAATAGGCCTACCAGTAAATGATGTCCCGTCGACCCATGGGTAACAGTAGGAACCTAAACATCGTCTGCAGGAAGAAAATTTTTTTTTTTTTTACTTACTAGGTTTTTCAGTAGATATTTCCCCGATGACCTGGAGGGAACATTACCGACCTGGACATCTTCTACTGGAAGAAAATTTTTTCTTTTATTTCGTAATAAGACTTTCTCTAAATGTTGCCCCAATGACCTGGAGGTAACATTACCGACCTCGACATTTTCTACAGGAAGAAAAAATTTTTTTTTTTGGTTTCGTAATAGGCCTTCCAATAGATGATGCCCCGTCGACCTATGGGTAACAGTAAGGACCTAAACATCTTCTACAGGAAGAAAAAATTTTTTTTTTTTGTTTCGTAATAGGCCTTCCAGTAGATGATGCCCCGTCGACCTATGGGTAACAGTAGGGACCTAAACATCTTCTACAGGAAGAAAAAATTTTTTTTTGGTTTCGTAATAGACCTTCCAGTAAATAAAGTCCCGTCGACCCATGGGTAACAGCAGGAACCTAAACATCGTCTACAGGAAGAAAAATTTTTTTTTTTTTTTACGTAATAGGTCTTTCAGTAGATATTACCCCAATGACCTGGAGGTAACATTACCGACCTGGCCATCTTCTACAGGAAGCAAATTTTTTTTTTTGGTTTCGTAATAGGCCCCCCAGTAGATGATGCCCCGTCGATCTATGGGTAACAGTAGGGACCTAAACATCTTCTACAGGAAGAAAAATTTTTTTTTGGTTTCGTAATAGGCCTTCCAGTAGATGATGCCCCTTCGATCTATGGGTAACAGTAGGGACCTAAACATCTTCTACAGGAAGAAAAATTTTTTTTTTTGGTTTCGTAATAGGCCCTCCAGTAGATGATGCCCCGTCGACCTATGGGTAACAGTAGGGACCTAAACATCTTCTACAGGAAAAAAAATTTTTTTTTTTGGTTTCGTAATAGGCATTTCAGTAGATGATGCCCCGTCGACCTATGGGTAACAGTAGGGACCTAAACATCTTCTACAGGAAGAAAAAATTTTTTTTTGGTTTCGTAATAGGCCTTCCAGTAAATGATGTCCCGTCGACCCATGGGTAACAGTAGGAACCTAAACATCGTCTGCAGGAAGAAAATTTTTTTTTTTTTTTACGTAATAGGTCTTTCAGTAGATGTTACTCCGATGACCTGGAGGTAACATTACCGACCTGGCCTTCTTCTAGAGGAAACAAATTTTTTTTTTTGGTTTCGTAATAGGCCCCCCAGTAGATGATGCCCCGTCGATCTATGGGTAACAGTAGGGACCTAAACATCTTCTACAGGAACAAAAATTTTTTCTTTGGTTTCGTAATAGGCCCTCCAGTAGATGATGCCCTGGCGATCTATAGGTAACAGTAGGGACCTAAACATCTATATGTCTTCTATCTATCTTCTTCTACAGGAAGAAAAATTTTTTTTTTTTTTACTTACTATGTTTTTCAGTAGATATTTCCCCGATAACCTGGAGGGAACATTACCGACCTGGACATCTTCTACAGGAAGAAAATTTTTTCTTTTATTTCGTAATAAGTCTTTCTCTATATGTTGCCCCAATGACCTGGAGGTAACATTACCGACCTCGACATCTTCTACAGGAAGAAAAAATTTTTTTTTTGGTTTCGTAATAGGCCTTCCAGTAGATGTTGCCCCGTCGACCTATGGGTAACAGTAGGGACCTAAATATCGTCTACAGGAAGAAAATTTTTTTTTTTTTTACGTAATAGGTCTTTCAGTAGATATTACCCCGATGACCTGGAGGTAACATTACCGACCTGGCCATCTTCTACAGGAAGCAAATTTTTTTTTTTGGTTTCGTAATAGGCTTTCCAGTAGATAATGCCCCGTCGACCTATGGGTAACAGTAGGGACCTAAGCATCTTCTACAGGAAGAAAAATTTTTTTTTTGGTTTCGTAATAGGCCCCCCAGTAGGTGATGCCCCGTCGATCTATGGGTAACAGTAGGGACCTAAACATCTTCTACAGGAAGAAAAATTTTTTTTTTTGGTTTCGTAATAGGCCTTCCAGTAGATGATGCCCCGTCGACCTATGGGTAACAGTAGGGACCTAAGCATCTTCTACAGGAAGAAAAATTTTTTTTTTGGTTTCGTAATAGGCCCCCGAGTAGATGATGCCCCGTCGATCTATGGGTAACAGTAGGGTCCTAAACATCTTCTACAGGAAGAAAAATTTTTTTTTTTCGTTTCGTAATAGGCCTTCCAGTAGATGATGTCCATCGACCTATGGGTAACAGTAGGGACCTAAGCATCTTCTACAGGAAGAAAAATTTTTTTTTTGGTTTCGTAATAGGCCCCCCAGTAGATGATGCCCCGTCGATCTATGGGTAACAGTAGGGACCGAAACATCTTCTACAGGAAAAAAAATTTTTTTTTTTGGTTTCGTAATAGGCCTTCCAGTAGATGATGTCCATCGACCTATGGGTAACAGTAGTGACCTACACATCTTCTACAGGAAGTAAAATTTTTTTTCCGGTTTCGTAATAGGCCTTCCAGTAGATGATGCCCCGTCGACCTATGGGTAACATTAGGGACCTAGACATCTATATGTATTCTATCTATCTTCTTCTACAAGAAGAAAATTTATTTTTTTTTTTACTTACTAGGTTTTTCAGTAGACATTTCCCCGATGACCTGGAGGGAACATTACCGACCTGGACATCTTCTACAGGAAGAAAATTTTTTCGTTTATTTCGTAATAAGTCTTTCTCTAAATGTTGCCCCAATGACCTGGAGGTAACATTACCGACCTCGACATCTTCTACAGGAAGAAAAAAGCTTTTTTTTTTTGGTTTCGTAATAGGCCTTCCAATAGATGATGCCTCGTCGACCTATGGGTAACAGTAAGGACCTAAACATCTTCTACAGGAAGAAAAAATTTTTTTTTGGTTTCGTAATAGGCCTTCCAGTAAATGATGTCCCGTCGACCCATGGGTAACAGTAGGAACCTAAACATCGTCTGGAGGAACAAAATTTTTTTTTTTTTTATGTAATAGGTCTTTCAGTAGATATTACCCCGATGACCTGGAGGTAACATTACCGACCTGGCCATCTTCTAGAGGAAACAAATTTTTTTTTTTGGTTTCGTAATAGGCCCCCCAGTAGATGATGCCCCGTCGATCTATGGGTAATTGTAGGCACCTAAACATCTTCTACAGGAAGAAAAATTTTTTTTTTGGTTTCGAATTGGCCCCCCAGTAGATGATGCCCTGTCGATCTATGGGTAACAGTAGGGACCTAAACATCTTCTACAGGAAGAATTTTTTTTTTTGGTTTCGTAATAGGCCCCGAGTAGATGATGCCCCGTCGATCTATGGGTAACAGTAGGGACCTAAACATCTTCTACAGGAAGAAAAATTTTTTTTTTTGGTTTCGTAATAGGTCTTTCAGTAGATATTACCCCGATGACCTGGAGGTAACATTACCGACCTGGCCATCTTCTAGAGGAAACAAATTTTTTTTTTTGGTTTCGTAATAGGCCCCCCAGTAGATGATGCCCCGTCGATCTATGGGTAACAGTAGGGACCTAAACATCTTCTACAGGAACAAGAATTTTTTTTTTGGTTTCGTAATAGGCCCCGAGTAGATGATGCCCCGTCGATCTATGGGTAACAGTAGGGACCTAAACATCTTCTACAGGAAGAAAAATTTTTTTTTTTGGTTTCGTAATAGGTCTTTCAGTAGATATTACCCCGATGACCTGGAGGTAACATTACCGACCTGGCCATCTTCTACAGGAAGCAAATTTTTTTTTTTGGTTTCGTAATAGGCTTTCCAGTAGATAATGCCCCGTCGACCTATGGGTAACAGTAGGGACCTAAGCATCTTCTACAGGAAGAAAGATTTTTTTTTTGGTTTCGTAATAGGCCCCCCAGTAGATGATGCCCCGTCGATCTATGGGTAACAGTAGGGACCCAAACATCTTCTACAGGAAGAAAAAATTTTTTTTTTGGTTTCTTAATAGGCCTTCCTGTAGATGATGCCCAGTCGACCTATGGGTAACAGTAGGGACCTAAACATCTTCTACAGGAAAAAATTTTTTTTTTGGTTTCGTAATTGGCCCCCCAGTAGATGATGCCCCGTCGACCTATGGGTAACAGTAGGGACCTAAGCATCTTCTACAGGAAGAAAAATTTTTTTTTTTGGTTTCGTAATAGGCCTTCCAGTAGATGATGTCCATCGACCTATGGGTAACAGTAGGGACCTAAGCATCTTCTACAGGAAGAAAAATTTTTTTTTTGGTTTCGTAATAGGCCCCCCAGTAGATGATGCCCCGTCGATCTATGGGTAACAGTAGGGACCTAAACATCTTCTACAGGAAGAAAAATTTTTTTTTTTGGTTTCGTAATAGGCCTTCCAGTAGATGATGCCCCGTCGACCTATGGGTAACAGTAGGGACCTAAGCATCTTCTACAGGAAGAAAGATTTTTTTTTTGGTTTCGTAATAGGCCCCCCAGTAGATGATGCCCCGTCGATCTATGGGTAACAGTAGGGACCCAAACATCTTCTACAGGAAGAAAAATTTTTTTTTTTGGTTTCGTAATAGGCCTTCCAGTAGATGATGCCCCGTCGACCTATGGGTAACAGTAGGGACCTAAGCATCTTCTACAGGAAGAAAAATTTTTTTTTTGGTTTCGTAATAGGCCCCCCAGTAGGTGATGCCCCGTCGATCTATGGGTAACAGTAGGGATCTAAGCATCTTCTACAGGAAGAAAAATTTTTTTTTTTGGTTTCGTAATAGGCCTTCCAGTAGATGATGTCCATCGACCTATGGGTAACAGTAGGGACCTAAGCATCTTCTACAGGAAGAAAAATTTTTTTTTTGGTTCGTAATAGGCCCCCCAGTAGATGATGCCCCGTCGATCTATGGGTAACAGTAGGGACCTAAGCATCTTCTACAGGAAGAAAAATTTTTTTTTTTGGTTTCGTAATAGGCCTTCCAGTAGATGATGCCCCGTCGACCTATGGGTAACAGTAGGGACCTAAGCATCTTCTACAGGAAGAAAGATTTTTTTTTTGGTTTCGTAATAGGCCCCCCAGTAGATGATGCCCCGTCGATCTATGGGTAACAGTAGGGACCCAAACATCTTCTACAGGAAGAAAAATTTTTTTTTTTGGTTTCGTAATAGGCCTTCCAGTAGATGATGCCCCGTCGACCTATGGGTAACAGTAGGGACCTAAGCATCTTCTACAGGAAGAAAAATTTTTTTTTTGGTTTCGTAATAGGCCCCCGAGTAGATGATGACCCGTCGATCTATGGGTAACAGTAGGAACCTAAACATCTTCTACAGGAAGAAAAATTTTTTTTTTTGGTTTCGTAATAGGCCTTCCAGTAGATGATGTCCATCGACCTATGGGTAACAGTAGGGACCCAAACATCTTCTACAGGAAGAAAAATTTTTTTTTTTGGTTTCGTAATAGGCCTTCCAGTAGATGATGTCCATCGACCTAAGGGTAACAGTAGGGACCTAAGCATCTTCTACAGGAAGAAAAATTTTTTTTTTTGGTTTCGTAATAGGCCTTCCAGTAGATGATGCCCCGTCGACCTATGGGTAACAGTAGGGACCTAAGCATCTTCTACAGGAAGAAAGATTTTTTTTTTGGTTTCGTAATAGGCCCCCCAGTAGATGATGCCCCGTCGATCTATGGGTAACAGTAGGGACCCAAACATCTTCTACAGGAAGAAAAAATTTTTTTTTTGGTTTCGTAATAGGCCTTCCAGTAGATGTTGCCCCGTCGACCTATGGGTAACAGTAGGGACCTAAATATCGTCTACAGGAAGAAAATTTTTTTTTTTTAACGTAATAGGTCTTTCAGTAGATATTACCCCGATGACCTGGAGGTAACATTACCGACCTGGCCATCTTCTACAGGAAGCAAATTTTTTTTTTTGGTTTCGTAATAGGCTTTCCAGTAGATAATGCCCCGTCGACCTATGGGTAACAGTAGGGACCTAAGCATCTTCTACAGGAAGAAAAATTTTTTTTTGGTTTCGTAATAGGCCCCCCAGTAGGTGATGCCCCGTCGATCTATGGGTAACAGTAGGGACCCAAACATCTTCTACAGGAAGAAAAATTTTTTTTTTTGGTTCCGTAATAGGCCTTCCAGTAGATGATGCCCCGTCGACCTATGGGTAACAGTAGGGACCTAAGCATCTTCTACAGGAAGAAAAATTTTTTTTTTGGTTTCGTAATAGGCCCCCGAGTAGATGATGCCCCGTCGATCTATGGGTAACAGTAGGGACCTAAACATCTTCTACAGGAAGAAAAATTTTTTTTTTTGGTTTCGTAATAGGCCTTCCAGTAGATGATGTCCATCGACCTATGGGTAACAGTAGGGACCTAAGCATCTTCTACAGGAAGAAAAATTTTTTTTTTGGTTTCGTAATAGGCCCCCCAGTAGATGATGCCCCGTCGATCTATGGGTAACAGTAGGGACCTAAACATCTTCTACAGGAAGAAAAATTTTTTTTTTTGGTTTCGTAATAGGCCTTCCTGTAGATGATGCCCAGTCGACCTATGGGTAACAGTAGGGACCGAAACATCTTCTACAGGAAAAAATTTTTTTTTTTTTTCGTAATTGGCCCCCCAGTAGATGATGCCCCGTCGACCTATGGGTAACAGTAGGGACCTAAGCATCTTCTACAGGAAGAAAAATTTTTTTTTTTGGTTTCGTAATAGGCCTTCCAGTAGATGATGTCCATCGACCTATGGGTAACAGTAGGGACCTAAGCATCTTCTACAGCAAGAAAAATTTTTTTTTTGGTTTCGTAATAGGCCCCCCAGTAGATGATGCCCCGTCGATCTATGGGTAACAGTAGGGACCTAAACATCTTCTACAGGAAGAAAAATTTTTTTTTTTGGTTTCGTAATAGGCCTTCCAGTAGATGATGCCCCGTCGACCTATGGGTAACAGAAGGACCTAAGCATCTTCTACAGGAAGAAAGATTTTTTTTTTGGTTTCGTAATAGGCCCCCCAGTAGATGATGCCCCGTCGATCTATGGGTAACAGTAGGGACCCAAACATCTTCTACAGGAAGAAAGATTTTTTTTTTGGTTTCGTAATAGGCCCCCCAGTAGATGATGCCCCGTCGATCTATGGGTAACAGTAGGGACCCAAACATCTTCTACAGGAAGAAAAAATTTTTTTTTTGGTTTCGTAATAGGCCTTCCAGTAGATGTTGCCCCGTCGACCTATGGGTAACAGTAGGGACCTAAATATCGTCTACAGGAAGAAAATTTTTTTTTTTTTGTACGTAATAGGTCTTTCAGTAGATATTACCCCGATGACCTGGAGGTAACATTACCGACCTGGCCATCTTCTACAGGAAGCAAATTTTTTCTTTTTGGTTTCGTAATAGGCTTTCCAGTAGATAATGCCCCGTCGACCTATGGGTAACTGTAGGGACCTAAGCATCTTCTACAGGAAGAAAAATTTTTTTTTTGGTTTCGTAATAGGCCCCCCAGTAGGTGATGCCCCGTCGATCTATGGGTAACAGTAGGGACCTAAGCATCTTCTACAGGAAGAAAAATTTTTTTTTTTGGTTTCGTAATAGGCCTTCCAGTAGATGATGTCCATCGACCTATGGGTAACAGTAGGGACCTAAGCATCTTCTACAGGAAGAAAAATTTTTTTTTGGTTCGTAATAGGCCCCCCAGTAGATGATGCCCCGTCGATCTATGGGTAACAGTAGGGACCTAAACATCTTCTACAGGAAGAAAAATTTTTTTTTTTGGTTTCGTAATAGGCCTTCCAGTAGATGATGCCCCGTCGACCTATGGGTAACAGTAGGGACCTAAGCATCTTCTACAGGAAGAAAGATTTTTTTTTTGGTTTCGTAATAGGCCCCCCAGTAGATGATGCCCCGTCGATCTATGGGTAACAGTAGGGACCCAAACATCTTCTACAGGAAGAAAAATTTTTTTTTTTGGTTTCGTAATAGGCCTTCCAGTAGATGATGCCCCGTCGACCTATGGGTAACAGTAGGGACCTAAGCATCTTCTACAGGAAGAAAAATTTTTTTTTTGGTTTCGTAATAGGCCCCCGAGTAGATGATGACCCGTCGATCTATGGGTAACAGTAGGGACCTAAACATCTTCTACAGGAAGAAAAATTTTTTTTTTGGTTTCGTAATAGGCCTTCCAGTAGATGATGTCCATCGACCTATGGGTAACAGTAGGGACCTAAGCATCTTCTACAGGAAGAAAAATTTTTTTTTTTGGTTTCGTAATAGGCCTTCCTGTAGATGATGCCCAGTCGACCTATGGGTAACAGTAGGGACCTAAGCATCTTCTACAGGAAGAAAAATTTTTTTTTTTGGTTTCGTAATAGGCCTTCCTGTAGATGATGCCCAGTCGACCTATGGGTAACAGTAGGGACCGAAACATCTTCTACAGGAAAAAATTTTTTTTTTTTTTTCGTAATTGGCCCCCCAGTAGATGATGCCCCGTCGACCTATGGGTAACAGTAGGGACCTAAGCATCTTCTACAGGAAGAAAAATTTTTTTTTTTGGTTTCGTAATAGGCCTTCCAGTAGATGATGTCCATCGACCTATGGGTAACAGTAGGGACCTAAGCATCTTCTACAGCAAGAAAAATTTTTTTTTTGGTTTCGTAATAGGCCCCCCAGTAGATGATGCCCCGTCGATCTATGGGTAACAGTAGGGACCTAAACATCTTCTACAGGAAGAAAAATTTTTTTTTTTGGTTTCGTAATAGGCCTTCCAGTAGATGATGCCCCGTCGACCTATGGGTAACAGAAGGACCTAAGCATCTTCTACAGGAAGAAAGATTTTTTTTTTGGTTTCGTAATAGGCCCCCCAGTAGATGATGCCCCGTCGATCTATGGGTAACAGTAGGGACCCAAACATCTTCTACAGGAAGAAAGATTTTTTTTTTGGTTTCGTAATAGGCCCCCCAGTAGATGATGCCCCGTCGATCTATGGGTAACAGTAGGGACCCAAACATCTTCTACAGGAAGAAAAAATTTTTTTTTTGGTTTCGTAATAGGCCTTCCAGTAGATGTTGCCCCGTCGACCTATGGGTAACAGTAGGGACCTAAATATCGTCTACAGGAAGAAAATTTTTTTTTTTTGTACGTAATAGGTCTTTCAGTAGATATTACCCCGATGACCTGGAGGTAACATTACCGACCTGGCCATCTTCTACAGGAAGCAAATTTTTTCTTTTTGGTTTCGTAATAGGCTTTCCAGTAGATAATGCCCCGTCGACCTATGGGTAACTGTAGGGACCTAAGCATCTTCTACAGGAAGAAAAATTTTTTTTTTGGTTTCGTAATAGGCCCCCCAGTAGGTGATGCCCCGTCGATCTATGGGTAACAGTAGGGACCTAAGCATCTTCTACAGGAAGAAAAATTTTTTTTTTTGGTTTCGTAATAGGCCTTCCAGTAGATGATGTCCATCGACCTATGGGTAACAGTAGGGACCTAAGCATCTTCTACAGGAAGAAAAATTTTTTTTTTGGTTCGTAATAGGCCCCCCAGTAGATGATGCCCCGTCGATCTATGGGTAACAGTAGGGACCTAAACATCTTCTACAGGAAGAAAAATTTTTTTTTCGGTTTCGTAATAGGCCTTCCAGTAGATGATGCCCCGTCGACCTATGGGTAACAGTAGGGACCTAAGCATCTTCTACAGGAAGAAAGATTTTTTTTTGGTTTCGTAATAGGCCCCCCAGTAGATGATGCCCCGTCGATCTATGGGTAACAGTAGGGACCCAAACATCTTCTACAGGAAGAAAAATTTTTTTTTTTGGTTTCGTAATAGGCCTTCCAGTAGATGATGCCCCGTCGACCTATGGGTAACAGTAGGGACCTAAGCATCTTCTACAGGAAGAAAAATTTTTTTTTTGGTTTCGTAATAGGCCCCCGAGTAGATGATGACCCGTCGATCTATGGGTAACAGTAGGGACCTAAACATCTTCTACAGGAAGAAAAATTTTTTTTTTGGTTTCGTAATAGGCCTTCCAGTAGATGATGTCCATCGACCTATGGGTAACAGTAGGGACCTAAGCATCTTCTACAGGAAGAAAAATTTTTTTTTTTGGTTTCGTAATAGGCCTTCCTGTAGATGATGCCCAGTCGACCTATGGGTAACAGTAGGGACCTAAACATCTTCTACAGGAAAAAATTTTTTTTTTGGTTTCGTAATTGGCCCCCCAGTAGATGATGCCCCGTCGACCTATGGGTAACAGTAGGGACCTAAGCATCTTCTACAGGAAGAAAAATTTTTTTTTTTGGTTTCGTAATAGGCCTTCCAGTAGATGATGTCCATCGACCTATGGGTAACAGTAGGGACCTAAGCATCTTCTACAGGAAGAAAAATTTTTTTTTTTGGTTTCGTAATAGGCCTTCCTGTAGATGATGCCCAGTCGACCTATGGGTAACAGTAGGGACCTAAACATCTTCTACAGGAAAAAATTTTTTTTTTGGTTTCGTAATAGGCCTTCCAGTAGATGATGTCCATCGACCTATGGGTAACAGTAGGGACCTAAGCATCTTCTACAGGAAGAAAAATTTTTTTTTTGGTTTCGTAATAGGCCCCCCAGTAGATGATGCCCCGTCGATCTATGGGTAACAGTAGGGACCTAAACATCTTCTACAGGAAGAAAAATTTTTTTTTTTGGTTTCGTAATAGGCCTTCCAGTAGATGATGCCCCGTCGACCTATGGGTAACAGTAGGGACCTAAGCATCTTCTACAGGAAGAAAGATTTTTTTTTTGGTTTCGTAATAGGCCCCCCAGTAGATGATGCCCCGTCGATCTATGGGTAACAGTAGGGACCCAAACATCTTCTACAGGAAGAAAAATTTTTTTTTTTGGTTTCGTAATAGGCCTTCCAGTAGATGATGCCCCGTCGACCTATGGGTAACAGTAGGGACCTAAGCATCTTCTACAGGAAGAAAGATTTTTTTTTTGGTTTCGTAATAGGCCCCCCAGTAGATGATGCCCCGTCGATCTATGGGTAACAGTAGGGACCCAAACATCTTCTACAGGAAGAAAAATTTTTTTTTTGGTTTCGTAATAGGCCTTCCAGTAGATGTTGCCCCGTCGACCTATGGGTAACAGTAGGGACCTAAATATCGTCTACAGGAAGAAAATTTTTTTTTTTTTTACGTAATAGGTCTTTCAGTAGATATTACCCCGATGACCTGGAGGTAACATTACCGACCTGGCCATCTTCTACAGGAAGCAAATTTTTTCTTTTTGGTTTCGTAATAGGCTTTCCAGTAGATAATGCCCCGTCGACCTATGGGTAACTGTAGGGACCTAAGCATCTTCTACAGGAAGAAAAATTTTTTTTTTGGTTTCGTAATAGGCCCCCCAGTAGGTGATGCCCCGTCAATCTATGGGTAACAGTAGGGACCTAAGCATCTTCTACAGGAAGAAAAATTTTTTTTTTTGGTTTCGTAATAGGCCTTCCAGTAGATGATGTCCATCGACCTATGGGTAACAGTAGGGACCTAAGCATCTTCTACAGGAAGAAAAATTTTTTTTTTGGTTCGTAATAGGCCCCCCAGTAGATGATGCCCCGTCGATCTATGGGTAACAGTAGGGACCTAAACATCTTCTACAGGAAGAAAAATTTTTTTTTTTGGTTTCGTAATAGGCCTTCCAGTAGATGATGCCCCGTCGACCTATGGGTAACAGTAGGGACCTAAGCATCTTCTACAGGAAGAAAGATTTTTTTTTTGGTTTCGTAATAGGCCCCCCAGTAGATGATGCCCCGTCGATCTATGGGTAACAGTAGGGACCCAAACATCTTCTACAGGAAGAAAAATTTTTTTTTTTGGTTTCGTAATAGGCCTTCCAGTAGATGATGCCCCGTCGACCTATGGGTAACAGTAGGGACCTAAGCATCTTCTACAGGAAGAAAAATTTTTTTTTTGGTTTCGTAATAGGCCCCCGAGTAGATGATGACCCGTCGATCTATGGGTAACAGTAGGGACCTAAACATCTTCTACAGGAAGAAAAATTTTTTTTTTGGTTTCGTAATAGGCCTTCCAGTAGATGATGTCCATCGACCTATGGGTAACAGTAGGGACCCAAACATCTTCTACAGGAAGAAAAATTTTTTTTTTTGGTTTCGTAATAGGCCTTCCAGTAGATGATGTCCATCGACCTAAGGGTAACAGTAGGGACCTAAGCATCTTCTACAGGAAGAAAAATTTTTTTTTTTGGTTTCGTAATAGGCCTTCCAGTAGATGATGCCCCGTCGACCTATGGGTAACAGTAGGGACCTAAGCATCTTCTACAGGAAGAAAGATTTTTTTTTTGGTTTCGTAATAGGCCCCCCAGTAGATGATGCCCCGTCGATCTATGGGTAACAGTAGAGACCCAAACATCTTCTACAGGAAGAAAAAATTTTTTTTTTTGTTTCGTAATAGGCCTTCCAGTAGATGTTGCCCCGTCGACCTATGGGTAACAGTAGGGACCTAAATATCGTCTACAGGAAGAAAATTTTTTTTTTTTTAACGTAATAGGTCTTTCAGTAGATATTACCCCGATGACCTGGAGGTAACATTACCGACCTGGCCATCTTCTACAGGAAGCAAATTTTTTTTTTTGGTTTCGTAATAGGCCCCCCAGTAGGTGATGCCCCGTCGATCTATGGGTAACAGTAGGGACCCAAACATCTTCTACAGGAAGAAAAATTTTTTTTTTTGGTTTCGTAATAGGCCTTCCAGTAGATGATGTCCATCGACCTAAGGGTAACAGTAGGGACCTAAGCATCTTCTACAGGAAGAAAAATTTTTTTTTTGGTTTCGTAATAAGCCCCCCAGTAGATGATGCCCCGTCGATCTATGGGTAACAGAAGGGACCTAAACATCTTCTACAGGAAGAAAAATTTTTTTTTTTGGTTTCGTAATAGGCCTTCCAGTAGAAGATGTCCATCGACCTATGGGTAACAGTAGGGACCTAAACAACTTCTACAGGAAGTAAAATTTTTTTTTCGGTTTCGTAATAGGCCCTCCAGTAGATGATGCCCCGTCGACCTATGGGTAACAGTAGGGACCTAGACATCTATATGTCTTCTATCTATCTTCTTCTACAGGAAGAAAAATTTTTTTTTTTTACTTACTATGTTTTTCAGTAGATATTTCCCCGATAACCTGGAGGGAACATTACCGACCTGGACATCTTCTACAGGAAGAAAATTTTTTCTTTTATTTCGTAATAAGTCTTTCTCTATATGTAGCCCCAATGACCTGGAGGTAACATTACCGACCTCGACATTTTCTACAGGAAGAAAAAATTTTTTTTTTTGGTTTCGTAATAGGCCTTCCAATAGATGATGCCCCGTCGACCTATGGGTAACAGTAAGGACCTAAACATCTTCTACAGGAAGCAAATTTTTTTTTTTGGTTTCGTAATAGGCCCCCCAGTAGATGATGCCCCGTCGACCTATGGGTAACAGTAGGGACCTAAACATCTTCTACAGGAAGAAAAAATTTTTTGTTTGGTTTCGTAATAGACCTTCCAGTAAATGATGTCCCGTCGACCCATGGGTAACAGTAGGAACCTAAACATCGTCTACAGGAAGAAAAATTTTTTTTTTTTTTACGTAATAGGTTTTTCAGTAGATATTACCCCGATGACCCTGAAGTAACATTACCGACCTGGCCATCTTCTACAGGAAGCAAATTTTTTTTTTGGTTTCGTAATAGGCCCCCCAGTAGATGATGCCCAGTCGATCTATGGGTAACAGTATGGACCTAAACATCATCTACAGTAAGAAAAATTTTTTTTTTGGTTTCGTAATAGGCCCCCCAGTAGATGATGCCCCGTCGATCTATGGGTAACAGTAGGGACCTAAACATCTTCTACAGGAAGAAAAATTTTTTTTTTGGTTGCGTAATAGACCTTCCAGTAGATGATTCCCCGTCGACCTATGGGTAACAGTAGGGACCTAAACATCTTCTACAGGAAGAAAATTTTTTTTTGGTTTCGTAATAGGCCTCCCAGTAGATGATGCCCCGTCAATCTATGGGTAGCAGTAGGGACCTAAACATCTACTACAGGAAGAAAAATTTTTTTTTTGGTTTCGTAATAGGCCTTCCAGTAGATGATGCCCCGTCGACCTATGGGTAACAGTAGGGACCTAAACATCGTCTACAGGAAGAAAAATTTTTTTTGGTTTCGTAATAAGCCCTCCAGTAGATGATGCCCCGTCGACCTATGGGTAACAGTAGGAACCTAAACTTCGACTACAGGAAAAAAATTTTTTTTTGTTTTTTACGTAATAGGTCTTTCAGTAGATATTACCCCGATGACCTGGAGGTAACATTACCGACTTGGCCAACTTCTACAGGAAGCAAATTTTTTTTTTTTGGTTTCGTAATAGGCCCCCCAGTAGATGATACCCCGTCGATCTATGGGTAACATTATGGACCTAAACATCTTCTACAAGAAGAAAAATTTTTTTTTGGTTTCGTAATAGGCCCCCCA
Organism: Theocolax elegans; assembly: GCA_026168455.1. Taxonomy (NCBI): domain Eukaryota; kingdom Metazoa; phylum Arthropoda; class Insecta; order Hymenoptera; family Cerocephalidae; genus Theocolax; species Theocolax elegans. The sequence goes on along the minus strand of CM047426.1, from coordinate 49,215,301 downwards.
GTAGATGATGCCCCGTCGATCTATGGGTAACAGTAGGGTCCTAAACATCATCTACAGTAAGTAAAATTTTTTTTTGGTTTCGTAATAGGCCCCCCAGTAGATGATGCCCCGTCGATCTATGGGTAACAGTAGGGACCAAAACATCTACAGAAAGAAAAATTTTTTTCTTGGTTGCGTAATAGATCTTCCAGTAGATGATTCCCCGTCGACCTATGGGTAACATTAGGGACCTAAACATCTTCTACAGGAAGAAAAATTTTGTTTTTGGTTTCGTAATAGGCCTCCCAGTAGATGATGCCCCGTCAATCTATGGGTAACAGTAAGGACCTAAACATCTTCTACAGGAAGAAAAATTTTTTTTTTGGTTTCGTAATTGGTCTTCCAGTAGATGATGCCCCGTTGACCTATGGGTAACAGTAGGGACCTAAACATCTTCTACAGGAAGAAAATTTTTTTTGGTTTCGTAATAGGCCCCCCTCTAGATAATGTCCATCGACCTAAGGGTAACAGTAGGGACCTAAGCATCTTCTACAGGAAGAAAAATTTTTTTTTTGGTTTCGTAATAAGCCCCCCAGTAGATGATGCCCCGTCGATCTATGGGTAACAGAAGGGACCTAAACATCTTCTACAGGAAGAAAAATTTTTTTTTTTGGTTTCGTAATAGGCCTTCCAGTAGATGATGTCCATCGACCTAAGGGTAACAGTAGGGACCTAAGCATCTTCTACAGGAAGAAAATTTTTTTTTTTGGTTTCGTAATAAGCCCCCCAGTAGATGATGCCCCGTCGATCTATGGGTAACAGAAGGGACCTAAACATCTTCTACAGGAAGAAAATTTTTTTTTTTTGGTTTCGTAATAGGCCTTCCAGTAGATGATGTCTATCGACCTATGGGTAACAGTAGGGACCTAAACAACTTCTACAGGAAGTAAAATTTTTTTTTCGGTTTCGTAATAGACCCTCCAGTAGATGATGCCCCGTCGACCTATGGGTAACAGTAGGGACCCAAACATCTTCTACAGGAAGAAAAATTTTTTTTTTGGTTTCGTAATAGGCCTTCCAGTAGATGATGTCCATCGACCTAAGGGTAACAGTAGGGACCTAAGCATCTTCTACAGGAAGAAAAATTTTGTTTTTGGTTTCGTAATAAGCCCCCCAGTAGATGATGCCCCGTCGATCTATGGGTAACAGAAGGGACCTAAACATTCTACAGGAAGAAAAATTTTTTTTTATAGGTTTCGTAATAGGCCTTCCAGTAGATGATGTCCATCGACCTAAGGGTAACAGTAGGGACCTAAGCATCTTCTACAGGAAGAAAAATTTTTTTTTTGGTTTCGTAATAAGCCCCCCAGTAGATGATGCCCCGTCGATCTATGGGTAACAGAAGGGACCTAAACATCTTCTACAGGAAGAAAAATTTTTTTTTTTGGTTTCGTAATAGGCCTTCCAGTAGATGATGTCCATCGACCTATGGGTAACAGTAGGGACCTAAACAACTTCTACAGGAAGTAAAATTTTTTTTTCGGTTTCGTAATAGGCCCTCCAGTAGATGATGCCCCGTCGACCTATGGGTAACAGTAGGGACCTAGACATCTATATGTCTTCTATCTATCTTCTTCTACAGGAAGAAAAATTTTTTTTTTTTACTTACTATGTTTTTCAGTAGATATTTCCCCGATAACCTGGAGGGAACATCACCGACCTGGACATCTTCTACAGGAAGAAAATTTTTTCTTTTATTTCGTAATAAGTCTTTCTCTATATGTTGCCCCAATGACCTGGAGGTAACATTACCGACCTCGACATTTTCTACAGGAAGCAAATTTTTTTTTTTGGTTTCGTAATAGGCCCCCCAGTAGATGATGCCCCGTCGACCTATGGGTAACAGTAGGGACCTAAACATCTTCTACAGGAAGAAAAAATTTTTTGTTTGGTTTCGTAATAGACCTTCCAGTAAATGATGTCCCGTCGACCCATGGGTAACAGTAGGAACCTAAACATCGTCTACAGGAAGAAAAATTTTTTTTTTTTTTACGTAATAGGTTTTTCAGTAGATATTACCCCGATGACCCTGAAGTAACATTACCGACCTGGCCATCTTCTACAGGAAGCAAATTTTTTTTTTGGTTTCGTAATAGGCCCCCCAGTAGATGATGCCCCGTCGATCTATGGGTAACAGTATGGACCTAAACATCATCTACAGTAAGAAAAATTTTTTTTTGGTTTCGTAATAGGCCCCCCAGTAGATGATGCCCCGTCGATCTATGGGTAACAGTAGGGACCTAAACATCTTCTACAGGAAGAAAAATTTTTTTTTTGGTTGCGTAATAGGCCTTCCAGTAGATGATTCCCCGTGGAACTATGGGTAACAGTAGGGACCTAAACATCTTCTACAGGAAGAAAATTTTTTTTTGGTTTCGTAATAGGCCTCCCAGTAGATGATGCCCCGTCAATCTATGGGTAGCAGTAGGGACCTAAACATCTTCTACAGGAAGAAAAATTTTTTTTTTGGTTTCGTAATAGGCCTTCCAGTAGATGATGCCCCGTCGACCTATGGGTAACAGTAGGGACCTAAACATCGTCTACAGGAAGAAAAATTTTTTTTGGTTTCGTAATAAGCCCTCCAGTAGATGATGCCCCGTCGACCTATGGGTAACAGTAGGAACCTAAACTTCGTCTACAGGAAAAAAATTTTTTTTTGTTTTTTACGTAATAGGTCTTTCAGTAGATATTACCCCGATGACCTGGAGGTAACATTACCGACTTGGCCAACTTCTACAGTAAGCAAATTTTTTTTTTTGGTTTCGTAATAGGCCCCCTAGTAGATGATACCCCGTCGATCTATGGGTAACATTATGGACCTAAACATCTTCTACAAGAAGAAAAATTTTTTTTTTGGTTTCGTAATTGGCCCCCCAGTAGATGATGCCCCGTCGATCTATGGGTAACAGTAGGGTCCTAAACATCATCTACAGTAAGAAAAATTTTTTTTTGGTTTCGTAATAGGCCCCCCAGTAGATGATGCCCCGTCGATCTATGGGTAACAGTAGGGACCTAAACATCTACAGAAAGAAAAATTTTTTTCTTGGTTGCGTAATAGATCTTCCAGTAGATGATTCCCCGTCGACCTATGGGTAACATTAGGGACCTAAACATCTTCTACAGGAAGAAAATTTTTTTTTTGGTTTCGTAATAGGCCTCCCAGTAGATGATGCCCCGTCAATCTATGGGTAGCAGTAGGGACCTAAACATCTTCTACAGGAAGAAAAATTTTTTTTTTGGTTTCGTAATAGGCCTTCCAGTAGATGATGCCCCGTCGATCTATGGGTAACAGTAAGGACCTAAACATCTTCTACAGACAAAAAAAATTTTTTTTTTGGTTTCGTAATAGGCCCCTCAGTAGATGATGCCCCGTTGATCTATGGGTAACAGTAGGGACCTAAATATCTTCTACAGGAAGAAAAATTTTTTTTTTGGTTTCGTAATAGGCCTTCCAGTAGATGATGCCCCGTTGACCTATGGGTAACAGTAGGGACCTAAACATCTTCTACAGGAAGAAAATTTTTTTTTGGTTTCGTAATAGGCCCCCCACTAGATGATGCCCCGTCAATCTATGGGTAGCAGTAGGGACCTAAACATCTTCTACAGGAAGTAAAATTTTTTTTGTGGTTTCGTAATAGGCCTTCCAGTAGATGATGCCCCGTCGATCTATGGGTAACAGTAGGGCCCTAAACATCTTCTACAGGAAGAAAAATTTTTTTTTTGGTTTCGTAATAGGCCTTCCAGTAGATGATGCCCCGTCGACCTATGGGTAACAGTAGGGACCTAAACATCTTCTACAGGAAGAAAAAATTTTTTTTTTGGTTTCGTAATAGGCCTTCCAGTAGATGATGCCCCGTCGACCTATGGGTAACAGTAGGGACCTAAACATCGTCTACACGAAGAAAAATTTTTTTTGGTTTCGTAATAAGCCCTCCAAAGATGATGCCCCGTCGACCTATGGGTAACAGTAGGGACCTAAACATCTTCTACAGGAAGAAAAATTTTTTTTTTGGTTTCGTAATAGGCCTTCCAGTAGATGATGCCCCGTCGATCTATGGGTAACAGTAAGGACCTAAACATCTTCTACAGGAAGAAAAATTTTTTTTTTGGTTTCGTAATAGGCCCCCCAGTAGATGATGCCCCGTCGATCTATGGGTAACATTAGGGACCTAAACATCTTCTACAGGAAGAAAAATTTTTTTTTTGGTTTCGTAATAGGCCCCCCAGTAGATGATGCCCCGTCGATCTATGGGTAACAGTAGGGACCTAAATATCTTCTACAGGAAGAAAATTTTTTTTTGTTTTTTACGTAATAGGTCTTTCAGTAGATATTACCCCGATGACCTGGAGGTAACATTACCGACTTGGCCAACTTCTACAGGAAGCAAATTTTTTTTTTTGGTTTCGTAATAGGCCCCCCAGTAGATGATACCCCGTCGATCTATGGGTAACATTATGGACCTAAACATCTTCTACAAGAAGAAAAATTTTTTTTTTGGTTTCGTAATAGGCCCCCCAGTAGATGATGCCCCGTCGATCTATGGGTAACAGTAGGGTCCTAAACATCATCTACAGTAAGAAAAATTTTTTTTTGGTTTCGTAATAGGCCCCCCAGTAGATGATGCCCCGTCGATCTATGGGTAACAGTAGGGACCTAAACATCTACAGAAAGAAAAATTTTTATCTTGGTTGCGTAATAGATCTTCCAGTAGATGATTCCCCGTCGACCTATGGGTAACATTAGGGACCTAAACATCTTCTACAGGAAGAAAATTTTTTTTTTGGTTTCGTAATAGGCCTCCCAGTAGATGATGCCCCGTCAATCTATGGGTAGCAGTAGGGACCTAAACATCTTCTACAGGAAGAAAAATTTTTTTTTTGGTTTCGTAATAGGCCTTCCAGTAGATGATGCCCCGTCGATCTATGGGTAACAGTAAGGACCTAAACATCTTCTACAGGAAGAAAAATTTTTTTTTTGGTTTCGTAATAGGCCCCTCAGTAGATGATGCCCCGTCGACCTATGGGTAACAGTAGGGACCTAAACATCGTCTACACGAAGAAAAATTTTTTTTGGTTTCGTAATAAGCCCTCCAAAGATGATGCCCCGTCGACCTATGGGTAACAGTAGGGACCTAAACATCTTCTACAGGAAGAAAAATTTTTATTTTGGTTTCGTAATAGGCCTTCCAGTAGATGATGCCCCGTCGATCTATGGGTAACAGTAAGGACCTAAACATCTTCTACAGGAAGAAAAATTTTTTTTTTGGTTTCGTAATAGGCCCCCCAGTAGATGATGCCCCGTCGATCTATGGGTAACATTAGGGACCTAAACATCTTCTACAGGAAGAAAAATTTTTTTTTTGGTTTCGTAATAGGCCCCCCAGTAGATGATGCCCCGTCGATCTATGGGTAACAGTAGGGACCTAAATATCTTCTACAGGAAGAAAAATTTTTTTTTTGGTTTCGTAATAGGCCCCCCAGTAGATGATGCCCCGTCGATCTATGGGTAACAGTAGGGTCCTAAACATCATCTACAGTAAGAAAAATTTTTTTTTGGTTTCGTAATAGGCCCCCCAGTAGATGATGCCCCGTCGATCTATGGGTAACAGTAAGGACCTAAACATCTTCTACAGGAAGAAAAATTTTTTTTTTGGTTTCGTAATAGGCCCCTCAGTAGATGATGCCCCGTTGATCTATGGGTAACAGTAGGGACCTAAACATCTTCTACAGGAAGAAAAAATTTTTTTTTTGGTTTCGTATAGGCCTTCCAGTAGATGATGCCCCGTCGACCTATGGGTAACAGTAGGGACCTAAACATCGTCTACACGAAGAAAAATTTTTTTTGGTTTCGTAATAAGCCATCCAAAGATGATGCCCCGTCGACCTATGGGTAACAGTAGGGACCTAAACATCTTCTACAGGAAGAAAAATTTTTTTTTTGGTTTCGTAATAGGCCTTCCAGTAGATGATGCCCCGTCGATCTATGGGTAACAGTAAGGACCTAAACATCTTCTACAGGAAGAAAAATTTTTTTTTTGGTTTCGTAATAGGCCCCCCAGTAGATGATGCCCCGTCGATCTATGGGTAACATTAGGGACCTAAACATCTTCTACAAGAAGAAAAATTTTTTTTTGGTTTCGTAATAGGCCCCCCAGTAGATGATGCCCCGTCGATCTATGGGTAACAGTAGGGACCTAAATATCTTCTACAGGAAGAAAAATTTTTTTTTTGGTTTCGTAATAGGCCCCCCAGTAGATGATGCCCCGTCGATCTATGGGTAACAGTAGGGACCTAAACATCTACAGAAAGAAAAATTTTTTTTGGTTTCGTAATAGGCCCCCCAGTAGATGATGCCCCGTCGATCTATGGGTAACAGTAGGGACCTAAACATCTACAGAAAGAAAAATTTTTTTCTTGGTTGCGTAATAGATCTTCCAGTAGATGATTCCCCGTCGACCTATGGGTAACATTAGGGACCTAAACATCTTCTACAGGAAGAAAATTTTTTTTTTGGTTTCGTAATAGGCCTCCCAGTAGATGATGCCCCGTCGATCTATGGGTAACAGTAGGGACCTAAACATCTACAGAAAGAAAAATTTTTTTCTTGGTTGCGTAATAGATCTACCAGTAGATGATTCCCCGTCGACCTATGGGTAGCAGTAGGGACCTAAACATCTTCTACAGGAAGAAAAATTATTTTTTTGGTTTCGTAATAGGCCTTCCAGTAGATGATGCCCCGTCGATCTATGGGTAACAGTAAGGACCTAAACATCTTCTACAGGAAGAAAAATTTTTTTTTTGGTTTCGTAATAGGCCCCTCAGTAGATGATGCCCCGTTGATCTATGGGTAACAGTAGGGACCTAAATATCTTCTACAGGAAGAAAAATTTTTTTTTTGGTTTCGTAATAGGCCTTCCAGTAGATGATGCCCCGTTGACCTATGGGTAACAGTAGGGACCTAAACATCTTCTACAGGAAGAAAATTTTTTTTTGGTTTCGTAATAGGCCCCCCACTAGATGATGCCCCGTCAATCTATGGGTAGCAGTAGGGACCTAAACATCTTCTACAGGAAGTAAAATTTTTTTTGTGGTTTCGTAATAGGCCTTCCAGTAGATGATGCCCCGTCGATCTATGGGTAACAGTAGGGCCCTAAACATCTTCAACAGGAAGAAAAATTTTTTTTTTGGTTTCGTAATAGGCCTTCCAGTAGATGATGCTCCGTCGACCTATGGGTAACAGTAGGGACCTAAACGTCTTCTACAGGAAGAAAAAATTTTTTTTTTGGTTTCGTAATAGGCCCCCCAGTAGATGATGCCCCGTCGATCTATGGGTAACATTAGGGACCTAAACATCTTCTACAAGAAGAAAAATTTTTTTTTGGTTTCGTAATAGGCCCCCCAGTAGATGATGCCCCGTCGATCTATGGGTAACAGTAGGGACCTAAATATCTTCTACAGGAAGAAAAATTTTTTTTTGGTTTCGTAATAGGCCCCCCAGTAGATGATGCCCCGTCGATCTATGGGTAACAGTAGGGTCCTAAACATCATCTACAGTAAGAAAAATTTTTTTTTGGTTTCGTAATAGGCCCCCCAGTAGATGATGCCCCGTCGATCTATGGGTAACAGTAGGGACCTAAACATCTACAGAAAGAAAAATTTTTTTTTGGTTTCGTAATAGGCCCCCCAGTAGATGATGCCCCGTCGATCTATGGGTAACAGTAGGGACCTAAACATCTACAGAAAGAAAAATTTTTTTCTTGGTTGCGTAATAGATCTTCCAGTAGATGATTCCCCGTCGACCTATGGGTAACATTAGGGACCTAAACATCTTCTACAGGAAGAAAATTTTTTTTTTGGTTTCGTAATAGGCCTCCCAGTAGATGATGCCCCGTCGATCTATGGGTAACAGTAGGGACCTAAACATCTACAGAAAGAAAAATTTTTTTCTTGGTTGCGTAATAGATCTACCAGTAGATGATTCCCCGTCGACCTATGGGTAGCAGTAGGGACCTAAACATCTTCTACAGGAAGAAAAATTATTTTTTTGGTTTCGTAATAGGCCTTCCAGTAGATGATGCCCCGTCGATCTATGGGTAACAGTAAGGACCTAAACATCTTCTACAGGAAGAAAAATTTTTTTTTTGGTTTCGTAATAGGCCCCTCAGTAGATGATGCCCCGTTGATCTATGGGTAACAGTAGGGACCTAAATATCTTCTACAGGAAGAAAAATTTTTTTTTTGGTTTCGTAATAGGCCTTCCAGTAGATGATGCCCCGTTGACCTATGGGTAACAGTAGGGACCTAAACATCTTCTACAGGAAGAAAATTTTTTTTTGGTTTCGTAATAGGCCCCCCACTAGATGATGCCCCGTCAATCTATGGGTAGCAGTAGGGACCTAAACATCTTCTACAGGAAGTAAAATTTTTTTTGTGGTTTCGTAATAGGCCTTCCAGTAGATGATGCCCCGTCGATCTATGGGTAACAGTAGGGCCCTAAACATCTTCAACAGGAAGAAAAATTTTTTTTTTGGTTTCGTAATAGGCCTTCCAGTAGATGATGCTCCGTCGACCTATGGGTAACAGTAGGGACCTAAACGTCTTCTACAGGAAGAAAAAATTTTTTTTTTGGTTTCGTAATAGGCCCCCAGTAGATGATGCCCCGTCGATCTATGGGTAACATTAGGGACCTAAACATCTTCTACAAGAAGAAAAATTTTTTTTTGGTTTCGTAATAGGCCCCCCAGTAGATGATGCCCCGTCGATCTATGGGTAACAGTAGGGACCTAAATATCTTCTACAGGAAGAAAAATTTTTTTTTTGGTTTCGTAATAGGCCCCCCAGTAGATGATGCCCCGTCGATCTATGGGTAACAGTAGGGTCCTAAACATCATCTACAGTAAGAAAAATTTTTTTTTGGTTTCGTAATAGGCCCCCCAGTAGATGATGCCCCGTCGATCTATGGGTAACAGTAGGGACCTAAACATCTACAGAAAGAAAAATTTTTTTTTGGTTTCGTAATAGGCCCCCCAGTAGATGATGCCCCGTCGATCTATGGGTAACAGTAGGGACCTAAACATCTACAGAAAGAAAAATTTTTTTCTTGGTTGCGTAATAGATCTTCCAGTAGATGATTCCCCGTCGACCTATGGGTAACATTAGGGACCTAAACATCTTCTACAGGAAGAAAATTTTTTTTTTGGTTTCGTAATAGGCCTCCCAGTAGATGATGCCCCGTCGATCTATGGGTAACAGTAGGGACCTAAACATCTACAGAAAGAAAATTTTTTTCTTGGTTGCGTAATAGATCTTCCAGTAGATGATTCCCCGTCGACCTATGGGTAGCAGTAGGGACCTAAACATCTTCTACAGGAAGAAAAATTATTTTTTTGGTTTCGTAATAGGCCTTCCAGTAGATGATGCCCCGTCGATCTATGGGTAACAGTAAGGACCTAAACATCTTCTACAGGAAGAAAAATTTTTTTTTTGGTTTCGTAATAGGCCCCTCAGTAGATGATGCCCCGTTGATCTATGGGTAACAGTAGGGACCTAAATATCTTCTACAGGAAGAAAAATTTTTTTTTGGTTTCGTAATAGGCCTTCCAGTAGATGATGCCCCGTTGACCTATGGGTAACAGTAGGGACCTAAACATCTTCTACAGGAAGAAAATTTTTTTTTGGTTTCGTAATAGGCCCCCCACTAGATGATGCCCCGTCAATCTATGGGTAGCAGTAGGGACCTAAACATCTTCTACAGGAAGTAAAATTTTTTTTGTGGTTTCGTAATAGGCCTTCCAGTAGATGATGCCCCGTCGATCTATGGGTAACAGTAGGGCCCTAAACATCTTCAACAGGAAGAAAAATTTTTTTTTTGGTTTCGTAATAGGCCTTCCAGTAGATGATGCCCCGTCGACCTATGGGTAACAGTAGGGACCTAAACGTCTTCTACAGGAAGAAAAAATTTTTTTTTTGGTTTCGTAATAGGCCTTCCAGTAGATGATGCCCCGTCGACCTATGGGTAACAGTAGGGACCTAAACATCGTCTACACGAAGAAAAATTTTTTTTGGTTTCGTAATAAGCCCTCCAAAGATGATGCCCCGTCGACCTATGGGTAACAGTAGGGACCTAAACATCTTCTACAGGAAGAAAAATTTTTTTTTTGGTTTCGTAATAGGCCTTCCAGTAGATGATGCCCCGTCGATCTATGGGTAACAGTAAGGACCTAAACATCTTCTACAAGAAGAAAAATTTTTTTTTTGGTTTCGTAATAGGCCCCCCAGTAGATGATGCCCCGTCGATCTATGGGTAACATTAGGGACCTAAACATCTTCTACAGGAAGAAAAATTTTTTTTTTGGTTTCGTAATAGGCCCCCCAGTAGATGATGCCCCGTCGATCTATGGGTAACAGTAAGGACCTAAACATCTTCTACAGGCAGAAAAATTTTTTTTTTGGTTTCGTAATAGGCCCCCCAGTAGATGATGCCCCGTCGATCTATAGGTAACAGTAGGGACCTAAATATCTTCTACAGGAAGAAAAATTTTTTTTTTGGTTTCGTAATAGGCCTTCCAGTAGATGATGCCCCGTTGACCTATGGGTACCAGTAGGGACCTAAACATCTTCTACAGGAAGAAAATTTTTTTTTGGTTTCGTAATAGGCCCCCCACTAGATGATGCCCCGTCAATCTATGGGTAGCAGTAGGGACCTAAACATCTTCTACAGGAAGTAAAATTTTTTTTGTGGTTTCGTAATAGGCCTTCCAGTAGATGATGCCCCGTCGATCTATGGGTAACAGTAGGGCCCTAAACATCTTCTACAGGAAGAAAAATTTTTTTTTTTGGTTTCGTAATAGGCCTTCCAGTAGATGATGCCCCGTCGACCTATGGGTAACAGTAGGGACCTAAACATCTTCTACAGGAAGAAAAAATTTTTTTTTGGTTTCGTAATAGGCCTTCCAGTAGATGATGCCCCGTCGACCTATGGGTAACAGTAGGGACCTAAACATCGTCTACACGAAGAAAAATTTTTTTTGGTTTCGTAATAAGCCCTCCAAAGATGATGCCCCGTCGACCTATGGGTAACAGTAGGGACCTAAACATCTTCTACAGGATGAAAAAATTTTTTTTTTGGTTTCGTAATAGGCCGTCCAGTAAATGATGTCCATCGACCTAAGGGTAACAGTAGGGACCTAAGCATCTTCTACAGGAAGAAAAATTTTTTTTTTGGTTTCGTAATAGGCCCCCCAGTAGATGATGCCCCGTCGATCTATGGGTAACAGTAGGGACCTTAGCATCTTCTACAGGAAGAAAAATTTTTTTTTTGGTTTCGTAATAGGCCCCCCAATAGATGATTCCCCGTCGACCCATGGGTAACAGTAGGAACCTAAACATCTACAGAAAGAAAAATTTTTTTCTTGGTTGCGTAATAGATCTTCCAGTAGATGATTCCCCGTCGACCTATGGGTAACAGTAGGGACCTAAACATCTTGTACAGGAAGAAAATTTTTTTTTGGTTCCGTAATAGGCCTTCCAGTATATGATGCCCCGTCGATCTATGGGTAACAGTAGGGTCCTAAACATCGTCTACAGGAAAAAAATTTTTTTTGGTTTCGTAATAAGCCCTCCAGTAGATGATGCCCCGTCGACCTATGGGTAACAGTAGGAACCTAAACATCGTCTACAGGAAAAAAATTTTTTTTTGTTTTTTACGTAATAGGTCTTTCAGTAGATATTACCCCGATGACCTGGAGGTAACATTACCGACTTGGCCATCTTCTACAGGAAGCAAATTTTTTTTTTTTGGTTTCGTAATAGGCCCCCCAGTAGATGATACCCCGTCGATCTATGGGTAGCAGTAGGGACCTAAACATCTTCTACAGGAAGAAAAATTTTTTTTTTGGTTTCGTAATAGGCCTTCCAGTAGATGATGCCCCGTCGACCTATGGGTAACAGTAGGGATCTAAACATCGTCTACAGGAAGAAAAATTTTTTTTGGTTTCGTAATAAGCCCTCCAGTAGATGATGCCCCGTCGACCTATGGGTAACAGTAGGAACCTAAACATCGTCTACAGGAAAAAAATTTTTTTTTGTTTTTTACGTAATAGGTCTTTCAGTAGATATTACCCCGATGACCTGGAGGTAACATTACCGACTTGGCCATCTTCTACAGGAAGCAAATTTTTTTTTTTGGTTTCGTAATAGGCCCCCCAGTAGATGATACCCCGTCGATCTATGGGTAACATTATGGACCTAAACATCTTCTACAAGAAGAAAAATTTTTTTTTTGGTTTCGTAATAGGCCCCCCAGTAGATGATGCCCCGTCGATCTATGGGTAACAGTAGGGTCCTAAACATCATCTACAGTAAGAAAAATTTTTTTTTGGTTTCGTAATAGGCCCCCCAGTAGATGATGCCCCGTCGATCTATGGGTAACAGTAGGGACCTAAACATCTACAGAAAGAAAAATTTTTTTCTTGGTTGCGTAATAGATCTTCCAGTAGATGATTCCCCGTCGACCTATGGGTAACAGTAGGGACCTAAACATCTTGTACAGGAAGAAAATTTTTTTTTGGTTCCGTAATAGGCCTTCCAGTATATGATGCCCCGTCGATCTATGGGTAACAGTAGGGTCCTAAACATCGTCTACAGGAAAAAAATTTTTTTTTGTTTTTTACGTAATAGGTCTTTCAGTAGATATTACCCCGATGACCTGGAGGTAACATTACTTACTTGGCCATCTTCTACTGGAAGCAAATTTTTTTTTTTTGGTTTCGTAATAGGCCCCCCAGTAGATGATACCCCGTCGATCTATGGGTAACATTATGGACCTAAACATCTTCTACAAGAAGAAAAATTTTTTTTTTGGTTTCGTAAAAGGCCCCCCAGTAGATGATGCCCCGTCGATCTATGGGTAACAGTAGGGTTCTAAACATCATCTACAGTAAGAAAAATTTTTTTTTGGTTTCGTAATAGGCCCTCCAGTAGATGATGCCCCGTCGATCTATGGGTAACAGTAGGGACCTAAACATCTATAGAAAGAAAAATTTTTTTCTTGGTTGCGTAATAGATCTTCCAGTAGATGATTCCCCGTCGACCTATGGGTAACAGTAGGGACCTAAACATCTTCTACAGGAAGAAAATTTTTTTTTGGTTTCGTAATAGGCCTCCCAGTAGATGATGTCCATCGACCTAAGGGTAACAGTAGGGACCTAAGCATCTTCTACAGGAAGAAAATTTTTTTTTTTGGTTTCGTAATAGGCCCCCCAGTAGATGATGCCCCGTCGATCTATGGGTAACAGTAGGGACCTAAACATCTTCTACAGGAAGAAAATTTTTTTTTTTTGGTTTCGTAATAGGCCTTCCAGTAGATGATGTTTCGACCTATGGGTAACAGTAGGGACCTAAACAACTTCTACAGGAAGTAAAATTTTTTTTTCGGTTTCGTAATAGGCCTTCCAGTAGATGATGCCCCGTCGACCTATGGGTAACAGTAGGGACCCAAACATCTTCTACAGGAAGAAAAATTTTTTTTTTTGGTTTCGTAATAGGCCTTCCAGTAGATGATGTCCATCGACCTAAGGGTAACAGTAGGGACCTAAGCATCTTCTACAGGAAGAAAAATTTTTTTTTTGGTTTCGTAATAGGCCCCCCAGTAGATGATGCCCCGTCGATCTATGGGTAACAGTAGGGACCTAAACATCTTCTACAGGAAGAAAAAATTTTTTTTTTTGGTGTCGTAATAGGCCTTCCAGTAGATGATGCCCCGTCGATCTATGGGTAACAGTAGGGCCCTAAACATCTTCTACAGGAAGAAAAATTTTTTTTGGTTTCGTAATAAGCCCTCCAAAGATGATGCCCCGTCGACCTATGGGTAACAGTAGGGACCTAAACATCTTCTACAGGATGAAAAAATTTTTTTTTTGGTTTCGTAATAGGCCGTCCAGTAAATGATGTCCATCGACCTAAGGGTAACAGTAGGGACCTAAGCATCTTCTACAGGAAGAAAAATTTTTTTTTTGGTTTCGTAATAGGCCCCCCAGTAGATGATGCCCCGTCGATCTATGGGTAACAGTAGGGACCTTAGCATCTTCTACAGGAAGAAAAATTTTTTTTTTGGTTTCGTAATAGGCCCCCCAATAGATGATTCCCCGTCGACCCATGGGTAACAGTAGGAACCTAAACATCGTCTACAGGAAGAAAAATTTTTTTTTTTTTACATAATAGGTCTTTCAGTAGATATTACCCCGATGACCTGGAGGTAACATTACCGACCTGGCCATCTTCTACAGGAAGCAAATTTTTTTTTTTTGGTTTCTTAATATGCCTCCCAGTAGATGATGCACCGTCAATCTATGGGTAGCAGTAGGGACCTAAACATCTTCTACAGGAAGAAAAATTTTTTTTTTGGTTTCGTAATAGGCCTTCCAGTAGATGATGCCCCGTCGACCTATGGGTAACAGTAGGGATCTAAACATCGTCTACAGGAAGAAAAATTTTTTTTGGTTTCGTAATAAGCCCTCCAGTAGATGATGCCCCGTCGACCTATGGGTAACAGTAGGAACCTAAACATCGTCTACAGGAAAAAAATTTTTTTTTGTTTTTTACGTAATAGGTCTTTCAGTAGATATTACCCCGATGACCTGGAGGTAACATTACCGACTTGGCCATCTTCTACAGGAAGCAAATTTTTTTTTTTGGTTTCGTAATAGGCCCCCCAGTAGATGATACCCCGTCGATCTATGGGTAACATTATGGACCTAAACATCTTCTACAAGAAGAAAAATTTTTTTTTTGGTTTCGTAATAGGCCCCCCAGTAGATGATGCCCCGTCGATCTATGGGTAACAGTAGGGTCCTAAACATCATCTACAGTAAGAAAAATTTTTTTTTGGTTTCGTAATAGGCCCCCCAGTAGATGATGCCCCGTCGATCTATGGGTAACAGTAGGGACCTAAACATCTACAGAAAGAAAAATTTTTTTCTTGGTTGCGTAATAGATCTTCCAGTAGATGATTCCCCGTCGACCTATGGGTAACAGTAGGGACCTAAACATCTTGTACAGGAAGAAAATTTTTTTTTGGTTCCGTAATAGGCCTTCCAGTAGATGATGCCCCGTCGATCTATGGGTAACAGTAGGGTCCTAAACATCGTCTACAGGAAAAAAATTTTTTTTTGTTTTTTACGTAATAGGTCTTTCAGTAGATATTACCCCGATGACCTGGAGGTAACATTACTGACTTGGCCATCTTCTACAGGAAGCAAATTTTTTTTTTTGGTTTCGTAATAGGCCCCCAGTAGATGATACCCCGTCGATCTATGGGTAACATTATGGACCTAAACATCTTCTACAAGAAGAAAAATTTTTTTTTTGGTTTCGTAAAAGGCCCCCCAGTAGATGATGCCCCGTCGATCTATGGGTAACAGTAGGGTTCTAAACATCATCTACAGTAAGAAAAATTTTTTTTTGGTTTCGTAATAGGCCCCCCAGTAGATGATGCCCCGTCGATCTATGGGTAATAGTAGGGACCTAAACATCTATAGAAAGAAAAATTTTTTTCTTGGTTGCGTAATAGATCTTCCAGTAGATGATTCCCCGTCGACCTATGGGTAACAGTAGGGACCTAAACATCTTCTACAGGAAGAAAATTTTTTTTTGGTTTCGTAATAGGCCTCCCAGTAGATGATGTCCATCGACCTAAGGGTAACAGTAGGGACCTAAGCATCTTCTACAGGAAGAAAATTTTTTTTTTTGGTTTCGTAATAGGCCCCCCAGTAGATGATGCCCCGTCGATCTATGGGTAACAGTAGGGACCCAAACATCTTCTACAGGAAGAAAAATTTTTTTTTTTGGTTTCGTAATAGGCCTTCCAGTAGATGATGTCCATCGACCTAAGGGTAACAGTAGGGACCTAAGCATCTTCTACAGGAAGAAAAATTTTTTTTTTGGTTTCGTAATAGGCCCCCCAGTAGATGATGCCCCGTCGATCTATGGGTAACAGTAGGGACCTAAACATCTTCTACAGGAAGAAAAAATTTTTTTTTTGGTGTCGTAATAGGCCTTCCAGTAGATGATGCCCCGTCGATCTATGGGTAACAGTAGGGCCCTAAACATCTTCTACAGGAAGAAAAATTTTTTTTTTTGGTTTCGTAATAAGCCCTCCGAAGATGATGCCCCGTCGACCTATGGGTAACAGTAGGGACCTAAACATCTTCTACAGGATGAAAAAATTTTTTTTTTGGTTTCGCAATAGGCCGTCCAGTAAATGATGTCCCGTCGACCCATGGGTAACAGTAGGAACCTAAACATCGTCTACAGGAAGAAAAATTTTTTTTTTTTTACATAATAGGTCTTTCAGTAGATATTACCCCGATGACCTGGAGGCAACATTACCGACCTGGCCATCTTCTACTGGAAGCAAATTTTTTTTTTTGGTTTCGTAATAGGACTTCCAGTAGATGATGCCCCGTCGACCTATGGGTAACAGTAGGGACCTAAACATCGTCTACAGGAAGAAGAATTTTTTTTTTGGTTTCGTAATAAGCCTTCCAGTAGATGATGCCCCGTCGACCTATGGGTAACCGTAGGGACCTAAACATCTTCTACAGGAAGAAAAAATTTTTTTTTTGGTGTCGTAATAGACCTTCCAGTAAATGATGTCCCGTCGACCCATGGGTAACAGTAGGAACCTAAACATCGTCTACAGGAAGAAAAATTTTTTTTTTTTTTTACGTAATAGGTCTTTCAGTAGATATTACCCCGATGACCTGGAGGTAACATTACCGACTTGGCCATCTTCTACAGGAAGCAAATTTTTTTTTTTGGTTTCGTAATAGGCCCCCCAGTAGATGATGCCCCGTCGATCTATGGGTAACAGTAGGGACCTAAACATCTACAGAAAGAAAAATTTTTTTCTTGGTTGCGTAATAGATCTTCTAGTAGATGATTCCCCGTCGACCTATGGGTAACAGTAGGGACCTAAACATCTTATACAGGAAGAAAAATTTTTTTTTTTTTTTACACAATAGGTCTTTCAGTAGATATTTCCCCGATGACCTGGAGGTAACATTACCGACCTGGACATCATCTACAGGAAGAAATTAATTTTTTTTTTAATTTTATATAAGCTATGAAGTAGATGATGCCGCGATTACCTGGATGACCTAGCTAAAATCCACCCTCGCTCACGATCGCTCGATGAAAAATCATTTTATAATAGATAATATTAAATTAAACTAAAAAATATTTTATTATTTAACTACATTCAATTATTATTTATTAAAATGTACCCATATAGATTTATTATCATATGTATAATAATTAATGATTATTATTATTAAACGATGAATTAAAATGATGATATTAAAAAAATAGAAATTATCTATAAAAATATAAAAATAATTACTTTTGTATGAAATAGAGTTTAATTATTATTGCAATAGCAATTTTCATAAAGGAATTATTATTGATTTTTTATTGTCATGTGATATGTATACATCCTTTGCAAATAATTATTTTAGTAATTATTAATTACTAAATAATTTTCAAATAATTAATTTGGTAATAGCACTTTTTATACACTGAGAAAAATATTATAATAAATATTAAAATAATCTATATTAAAAATTACTATATTGTATAGGAAAAGTGTGACATCTCAGCAATATAATAATTTTTGCTATGTTATATAGTAAAATTTAGATATAATATCTTTTAATATCCAATATCGTAATTTTTGATATTCAATATAGTAATTTTTATTATATAAGTCAGCAAATTTTATTATTCAATCTGGTATTTTTTAAATGCGAATTCATGAACTAAAAATGAATTATATTTTGTTTTTAATTAATTCGAAATAGAATGTCTATATTGGGGAATTCCTTTTGTCAATTAAGTACTACAGAAGCATTTAATATTTGGAGATTTAATTATATACTATTCTTACGCAGTTGATCGCAATTTTTTCACTCGCATATATTTATTCATTACACTTATTAGTCACTAACTTAAATATTGTTTCAATCGCTATCATTGAAATACGCTGAACGGAAGATACATTTTCGCATAATATACATTTTTCAAAATTTGCGAGAAGAACTGGAAAAATAGAAAATTTTATACACGCCACCTATTGGACGAACGGAATAATTAGAATAGCCTTAAATTAAAAAGTCGTCTCAAACAATTGAATACTTAAAAGAAATATATATATATTAAAAAAAAATCAACCAAATAATTAAATATTGATCATACATATCCACATTATATTAAAATTTTATACTGTCAATACGATTAGTATAGATTATGTTATATTTGATAGTAATTTTATTATATAAGTCAGCAAATTTTATTATTCAATCTGGTATTTTTTAAATGCGAATTTCATGAACTAAAAATGAATTATATTTTGTTTTTAATTAATTCGAAATAGAATGTCTATATTGGGGAATTCCTTTTGTCAATTAAGTACTACAGAAGCATTTAATATTTGGAGATTTAATTATATACTATTCTTACGCAGTTGATCGCAATTTTTTCACTCGCATATATTTATTCATTACACTTATTAGTCACTAACTTAAATATTGTTTCAATCGCTATCATTGAAATACGCTGAACGGAAGATACATTTTCGCATAATATACATTTTTCAAAATTTGCGAGAAGAACTGGAAAAATAGAAAATTTTATACACGCCACCTATTGGACGAACGGAATAATTAGAATAGCCTTAAATTAAAAAGTCGTCTCAAACAATTGAATACTTAAAAAGAAATATATATATATTAAAAAAAAATCAACCAAATAATTAAATATTGATCATACATATCCACATTATATTAAAATTTTATACTGTCAAAATGACGATTTAAGTATAGATTATGTTATATTTTTTTAAATAGTTTGTAAAAATTAATTTTTTTTTATTCAATAGGATCGCGGCACCCAAAGGAATAATTAGACATAGTGTTTGACTTTTTTATAGGTATTTAATTAATTTTTTAATGGTTTTAAAGTTTAATTGAGTGCGTCCGTCCGTACGTCCGTACAGGCAAACTTTTTATTTTTTAACTCTTCTTATATCTCTCTTGGATTTTCGAAAAAATGAATTTTATTTAATGAAAGTGATCGCGGAATCACACGATTTAATTAATAATAGTGTTAACTTTTTTATAGCTGCTTAATTACTTTTTTAAATTGTTTAACCTCGATTATCTAAAACGATTATTTATTTGTTTATCTCGATCAGTTATAACTGAAGGTAACATTAAGGACTGGACATCATCAACAGAAAGGGAATATTTTTTTTAATTTCGTAATATGGGCTCCAGTAGATGATGCCCCGTCGACCTGGAGGTAACAGTAGGGACCTGGACATCTTCTACAGGAAGAAAATTTTTTTTTTTTTTATATCGTAATAAGTCTCACAGTAGTTACCCCGATGACCTGGAGGTAACATTACGGACCTAGAAATCTTCTACAGGAAGAAAAATTTTGTTTTTTAATTTCGTAATATGCCTTTCAGTAGATGTTGCCCCGATGACCTGGAGGTAAAATTAGTGACCTGCACATCATCTACAGAAAGAAAATTTTTTTTTTTATTTCGTAATAGGTCTTCCAGTAGATGATGCCCTGTTGACCTGGAGGTAACATTACCGACCTAGACATCTCCTACAGGAAGAAAAATTTTTTTTTTTGTCTTCGTAATATGCCTGCCAATAGATTATGCCCCGTCGACCTAGAGGTAACAGTAAGGACCTGGACATCTTCTACAAGAAGAAAATTTTTTTTTAATTTCGTAATGTGCGTTCCAGTAGATGATGCCGCGATGATCTGGAGGTAACATAAGGGACCTGAACATCATCTACAGGAAAAATTTTTTTTTTTGTTTCGTAATAGGCTTTCCAGTAGATGTTATCCCGTTAACCTGGAGGTAACATTAGAGACCTGGACATCATCTACAGGAAGAAATTTTTTTTTTATTTTTATAATGAACCTTCCAGTAGATGATGTCCCGATGACCTGGAGGTAACATTAGGGACCTGGACATCTACTACAGGAAGCAAATATTTTTTTTTGATTCCGTAATAGGCCTTTCAGTAAATGTTGCCCCGTTAACCTGGAGGTAACATTGGGGACCTGGAAATCATCTCCAGAAAGAAATGATTTTTTATAATTTCGTAATTGACCTTCCAAGATATACAGTAATTATTATAAATTTATGATAATTTTGTTAATAAACTAAGAGATATTAACAACATTACTAGAATGTAGGATGTAAGTAGTAGATCAATTCTCAGAAATTCAGGAAAATTCAGTTCATTAAGTAGATATTAAATGATATTATCCACATCCACATTCATCCACATTATATTAAAATTTTATACTGTCTACATTTCGATTTAAGTATAAATTATGTTATATTTTTTTAAATAGTTTATAAAAATTAATTTTTTTTAATTCAATATGATCGCGGCACCCAAAGGAATAATTAGACATAGCGTTTGAATTTTTTATAGGTATTTAATTAATTTTTTATTGGTTTAAAAGTTTAAGTCTGAGCGTACGTTCGTACGTCCGTACGGGCAGACTTTTTATTTTTTAACTCTTCTTATCTCTCTTGAATTTTCGAAAAAATGAATTTTTTTTAATGAAAGTGATCGTGGAACCACACGGATTAATTAGAAATAATGCTTAACTTTTTTATAAAAAAAACCTCGATTATTTAATTCGATTATTTATTTGCTTATATCGATCAGTTATAACTAAAGGTAACATGAAGGACTGGATATCATCAACAGGAAGGGAATATTTTTTTTTTAATTTCGTAATGTTTGTTCCAGTAGATGATGCCGCGATGATCTGGAGGCAACATAAGGGACCTGGATATCATCTGCAGGAAGAAATTAATTTTTTTTTAAATTTCGTAATGTGCGTTCCAGTGAATGATGCCGCGATGATCTGGAGGTATCATAAGGGACCTGGACATCATCTACAGGAATAAATTAATTTTTTTTTTAATTTCGTAATGTGCGTTCCAGTAGATGATGCCGCGATGATCTGGAGGTAACATTAGGGACCTGGAAATCATCTTCAGAAAGAAATGTTTTTTTTTTAATTTCGTAATGTGCGTTCCAGTAGATAATAATAAAAATAATAATAAATAGTAATAAAATAATATAAATAACATAAATACCATAAATACTATAAGTACCATAATACATAATAACATAAACTACCTAATATATAAATAAATTATAATTATATATGTATGATCAATATTTAATTATTTGGTTGAGTTTTTATATAAATTAGTTATATATATAGACAAAAATTATTACAATATTTATACTATATTTTGTTATTTTATAAAATTTATAAAATAAAGTTTTACAATATTTAATATGTAATGTTATAATTAATCTTACGTAAATAGCAAATTTTAATATCAAAATAACAAAAGTTCTTACATCATATATAGTGAAATGTATATACTACATATATTAAAATTTGTATAATATGTATTGTAGAAATATTTTATATACGCGTATACGTTCATTTCTTTTTCAGTATTCAATTGTTTTGAGACGACTTTTTAATTTAAGGCTATTAAAAATTTAACGCTATATTCTAATTACTCCATTCGTCCAATAGGTGGCGTGTATAAAATTTTCTATTTTTCCAGTTATTCTCGCAAATGCTCAAAAATGTGTCAACTAGTATATAAGAAACAACAAGATATTTAGTTATTATGCGAAAATGTATCTTCCGTTCAGCGTATTGCAATGATAGCGATTGAAATAATATTTAAGTTTGTGACTAATAAGTGTAATGAATAAATATATGCGAGTGAATAAAAATTGCGATCAACTGCGTAAGAATAGTATATAATTAAATCTCCAAATATTAAATGCTTCTGTAGTACTTAATTGACAAAAGTAATTCCCCCAATATATACATTCTATTTCGAATTAATTAAAAACAAAATATAATTCATTTTTACTTCCTTAAATTCGCATTTAAAAAATACCAGATTGAATAATAAAATTTGCTGACTTATATAATAAAAATTACGATATTGGATATTAAAAGGTATTATATCTAAATTTTACTATATAACATAGTAAAAATTATTATATTGCTGAGATGTCACACTTTT
The DNA here is from genome assembly GCA_026168455.1 of Theocolax elegans. NCBI lineage: Eukaryota > Metazoa > Arthropoda > Insecta > Hymenoptera > Cerocephalidae > Theocolax > Theocolax elegans. The sequence goes on along the minus strand of CM047426.1, from coordinate 49,193,106 downwards.
CCTATACAATATAGTAATTTTTAATATAGATTATTTTAATATTTATTATAATATTTTTCTCAGTGTATAAAAAGTGCTATTACCAAATTACCAATAACACATAAATTAATAAGTACTGCTAAATAAATAAAATAATTATTTGCAAAGGATGTATACATATCACATGACAATAAAAAATCAATAATAATTCATTTATGAAAAGTGCTATTGCGATAATAATTAAACTCTATTTCATACAAAAATAATTATTTTTATAGATAATTTCTATTTTTTTAATATTATCATTTTAATTCATCATATAATAAGAATAAATTGATTAATTATTATACATATGATAATAAATCTATATGGGTACAATTTAATAAATAATAATTGAATGTAGTTAAATAATAAAATATTTTTTAGTTTAATTTAATATTATCTATTACATAATGATTTTTCAGCGAGCGAGCGTGAGCGAGTGAGGATTTTAGCTAGTCCATACTTAAAATAATAAAAAAAATCATCGTGGATCCGAAACTTGTCAAAACAATTACCGTGCAGCAGCTCGACTGTATACTGAACGGTTTCCTTTGAGGAGGCATCCTAATCACACGAGAATACGTCGATTAACTGCTAGAGCCCGGGGTGGACATCTCGATCCACAGATAAGCAGTCGGCAAATTGAAAGGGAAATTGGTATAATACGAAGAACGGCTTAAAGAATTTTGAATTTTCTTCATTACCATCCCTACCACATAACTTTAGTTCAGGAATTAAGAATGAATCACATTCAATTACGTCTTCAATTTTTCCAGTGGGCTTTAGGAATGATACAAAATGACCCACAATTTTTTAGATTTGTTATGTTTTCAAATGAGGCTAAATTTTACAGTGATGGGTAACTGAATAGACATAAATGCCCCTACTGGTCTGATGAAAATCCCCACTGGCATAGAGCTATTGATCATCAAAACCGATGGAGCCTTATGGTGTGGTGTGGCATAGTCAACGGTTACCTGATTAGGTTATTGGGTTGTTGAGTTCTTGGGTTATTGAGTTATTTGGGTTATTTGGGCTATTTGGGTTATTGGGTTATTGAGTTGTTGCAACCACAGTACTTTTTAGCATTTCACCTTGCAATGACCTTCTAAGGGTCATACAAAAAAATTTTGAAATACCGTTTCGGGCGTAGAATTATCCGCTCTTTCCGAATCCGGTGTCAAAAATAGGGGTTCCCATTTAAAAGAAAAAGTTGACCTCCAGATGACCTTGAAAGTAAAGTTCAAGGTCAAAGCTAATTGCACCGACATATTGCCCCCTTTGACCTGGACAACTTTTGTAGGAACAATTTTTTTGGTTAACGATTATTTTGGAAGATATTTGGGTGGATCCATTAAAATGGTCCACCCTGTACATATATATCTATACATATTTGGGTATTTAAGGTATATTCTTTTCGGCTATCTATACGCTTGTAATATTCGCAAAGGCAAACCTGATATTTTATGTTATTTCAATTACTGAACCAACCGTTTTCTCTTACAACAATTATTATTTGGTACTGCAATTTATTTATAATAATTCTTCTTTGCATTGCATTTTATTTGCAATATTTATTGGTTGAATTGCAATTTATTGACAGTAATTCAAGTTTTTAACGGCAACAATTTTTAATTTAACCTGCATTTATTTATTAGAATTCTTATCTCGATTATTCATTATTAATGTTTATAATAATATAACATTGTGTATATTTCATCCTATATTTTGTTAACGTATTCGCCGTACAATTGTTTATATAATCAAAATTAAAATCGTTATTTGACTTAAATAATTTTATGCAATTGTTAATAAAATAGTGTAATTTTATGTGTGTCTTTGTCCATTAAAAAGCTAGAATAATTTAGTTACACATGTTCATTTAAAAGAAAACAGTATATTATTATGTTAACAAATTTAAATAAATAATGCATGATTAATATGAATAAAAAAAGTATATTATTTTATTATCCCACATTATATCCTACATCTCTGCTCTCAAAATAACTTTGCTCGCTACTCCCGGAGACGTAAGGCTAGTCCTAGTCAAACAAGAGCGAAAGGAACGTGAATGGTTTATTAACCATTTGGCTTCGTGTAATATTTTTATAGTAGCTGGTACAAGTCTGCACGTGACAGATTGCATTAATTATTATAATAAATTTGGTGCACCGGCCAGGAAACTCACATTTTTGAGAGAAAAATGAGATTAAAGGAATAAGGTGCTTAGAAAAAAAAATGTCAGGTTTGCTTAAAAATACTGATTGTAATGTAAATAAACAAAGAAACACGAGTGTAGAATTCTCTATGAATAATACGTTATTAAATTTATACAAAAAAAAAGTTCAGACTCTCGATACTCTCGATTTAACTAAAACGCCTAGGGTAACAGTGCAAAATTTGACAAAAGAAATAAATTATTTAAAGGATAAACTAGAAAAAAGTGCAGCAAATATTTCATTGTCTATAAAAATACCTCGCGATTTTGAATATAGAGACCCTTTTTTCCAACCAATCTTTCTATTTCTGAAGTTAGTAAAAACGAGCAAGAAACACGATAATTACTCCCACGCGCGTAAAACATTTTAGCTTAAAACCCGCTGTTTTGCAATACGAGGAACAAAAAGAACTTATCGCGAATAATCCTATTTTAGTACGCCAGCCCCAATTAATCGTCCATATGAACCATTGATTTTAACACCGGATAACGTTATAAGCTCGGTAAGAAAACGTTTCGCGACTGAAGTGAAAAAAGAGTTGTTAGATTCTTATCTCGAGAAACCCAAAATCATAGAAAGTTTACAAGAAAGTGTAAAAAAAGGGACAACTTTACAAGGTATTATAAATAAGATAAAAGGCGCGTTAAATATTTTTTCCGCACCGATCGAAAAAGAGACTGAGGAAACAAAGGCATTAGTAACAGACACGGCGAAAGTACTCGACGAAGACCTAATTCAAGGCGCGACAGATTTTACAATTCCCTTCGATAATCAATTAATTAGATCACCCGAACAAGCAAACTCTTCTGAGATTCAAGACGAATTATTTAATAAAATTAATTTAGACGAATTAATAACAAACACCGGAACAAAACCAAAAAATTAGATAGGAGTGAAGTTAAAAAACAAATTAATAATAAAACAATGACGTCTCAAATTCGAGGTTTATCGCTGAAGGACGCTTTAGATTTAACGGTCATAACATACATTTATCGCAATTTTTGGACGGATGCAATGAAGCAAAAGAAATTTTACCGTCGGAATACGAGAAAGAATTAACAAAACTTATTCGAATGCGTTTATATGGGAAAGCTTTAACTTGTGCGCGCGGAGAAAATTTTAATTCTATCAAAGAGACAACCGATTTTTTCGAAAACACCTTCGGATTAATAAAAACATATTAAGAGTGGACGGGAGACCTTGCTAAATTAAAACAGAGAAACAATGAGACAGTCGTTGCTTACTTTAATCGGTTAGAAGAAATAAAAAATGAAATAGTCAAAGCGGCCGACAGAGAGGGACGAGTTGCGATAGCAGATCAGTTCATGCTTGAACTAAGGCGAGATTGTTTAAAATTCTCGTGAACAAGCGCTTGAGGTGGAGCGCGAGTACGCTTGTAGCGTCATGGACGAGGAGACGCCGAGCCGAGACGAGGCTCGTTCTCGTTCAACTCGAGAAACGCGTAAAGTAAACTATATTTCGAATAACACTCCAATTGTATGTCAATATTGTTCTAAAACTGATCATGGAGCCATAAATTGTTTCAAGCTAGCACGAAGTTTTGCAGAAAGATTTTCCGATAATAACAACCGACGCAATCCCATAAACAGTTCTCATATCTCACAAAGTCGCTCGAATAACAGTCGTAATTATAATAGGCCAAATTTACAATTTGGTCGTTGGAACGAGTATCAAAATCAATTGAATTAATAAAATATTACTTATGTCGACTGTAGTATAACTAAATTAATTAATATTTTTATCGGTCTTACAGTCAATTATATGGGCAGTCAGGTTGCCCCTACTTATAATCACCCCCGAAGAATCTATAAAAATAAAAATAAAAAATAAAAAATAAAAACACTAACTGAAAATAAAAACACTAACTGAAAATAAAAACAAATTATTAATAAAGCAATCTGACTGCCCCCCTGCACCAAAAATCTACTAACCCCAAATATGCTGACCGACGTTTCGAGCTCGCTGCTGTTCCTCATCAGGGACTGAAATGAAAAACTATTCCACACCGATATTTATACCCTCAAAAAAGGCCTCCCCACTCCAAGGACCCACACCTAAATAAATTCACACCAATAAACTAAGTTAAGTTAAGATAGGATGATAAATCTTATTTAATTTACTTGACTCTAACATTAAATTAACATTCTTATCATTCTTAAATATATAAATATTCTCACCGACGCGGTGGCGGAGTGGCGGAGACGCACCTTGGCCGGTCGCAGAAGTTAAGCAGTATTGAGCGCGGTACCCAAGTGGATGGGTGACGCTCTCGGTCGCTTGGCTTTCGTGGCGGGTTAGGAGTTTTTTCACACTTCACAACGTGAGCGGGAGGTGTGAAACATTCGGTTTCGGTGTCAAGGCCTACGCAATGTGATTTTGACATCCAAAAAGAATGTTTCGAATACACCGGCCATCTCGGGTGAGGTTTTCCCTGCTTCACAGGTTTCCCTCATCCACGGGCATAACCCCGGGCGAATGCGAGATGGTGGGGTTTTTAAGGGAGGGACAAAGCACCCACACATAGGTGGTAGGTGAACACCGTTAATGTCCCCCAGGGGATAAACGGTAGAAAGTGCCAGGAAAAAAGAGGGCACAAAATCAAGAATAAAAAAAAAAAATATGAATATTCTCAAGACTTTCTCATTTAAATTTATTCATAATATTTTGTTCTAAAAAAAAGAGAATTTATGAACATAAATATAGTTTGAGGAGTGTATCTGTCACATCAGGTTTGAAAGAGCATTGTTTAGATTTTATTTATTTATTTATTAAGCCGACAAATATTTACAAAACATTACAAAAAATGCAGTAAAAACCTATAGAGATAAAATTAATTTATCTGTACATAGGGTGGCATAAACCTTAGTTCTATAGTTTAAAAACTAAAATAAAACTAAATAAAACTAAATAAAACTTAAAACTAAAAGTAATGTATAAAACCCTACACTGGGCCAGTATCACCAGTATACTGGACAGTGCTTGACCTTATACCCAATATCTTATTAACATTCATCTAGCTGTTGTAAAACTTTCAGTGGACGCATTCATATTTCTAGCTAAAGCAATTTTTTCTATACTGTTTAATCTAGCAGGACATGTTAACCCTACCGCACAAGTAACTCTAAAGTGAGGAAACATTTCTTTGTGCTGTTTAGATGAGTCACATTTACATGTAGATGTAAAAACAATATCATCAACTACAACAATGTCTTTATAAACTGGTTGCCGCTTTAGTGGATACATAGAATTAGTAAAAATTTGTTTACCTCTAATACCTCTGTCAAAATACAAAATAGCTTTATTATTTCCTATGTAATTTAGGTCACCATACGACATCCTAATTTGATTATGTTGAGGTATCTTATTCTCTTTTATACGTGGAGGAATCATTTTCTTACCATTTTCAAATACCATATCATCTATTTTGCTAAATGGGTGAAAATCATCTAACGTGAACATTTGACGTTCTAATATGCAAGAAAACAAAATGAAAAAAATAATATATTTTTGGTTTCTCTGGACCAATTACAGTCTCTAGAGTATCTGTTTACAGTGGACATACAGGATCGGTTGATTTACTCAACGTATTAAAGATTTTTAATTTTTACATTCCAGGGGAATTACATATATTTTTTTTTTTTTATTCTTGATTTTGTGCCCTCTTTTTTCCTGGCACTTCCTACCGTTTATCCCCTGGGGGACTTTAACGGTGTCCACCTACCACCTATGTGTGGGTGCTTTATCCCTCCCTTAAAAACCCCACCATCTCGCATTCGCCCGGGGTTATGCCCGTGGATGAGGGAAACCTGTGAAGCAGGGAAAACCTCACCCGAGATGGCCGGTGTATTCGAAAGATTCCTTTTGGGTGTCAAAGTCACATTGCGTAGGCTTTGACACCGAAACCGAATGTTTCACACCTCCCGCTCACGTTGTGGAATGTGAAAAACACCTAACCCATCACGAAAGCCGCACGAGAATGGTCTCCCATCCAAGTACTAACCGCGCTCAGCGCTGCTTAACTTTCGCGATCGGCCGAGGTGCGCTTCCACCACTCCGCCACCGCGTCGGTGGGGAATTACATATATTTTAATATATAAAACATAAACATCTGGAATATATCCCTAATACAAAATTTCATGTGATAGTTCAATTGGAGCGGTGTTTAAATTTGCTAAATAATAAAAAATCAATTTGTGATTATGGAAAGTCACTTTTTAAGTGATGCAAGCCCCCAGAAAAGCTCAAAAATCAAAGTTTCAAAGCAATTAAGGCATATTTTCGATTTTTAGAAATTTCTCACGTGAGATTTTGTAATAGGAATAGAACGTTTTGATAAACATATTTTATTATGAAGTATACATTGAATATAACTATACCTAATTGATAATAACAATAATAAAAAATTAATTAACAAATTAATCATGCTACTCTTACGATGGACTTCAAATGAGTGAATTAGAAGCACAATTGGAAACATTCTGGACTCCGTTAAGCTACGTATTCTTAGAAATTTGTAGTACCAAATAAGCATTGTAAATACTTCGCCAGGAGAGGAAAGTGTTTACACTCAGTATCGGGCATAATAAAGAGAATATAAAGTCATATGAGAATACCATATCGGCTTTTAAAAGGTATGTGAAATATCTTTTATCGGAAATATTCAAGGAGAAAACAATTGTTAAGAAATAATGTTTATTTTTAGTCAAAACTGTAAAGCATGTAATGATCAGCATCGATTATTTGTTATAAAAGAAATTTGGACAGGGGACGTTACACGCCAGGGGACATTACATAGATTGTTTTTTTAAATTTTATTACGTTAACAATCAAAATTTCCAAATCGGAATAATACTGTTTTTATGTAATTACTTTATCTCAAATTTACTCTATGAATTGGTTTTAAAAAGTTTGTTAGTCTTCCAATTATACTCTGCCAGAGGAATTACATTAAAAAAGGTAACCGCTGAATTACCACAAAAATATGCCCGTATTATTTGCTTAACATCATGAAATATTAAAAATAAAATTTTTACGTTTAAAGTAAACCAAAAGTTAACAATTTCACCTGCTTAGAAAAATGTTTTATGTTTACAATTATTTTTAAAGACATTAATCATAACACAGCTATTATTGATAACAAGTTTGTTACAAAGTTCAGCATGTTCAGTGCACTTTAAAAATCAATAAATGTTCAGATTTTCAACTTGATTTTAATTGTGGTTATCAAAATGAACAATTAAGATTCAAACCCGTTTTTGAAATAAAGAAATACGCCTGTAATAGCACCTGATAATATGCGATTATGGCCTTGTTATAGCCAGGGGACGTTATATTTCAAACTTTAAGCAACTTAAACTTGGCAATAAAATCAATTTTTATCAAGTTTCACGGCTGACTTACATTAAATTACATATATTGTACTTAGAATAATTTATTCGTAATTTTATATATGATATTCACTATTACACAAATATGCACGTTAGATGATTTTCACCCAAATACGTTTTCAATAGGTTCATATTTATCATTAGAATTATCAGCATTGTGTGTTATTGATTCTTTCACAAAATTTATTTGCCTAAATTTTGAAAAATATTGATTTATGTTTACATTATTTATATTATTTACACTGTTGCAGTTGTGATTTATATCCTGTCCCTCACTTTTATCTTTCAGTTTCGAAGTTGTATTCCTATAGTCCCCTTCAAGCTTATACATTTTTACTAATTTTTCTCCAATTTCAGTTACAATAAATATGTATTCTTTTGTATTAACATTAATCATTTTGTTCGCATTATAATTGGAGATACGTCTATGAGAACGATTACCATTTGTTAAGCAAAAACCCTTGAAGCAAATATATGTTCTTATGTCCATAAGTAACTGTTTTCTTACTACAGAGTCCTGCAGGACTTCCAATGCAGAACTTGATATTTCTTCAAATGATTTAGGCATTTTTTGTTTTTTAAGTTTGAATTTTTCTACTTCAGTTACTAGCTTGATAAAATAGCTTTGAAATTTATCACAGTTTAGTTTCCCTAATATATTTTTGTTCATATAAAATTATTATAAATTTAATTGAATCCAATTCTTAAGTTTTTTTCTAATATGTTTTTTACTAGTCGTTAAATTTTTTAAATTATTAGGAATTTGATTATATATCCGTATTGCAACAATATAACTATTCTTATTACTTATAGATTTAGATATTTTAGGTATTGGTATACTTTTGTTTCTTGTATTTGTAATTCTATTTTTATGAATGTTATGTAATTTCATGTAATGAAAAGTAATAGATTCAAGCGCAAATGTTTGTTCAACGGTTAGTGGGTAATTATTAATTAAAAATTTATTTTTGCTTATGATTTTAAGCAATTTGGCTTGCGTACTTGATAATAACTTCAGATTATTTTTATAAGCACCCCCCCCCCCCCCAGGAAATAATGCCATACGTTACTATACTATGAAAAAGTGCATAATATAAAATAATAATTAGAGTTTCGGTTTTCAGGAGCTTCGAGAATTTAGCAAATACATATGTGTATATTCTATGTGTTCTTTCCATTTCAAATTGAAATCAATTATAATCCCAAGATATTTGCAGCTGTTAACTCTATTTAAGGTATTATTATTAATTTTAATATTAACATTTGTAGGTACACTGTCACAATAATTTCCAAAAGTTATGTATACAGTTTTGTTAACATTTAACGATAGTTTATTGAAAGATAGCCATCTAGATACATGGTCAAGATATTTATTCATTGCATTTTCAGCTAACTCCCATGTATTCTCAGTAGCTAACACTACAGTATCATCTGCATAAGCAATCATGTTTTCTGAATATAAATTTAGTAGCAAATCATTAATATATAGTAGAAATAATAATGGACCTAATATTGTACCTTGCGGTACCCCAGTAGTTAGAACAAGAGTTTCACTTTTTGTTTGGTTTATTTTAACTACTTGTTCTCGAATTGAAAGATAACTATTAAGTAAATTAAAGGCATTTCCTCTGATACCATAGTTATATAGTTTATTTAAGAGAATAGAATGATTAACGGTATCGAATGCTTTGGCAAGATCTAAAAATGTTGCTATTATTGGTTTACTTTTATCTAGACAATTATAAATTATGTTAGTTAAATAATTTAAAGCATCTTTTGTGCCTTTGTTTTTAATAAAACGAAATTGATTTGATTCTAGTACGTTATGTTTTGTTATAAAGTTATAAATTCTATTATGTATTACTTTTTCAAAAATTTTTGCAATATTAGAGATTAGTGAAATTGGTCTATAATTTGTAGCTTTACTCTTTTTACCCGCTTTAAAAATTGGAATTACTTCAGCTCTTTTAAGTGCAACAGGCCAAATTGATGTTTCTATACAGTTATTAAAAATATGTACAATAGGTTCATTTATATAAGTTTCTATTGATTTCAATATATTCGTAGAAATTCTATCAACCCCACCCGATTTGTTAAAAATATTGATTATATTCCTAATTTCCACATTAGTAGTTGGGTTTAGAAATATTGAATTATCATTAAAAGGAACTTTAGTAGGATTAGGACCATTAGGAGTTTTTATATTATCGCTTAATTGTTTACCTACTTTACAAAAAAACTCATTCAAATTATTTACAATATCTTTTTTATCCGTAATTCTATTATTAGCGTCATCCGTTAAGTATTCAATTTCATTATTTTTACTCGTATTTTTACCCAATTTGCAATTAATCAACTTCCATAAATTTTTTGGATTATTACTATTTTTTAAGAAACTATTTTGTTCATACTTAAATTTGGCATTTTTTATTATTTTATCTAGCGTCTTAACATAATTTTTATACTCATTTTTTAGTTCGACATTATTTAAATTCATTTGCCATCCTTTATAAAGTTGTTCTTTTTTGTTCATTCATTTGATTTTAATAATGTAGAAATTTTAGAACAAAATATTATGATATAAATTTAAAAGAGAAAGTCTTGAGAATATTCATATATTTAAGAATGATAAGAATGTTAATTTAATGTTAGAGTCAAGTAAATTAAATAAGATTTATCATCCTATCTTAACTTAACTTACAAGGAGAGGTCACACCCTCTGGAAAACGGATCCTTACCAAACTCTAAGATACAATTTCTTCTATAAAATCATGCAGAAAGCCGGAGTTTTAGTATCCAATGTCCTTTTTACGATAGATATAAGCAAATAATGAAATATCTCGCCGAAAAAACCGTTGAGTTTAAACGCTTATAACTCAGAAACAATTAAAGATGTACGTATAAACTAAATTTTAAAAGAAAGCTGAGATTGAGTAGATACGTTTTAAAAAAAAGGAAGCTCAAATATTTTAATTTGGTCAAAAGTTATGGGAAAAATCAGAATTAGCCAAAATTTTATCGAAAATTTAAAGTTACAATTTAATGATTTTTTTAGCCCAAAATTTCGTCTAATTCATATCTAAACCAATAATCTAAACCAAGGGAAAACAAGGATTATACGAACATGAAAAATTCAAGATTTTATAATTATACCGATAGTGACTCAGAAACGTTAAGTGATTTTCATTTGCATGAAAATGATGAAACGCTTATAAAATTTGATACGAACGAATCGTATGAAATCTACGAGCAAGAACAAAGAAATGAAAGAAATCAAAATGGCAACGACAAAGACCTATACAATCAGAGTGAAAAAGAACAAGAGTTATATGACGATTATAAAAATAACGAAATACAAGTACATGAGATCGACGAGGAGTCGGATCTAAAGAGTTATATAAGTAAAGCAAGTGAAAATTGTTATGGATTAATGAAGGAAGTACAATTACAAATAAATAATGAAAAAGCGCATCCACGGGTACGTGATGTGACTGAACCCATGTATTAAAGAAAAGTTTGATGATTACTGAAAATTATGGTATTATTGAAGCACCATTGTTCGATAGGATGGCTGAGAGCCCATCTTGTACTAATTATGAAAACGAAGATGACCTGAAGTATGATATTGAAAAAGAAATAAAAAGTGAAGAAAATTTATTTGATAAGACAGTTAATAATTGTCAAGTACGAATGGATTACGAAATCGAAGAGGGCGATAAATGCGAACCTCGTGATAAAAATGTTAGTTATGTTTGTAAATTGAATAACAAAGAATTAGTTCTGTCGGGGAAAAGTTAGATACTATCCCGAGAACCGAAATATTATGGATAAACAAACAAGGAAATGAAGAAAATGAAAATGAGATAAATAATGAGAATTTAATAAACATATACGAAGAAAATGAACAGGATGAGGAACCTAACGATGTTTTATTGAATGAACGAGTTATAAACGAAAATTTGTCGAAGCCATACACGAAAACGAAATGAATAACAGTATTTTGGTTTATTCAAATAAATTTTATATTAGTAATTTTTATAGTTATGAAATTGAAGAGGTCGACATACGCGACATCGATCCTGACAATCGATCTGAAGCGAGGATACTTAATATAACGAAGGATACAAGTACAGATAATCGTAATGAACGGTTAAAAGAAGCCTTGCATTTTGATAAAATGGACGAGGAACAAAGACAATCTATAGAAAATTTAATTGATAAATATTCGTATTGTTTCTGTCTAAAAGGAGAAAAATTAGGCGTGACAAATGCTATAGAACATAAGATACCGACTGTCGACGACATACCAATCACAGCTAAGCCATGTAGATTTCTTCATGCTCTCAAAAGCGAACTTGATAAACAATTAAAAGAAATGATTGCAGGAGACATAATTGAACCGTCAAATTCCAATTATAAATCACCTGTTTTTCTAGTAACAAAGAAGCCTGATAGTCAGGGTAATAAACGATACCGACTCGTTGTCGATTTTCGACAATTAAACGATAAAACCGTAAAAGATCGATACCCATTACCTAATATACTAGATATTATCGATCAAATCGGACCAGAAAATCGTGTATTCACCGTCTTGGATTTATGTCAAGGATTTTTACAATTTCCGTTAGCTCAAGAAGATCGACATAAAACAGCTTTTGCATCTTCATTCGGTTTATTTCAATTTAAAACAATACCTATGGGATTGTGCAATTCTCCAGCCACTTTTTAAAGAATGATTGATCATGCGTTTGAGGGCATGCAAGGCAAAGAAATATTTTTATTCCTTGACGACGCAGTTATATACGCTAAAAATATTCAAGAGCATAACCAAAAGTTTGAAAAATTTTTGTAAAAAGTATGCGCCACAAATCTGAAATTACAGCAGAACAAATGTGTATTTTTAAAGAAAGAAGTAGTGTATCTGGGACACGTATTATCACCAGAAGGTGTTTTGCCGGATCCAAAATATTAAAAGCAGTAAAAAAATTTCCAATTCCAGGAACAGTGAAAAATATATGTCAATTTTTAGGATTAGCAGGTTATTATAGACGATTCATTGCGAATTTTTCGGGTACTGCTACACCATTAAGTAATTTATTAAAGAAAGACGTACCTTTCCTATGGTCCAGCGAGGTTCAAAAGGCATTCGATGATTTAAGAGAAAAATTGTGTAAACAACCAATACGATAAATCGCAGATTTTAATAAACCATTTATAGTGACTTGTGATGCTAGCGGTACAGCAATAGGAGCAATTTTATCACAAGAAGTGGGGACCGACCTACCGGTTGCTTATGTTTCGCGAGTATTAAACAAAGCCGAGCAAAAATATGATACTTACTCAAGGGAATCATTAGCCATACTGTATGCCGTTACTCAGTTCGATTGCTATCTAAGAGGCCGTCGTTTCCTCATTATAACAGATAATAAACCATTCGTTTGGTTTAAAAACTCCGTAGATCCGACATCCAGAGTTAGTAGATGGAGAATGAAACTGAATGCATACGACCTTGACAACGTATACAAAGCCGGTAAAAGTAACGTTAATGCTGACGCGTTATCAAGAAATCCAATAGAAGAACCCGTTTATGTTATTAAAAATCATTCTATGGAAACACGTAGTCGCACAGGAAAAATAAGACGTCCTTACTACAATGAAAAGAGAGCAACACGATCCAACAAGTCAAATATATCAAAAGAACCAGTCAAAAACCTTCCTATAATACAAGAAGTCCCCGAGGAAATTCAAACGATTGTCAACTCAGACAAAAGATTACAACCCATGGAGAAAGATAATTTTAACAACAAATTAGACGAGTCCTGGGAAGAAAAGGATGTTCACGAAGTACCAAACGATGAAAAGAAATTCATTGAAGTTAAAGAACAACTTTTTATGAGAAAAGATAATTACGTTTATTTTATAACTACAACCGGAATGCCTTTAGATGAAGGATCCGGAAATTTGGCTTCAAAATTATTATTACGGAAAAATGCATTTTGCTATGGTTTTACGTGACGAAGAGCGACTGAGTACTTCAGAAATTATTAATAATCTAAGAACGAATCTATTAATCTATTTGAAAAATATTATATTAAAAGAAAAATTACGTTCAATAAGTATCGCAAAGAGCGAATTTATTGAAAACGTTTCATGGAATGAAATTTTGAAACAAATAAGTGTAACTCTACGAAATGTTAATGTAAAAATAATTATTTGTTTAGGATTCATAAAATGTGTGGAAGAGAGTAATAGGGAAAATATTATTCGCGAAATGCACAAGTCTGCTTGTGCAGGGCATAAAGGGGTAACAAAAACCTATAAACGTATAAAACAACGTTTCTATTGGCCAGATATTAAGAAAGACGTGCAAAACTACATTAGACATTGTTTAACTTGCCAACTAAAAAAATTGGTTCGTGTTAAAACTAAAGAACGTATGATAATAACAGATACTCCGCACTCGGCTATGGAATCCATATCGGTCGATCGAATGGGACCATTCCCCAGATCTCGAAATAACAACAATAATATATTAAACATTCAATACAACCTTTCAAAATACTGTATGGCGATACCCATACCAGACGCGACCGCGGCAACGATCGCCGAAACGTTAGTTCGTCGACGCTTTTCAATTTTTTGCGCCCCATTGTTAATTATCTCCGACCAAGGTACCTCATTTTTAAGTAGTTTGATGAGAGAAGTAGCGAAAATTTTTAAGATTAACATGTTAAAACCACGGCTTATCACCCTCAGTCCAACTCCATTGAGCGTTTTCATAGCAGCTTAGCAGATTATTTAAAAACAATGATAGAAAGAAATGACGCATGGGATGAGTTATGCGAATTAGCCGCGTTTTCATATAATACGTTAGTACATGAGGGTCATCTTTACACACCCTTTGAAATTGTTTTTGCACAAAAACGCGACTACCATCAAACGAACCTATAGACCCACGAGAACGAGTTCCAACGTATGATGATTACATTATAAAATGACGACAACGTTTAAATGAAATACAGAGAATCCCACGAGAAAAATTGATAGCCACTAAACATAGGTCGAAATTCTATTACGACAGGAAAACCAATCATCAAGAATTTCAAGCAAGGGATAATGTTTGGTTATTAAAAGAAGGGAAGAAATACAAAATAGGCGATCAATATACTGGACCACATCGGATTTTCGAAATAGTTAATAACAAGGGAAATGTAAAAATAGAGCTAGCTCATAATAAAACGAAAATAGTGCATGTTAATAGGTTAAGATATTCATATATGGAGCCCTTGTAGTGGCTAAACATATGTATATAATAACCCCAATGTGTTTGTGAGTATGTACACACACAGATATATATATATATATATATATATATATATATATATATATTAAAGTTCTAAAAGGTTGTCAATAGAATAATATTTTTTATCTTTTAATCACAATTGGCATACATTCTAACAAATCACTAAACCTAAAACCTACATCTTATCCTTCCTAAGGAGTGCTTAATTGCATCCTTTTACCCTCGTTGCGGTAAATAGTCCAGCAACACCGTCACTTATCCTTCCTAAGGAGTGCTTAATTGCACCCATTCCTCCTCGTTGCGGTAAATAGTCCAGCAACATCGTCACTTATTCTTCCTAAGGAGTGCTTAATTGCACCCTTTCCTCCTCGTTGCGGTAAATAGTCCAGCAACACCGTCACTTATCCTTTCTACATATTATTCAAAATGTAAACCTATATAAATAATTACAACCAAACTCACCTTGACTCTAGTAATTCTGTTAATTAGTCACATTTTCTTACAGGACGCGCAGATATAAATATATGAGGAGAGTTGGACATAATAGAAAAAAAAATAATCTAACACTAGGCTCAATGGACATGGGAGATTCTGTACAACAAAATAACGATTGCAAAGAAACGAGAAGAGAAGGGATAAGAAACATTTTATCAAAATTAATTATTAAAAAAAAAGTTGAAAACTTTATTAATTAAAGTAATTAAATAAAGTAAACTCACAAATAGTATCAATACACATGTCGGTTAAAATCATCGATTCAAATTCAAAGTATAAGAATATTTCTAATATTGATTTTAATAAAAAAATGCAGCAAATTCGATTAATTAGTTAATTTTGTGGATAAAGTTCAAAATTCAACTATTAATAAAAATAATAATAATAAAATTGTACAATTCAGTGTTTATGCCAATGTAGTCATACTAGTGTTCAATCTAATACAATGTTCATAAGTAATGATTTAAACAAACAATATATATGTAAAAAAAGGTTTTTAAAAAAATAAAAACATTTATTTTCATACAATTAATTCCATACGATTATTTAATTTTTATATAGAACTAATAATATAAAACCTAAGACAGGCACATTACAAGATTTTCCTCTTATTTATAAACAATAGGTATGCTAATTGTTTCAAATGATATAAAAAAAAACGTACATAACAAATAAATTTTTAAATTTAGAAAACGATTCAGGATATACAATAATAATTGATACACATAATTAATATTTTTTGCAAATTTACATTACCAATAATACAATATGTAGAAAAAAAATACAAAAATAATATAATTAGTAGTAAAATTCTTGTGTATTCATTTAATTATAATTCAAAATTAATTTTCTTTCTTTTGGAATTAACAAGTAAACAAATTCAAACGATTTTTCTTTATTTACTTGAACATAACAAATAAGTTTCTGCAGTTGTTAGTTTGAATAAAATCAAGAAAATGACGAATAGCTAAACTATTCCTCTAAATATAAAAATAAAAAGAGTGTAAATTAGTCATTTTAACGTGAAACATAATGAAATTAAGTGAATAAAAAACGAACGTTGCTGCCATAATTCGATGATGCACAAGCATCGGGCAGTTCCGTAACTGCTTGGGTTATTCCGTCGTACCGTTTATTCAGGGTAGTCTACTCTTTCTCCCAAGATATAGGAGCATGGATCTACATGGGCCTACTTAGCCTCTTTTATTTTCGCACTGTCACTTATGTATTGCTCATTTTATTTTTTCATTTGTATCGATTGTATCTTTTTCTTGTGAAACTGAATTAACTATTTCTCAATTATATATTATATTATAAGTGAATCTTTGTTTATAATGGCTGAAAAGAAAATTCTAAACAAAAAAAAAGTCAAATAATTATGTGCTCGTTTTATTTTGGTGGGGAGGGAAAGCGAAGAAAATTTAGTTTTCTTCACTCCTAATCCTTTTATAAAAATATATATAAATATATTATTAAGATAGGATGTATTAACAATGTTCACATTGAAGGGAGAATTTGTATTACACAAGAAAAAGAAATTTTTTTTTTCTCTTCAACAATTCGTAATAGTAGAATAATTAATTGAATTAATGTAAAAAAAAGTAAACTAATATCTAACTATTTTCTTTCACTTTTTAGAAAATATATATGTAAGCATTCAAATATTATCGAAGAAAATTGTAAATTTTGTAAAAAAAGATGTGGCTACGAGAACAAAAAAACACTAATAACATATATTTTTAACATGACTTGATGTATACTAAAAATTAGGAGTAAAAACTAAAGATAAATAAATTTTTAATCTACAAAAAACACATTTAATAATAATTATACAATTTTTGGGAATGTCTTGAATAAAAATTGTAATAATAAAACCTTTTTTTATTAATTTACCCCTCACGTTGGGCGCCATTGTGATGTAGTCGGTTCCCACGTGGGATCAGTTTTCCGTAAATTCTACTTTATCACCGTTCTAATCTATCCCAAGCCGATAGATTCCCCGGGAAAACCGTCTACATGCACACGGTCTCTGGGAGAGACCTGGGGAAACGGGTGACGCGTGAGCGCTTCGCCGCTTCCGAGGATTCGACCGCGACTTACTCAGCTGATGTCTCCTCTCTTTCCATTCGAGGAAAGAGGGACCGCGGAGAGTGGCGGGATCCTTCGTTGAGCCTTGTTTTCGCTTGGTTTTCGAAAAATACTTACGAGCGATTTCCTTGTTTCTTTATTCTCTTTAACTTGGTAGCATGCAAATTTAGACAAGTACGAATAACGAGGTCACATTTAAATTAAATGAAAAATATCGAGCTTTAATTAACTTTCGGCACGGTAAAAGCATTAACCGGCTGTTAATTTATTTCAATTATTAACTTAAATCTAATTTAAAAAATTGAGATGTTTATTCGGTTTTAAAAGAAGAGTAACGATTTATTCGTTTTTTTTTAATCGTATTCGCTCGGATGTTAAATGGCTCGCGTAAGTATTTCCTATTTCCGACTGAGGGTCGCTAAGCGATTGGCCAGGAGTATATATATTCGTATTCGAATTAACTTTACAATTAAATAAACGTGCTTTTACGTTGCACGTAGTGCGAAGAGAGAGAGAGAGAGAGAGAGAGAGAAGGATTCGTCAATCGACGCGCTTCCGTTCGAACTGGAAAGCGCGGAGATCTCCCACGAAAATTTACATAAGAACGAGCTTACTTTTCGTTGATCGGCGTGGGCACCGGAAGTGGCTTACTGGCGCGTGGCAAGCACCGCTGATCTCGGCTCGCTGTAGACCTCGGGGCTTCTCGTGCTGGCCCTCAGGTTCTCTGCTTCGGCTGGGTTGGCGTGTAGACCCGCTACCTCGTCGTTGCTCTCTGGGACGTCGTCCAGGTGTTGGAGCTGTCCATTTGTTGGCTTGGAGGAATACACAGAACTTCCTCTTGGCACTGGCCGCGGAACGATTCAAATTTTACCGTCCGGTGTCCAAGGGACTCGCGGCGAGAGAGAGTCTCGCTAGTCGTTGCCGGTGGCTCGGAAGTCCTGCTTTCCCTTTCCTTATCACTTTTCGGGCTTCTTGTTACGCCCATTATCTATATGTATGCTCGCGCACTAGTACGCGAGATGATCTATTTTCGATTTTCATTTCGTTTATCCTTTTCTCTCTCCTTACCTTTTCCTCCGATCGCGCGATTTACCGCGTGCGCGACTCTTGTCGCCTCACTTACCTCTCCTCTCACATATATATACACGGGTTTACGTGTGTATGTGATTAGCGTGTAATCGCTATATCACATTTATTAAGTATCTATTTTTATAGGTGAATTATGTCAATACTGTTAAACCGATTGAAATAATGTAATAGAAGTATGCAAAGTTGAACTACGTAATAAATAATTGTAATAAAATTTGCCATAAGGAAAAAAGAATTAATCGAAATAATGTTTATAATTTAAACTTAAGTATGATATCTATGTTAAGAGAAATATTAATATAATAATAATACTGATCAGCGACGAGGGCGTCGTTTTTAAAACGGGGGGGGGGGGGGGGGGGAGTTGTCGCATCCCGACAAAAATTATATTATTGTTTTTCGTAAAAAGTACTGCGTAGTTTTGAATAAAATTATGGGGTAGAAGACGAACAAAATAAGGTTGATAAAGAATGATTCTAAGTAAATGCAGTAATATAAAATATAATTTATAGAGCTAAGGGACAGATTAATTTACGAGTATTTCAAACAAAAAAGATACTGATAAGTAGAGTTGAAGATATTATTCAAAGCCAATACGCATATAAGCACAGTCGCCGATAGTGAGATCGAAACGAAGGGTTGCGCAAGAGTTTTTTTTGTACTGCACTATAAAAACAATGCTCGGAGAAGAGCCGGCGATGGGAAACATGGACTATAAAACTCGAGAATTAGAAGGAAGTAATAAATTAAGCCGTTTTTTGGGTAATGTCAAATTCTCCGAATTAACTACGAAGCGATACAGAAAATACATGAAATTCAATAATTTTTGATCACGCACATCTAACGGTCCAATCGGGTGCAAGCACAAAAAAATCGAGAACTACTTACGCAATTTCCATCTAAAGCAAAGCGTAAGACAAAGATAGATGCATAAATTTTTAGGGTATATAAAGAGGACCCAGAACAGACACAGCCACTCCTAGTTTTTCGTCTAAAGCTTTCGTAAGGCGAAGCTCCGCCAGTCAACTCTTTGATTTTTATCCGAGGGCGTGGCTCTGCTACTCGGACTTTAAAGAAAAACGCATTCAAAATCAAGAAAGATCTCGTATTCGGCAATCGAGACGCATCGTTGGTATCTACAAGCCTTAGTCGAGGAACTAGGACTTGAACATCAGGCAATCATCAGACTTCGAAAGCAGGACATTATCAAGACATTTAACACCGCTATCTACGTTCGAGGCGAACCTTCGTTCCTCACCGTGTGTGTGTTTATATATATATATATATATATATGGGTGGTTCTCTGTGACATCGAAGATGAAAAAAATAAATATTGCTATAACTGTGGGAATATGTTTTAGAGGTATCCAGTAGTTCTCCTGAATTTTTTCAGATTTTTTCTGGGCCATTATTTTAAGTTACAGAGAGTCAAAGTTGACATTTTAGCACTTTTTTGCATTATATGCCCATTTTCATGAATTTTTAGCTCCCAGGGGATGCATTTTTCACTAAAAACATAACTATGACTTTTTTTGTAAAATTTTCCGAACTTTTCATTAAAAATACTTTTAAAGACATAAATGTATGCTGTCACACTCTTGTAAGCCATTTAAACCTTAAATAGTGAAAATCAGCAATTCTGCTCCGGACTCTGGTAACCTAATACTGTCTAAAAGATGTCTTTTTATAGTCAGAGACTGCCTAAAAATTTCCAGAGTGGGTCTAAATCATTAAGATCACTTATGGTCTAAATATCCGGGAAAAGTGCCCGAAATATTAATAGAAATGTATATTTGTTGCCTTATAACGATGAATCTAGTAGCATGATCATTGCAAAAAAATTTATGCACTTACCTTGGAATGGTAGAAAAGTATCTCCACTTGTTTCAGTATCCATCTAATCCCCTGTAAGCTGCTAAAAATACAAATATTATTATAAAATTATAAAAAATTATTTTTTAAACATTTATAATGCTGGATTTTTAGTTTTACATCCCTTACAAGAATTATAATACTAATCTGAAGGATTACTATAAATATATAAACATCATTATTACAATAACTGAATATACGTATTTAATACAAAAGATATATAAATAAATCGGATATATAATTATAATGAATAATATGATAACGTGACAGTGACAAGTTTGTGAAATCTAAACAATGTATTGCTGAATAATAATAATAATAATGTTGATACTTTTATAGTAATCCTTCAGATTAGTATTATAATTCTTGTAAGGGATGTAAAACTAAAAATCCAGCATTATAAATGTTTAAAAAATAATTTTTTATAATTTTATAATAATATTTGTATTTTTAGCAGCTTACAGGGGATTAGATGGATACTGAAACAAGTGGAGATACTTTTCTACCATTCCAAGGTAAGTGCATAAATTTTTTTGCAATGATCATGCTACTAGATTCATCGTTATAAGGCAACAAATATACATTTCTATTAATATTTCGGGCACTTTTCCCGGATATTTAGACCATAAGTGATCTTAATGATTTAGACCCACTCTGGAAATTTTTAGGCAGTCTCTGACTATAAAAAGACATCTTTTAGACAGTATTAGGTTACCAGAGTCCGGAGCAGAATTGCTGATTTGCACTATTTAAGGTTTAAATGGCTTACAAGAGTGTGACAGCATACATTTATGTCTTTAAAAGTATTTTTAATGAAAAGTTCGGAAAATTTTACAAAAAAAGTCATAGTTATGTTTTTAGTGAAAAATGCATCCCCTGGGAGCTAAAAATTCATGAAAATGGGCATATAATGCAAAAAAGTGCTAAAATGTCAACTTTGACTCTCTGTAACTTAAAATAATGGCCCAGAAAAAATCTGAAAAAATTCAGGAGAACTACTGGATACCTCTAAAACATATTCCCACAGTTATAGCAATATTTATTTTTTTCATCTTCGATGTCACAGAGAACCACCCATATATATATATATATATACATACATATATCTATACATATTTGGGTACTTAAGGTATATTCTTTTCGGCTATCTATACGCTTGTAATATTCGTAAAGGCAAACCTGATATTTTATGTTATTTCAATTACTGAACCAACCGTTTTCTCTTACAACAATTATTATTTGGAACTGCAATTTATTTATAATAATTCTTTTTTGCATTGCATTTTATTTGCAATATTTATTGGTTGAATTGCATTTTATTGACAATAATTCATGTTTTTAACGGCAACAATTTTTAATGTAAACTGCATTTATTTATAATAATTCTTTTCTCGATTATTAATTATTAATGTTTATAATAAAATAACATTGTGTATATTTCATCCTATAATTTGTTAACGTGTTCGCCGTACAATTGTTTATTTAATCAGAAGTAAAATTGTTATTTGACTTAAATAATTTTATGCAATTGTTAATAAAATAGTGTAATTTTATGTGTGTCTTTGTCCATTAAAAAGCTAGAATAATTTAGTTACACATGTTCATTTAAAAGAAAACAGTTTATTATTATGTTAACAAATTTAAATAAATAATGCATGATTAATATGAATAAAAAAATATATTATTTTATTATCTCACATTATATCCTACATCTCTGCTCTCAAAATAACTTCGCTCGCTACTCCCGGAGACGTAAGGCTAGTCCTAGTCAAACAAGAGCGAAAGTAACGCGAATGGTTTATTAACCATTTGCCTTCTTGTAACATTTTTATAGTAGGTAGTACAAGTCTGGACGTGACACCATTAAGACCACTTTTGAGCAAAATATTTGGGAAAAGTGCTCGAACTTTCCTTACCTTGAAGTGGTAGAAAAATATTCTAGATTTTAATTTTACAACCACTTTAAGAATTATGATACTAATTTGAAGGATTACTATAAATCTATTAACATTATTATTACAATAACTGAATATCCGTATTTAAAACAAAATATATAAATGAATCAGATCTGAGATTATAATGAGTAATATGATTACGTGACAGTGACAAGTTTGTGAAATTCAAACAATGTATTGCTGAATAATAATAATAATAATTTTTCAAATTGTGACTCTAAATCGCTCGGGCATGTGTTTATGAGAAAGTATATATTATTCGGTCTTTCCGAGCCAATTTGTGTTACTCAATATTTATTCAAATATTGCACAAAACCCTCTTTATTAGCAACTTACTCGCATATCGTTAAGTTTTAAATGTTACCAAAGGTAGTAGAAAATTAATTAAGGAAAGATCGAGAAAGAAAAAAATCAACGTCCCCAGGTCGGGATCGAACCGACGGTCTCCTGCTCACCGGGCAGTTGCTTTATCACTTGGCTACCGGGAACACGATTCCACGCAACTAGTTTCCTGAAGTCTTTATTTCTCGATATTTCCTTTAGACATATCCCCTCCCCGCTTATCAAATTTCAACCTTAGCATTGTATTTTTAAACTTTGACTCTAAATTGCTTGGCATGTGTTTATTAGAAAGTATATACTATTCGGTCTCTCCGAGCCAATTTGTGTTACTCAATATTTATTCAAATATTGCACAAAACCCTCTTAATTAGCAACTTACTCGTATATTAATTACTAATTAATTTTTTTCTAATTCAATTAATTTTTTAATACCTCTGGTAAAATTTAAACTTAGCGAAATGCGAGTAAGTTGTTCATTTTATTTTTTTATTGTTGTGAGTCTGAGATTGTGCTAAGGAAGCCCAAAGACAAATATACGCTGGTATAAGATATATTATGAATTTTTTAAATTAATATAGAAATTTTGTCGGTCTTCTTAAGCTAATGTCTAACGACTCTAAGAACTCCAAGTTGTTCGCTCGAAAAGACACGACAATTCGTCGCCTATCGATCCCGAGGGCAACATTATGAAGGCCACAAGCCGCCAGACATAAACCATAAGGAGAAAGAAGAAGCAAATAAGATACTAAGTTATACATTTGAAAATATTTTAAATAAGAAAAAAAGAAATTTTAAGTCTATGTGTATCGTCTTGGGACCGTCCGCCAGAACTCATCAGTGGGGCGCAGACAGTCCCTGTCCCGGACGCACAAGACAATATTATGGAATCGAAATAATGATAAACTTAAATTTCGGTATCGTAAGAACGAATGAACGGAGCCAATGTTTTATTGAGTTCCAAATTTTACTAATAACATGGAACTGTGTGTCTGCATTGTATTTGTTAGAAAATTGTCTAGTTTTCACAATTAAATCGCTGTTGCCTCTTCACTAAAAGCGGTTATGTTTGAGATCGTATTTCTCAAATACTAAGAGTATCTTAATACAAGTTAAACTTCTAAACTTATAATTTACTTAAGTAAATTGTCTTGAGCAGTTCGACGTTCCCACCTTGCATTCATTGGTTAAGTAGACTCTGCTACCCCATTGTGGTACGAAGTTACGTTATAACCGATTCTGAATAATCAGATAAACTAACTTCAGGATCGTATTATATTATTCAGTAGCCTAATTTACCGTAACGTGATCTTGAATGGCTATTGGGTAGAGCACCTAATTGTAGTATTAGGTTATGTATTTATTGGTCAGGTAATCTATCTATGGTATTAAATTTAGTTGTTGATCGTCTATCTGCGTCGTTAAATTGAGTAATTATTGATTCCGCTACCTAACTGTGGTGTTACACACCTTCAGCAAGAGAGAGGCACATTAAAAAAAATATCAAAACAACTTACGTATCTTTTTACTGTGGGGAATATGAATCCGTAATAAACAAAATGGGTACCCATAAAAAAAACTGAAGCGCATTTCTATTTGACCTTAAAAATCAATCTGAAGGATAAACTTAAATCACTGTTGCTTGTGTCCTGCGATTACCTACCACTTTTTTTAGATCATTTCATCTCAGAACTAGAGTGACCAGTTGGCGCTTTTTTTCCTTCTCTCTCTAACGTATTTTGATGTTTATTATGCGAGAGCAACGAAAAGAAAAAAGCGCCACCTTGTGACTTTGCTTAGAACGCATTGTTTTCGAGATATTTGGGTGGTTTCCTTTCAAATGGGAGAGTCTTTATAAGAATGATATATTATACGTAGTTAAGAAATAAAACATTATTCTTAAAATTTTAGTACTTTCTATTGCCATTATATATGATTAAGGGGATGTCGGAGCTATAGCCTCCATCAAAAGCCGCTCGATCTCTCGGTTTCGAATGGCGCTGTAGTCAGGTGTCGATTTCTACGATAAACGTACTTAAAACATAAATTATAAATTTTACAGCTGCATAGAGCTGTTGAAAGATACTTTCCCCCCTAGCTATGACTAAACTTAAGGTAATTGTAATATTACTCTTGGCAGTAAATGTTTATTTTTTTAAAGAAATGTGAAATACGTTGCATGTAGCATTACGGCAGATATAGATTCATTGAATATGAGACGTATTTCACATTTCTTTAAAAAAATAAACATTTGCTTCCAAGAGTAATATTACAATTACCTTAATTTTAGTTATAGCTAGGGGGGAAAGTATCTTTCAACAGCTCTATGTAGCTGTAAAATTTATAATTTATGTTTTAAGTACGTTTATCGTAGAAATCGACACCTGACTACAGCGCCATTCGAAACCGAGAGATCGAGCGGCTTTTGATGGAGGCTATAGCTCCGACATCCCCTTAAGTATTTAATCAATGGTATGTTAAAAAAATACTTGTCAGATCCATACTAATTTTATTTCTTTCTATTGTCATAACTTATGGCTAAGTATTAAAAAAACTTATATTTACTTTCTATAGCATTAACTTATTTTAATACAATTTTTAATAGAATAATGAAATACTAAATTGATAGTTTCACGAATAAGAAATGATACAATTAATTTGGTAATAATGAATCAATATTAAATATTAATTAGAGTTCTATATTATATTAAGAATATAAATTAAAGTAAATTATATTAAAGAACTTGAAAAAAGCAATTTCAAAATACTTTTAAGGGGATGTCAGAGCCATAGCCTCCATCGAATGTCGCTGTAGTCAGGTATCGATTTCTACGAAAAACGTACTTCAAGCATAAATTATAAACTTTACAGCTTCATAGAGCTGTTGAAAGATACTTTCCCCCCTAGCCATGACTAAAACTAAGAAAATTGTAATATTACTCTTGGTAGTAAATGTTTATTTTTTTAAAGAAATGTGTAATACGTTACGTATAGCATTACGACAAATATAGGCTCAACGGATACCATACGTATTACACATTTCTTTAAAAAAATAAACATTTGCTGCCAAGAGTAATATTACGATTACCTTAGTTTTAGTCATAGCTAGGGGGGAAAGTATCTTTGAATTCGAAAAAGCTAAACTGCCAAAAAAATGACCGGGAATTCAGTCCCGCCCTTTTTGAAGCTCGGCGATAGTTCGTAACCGCTGCCCAAGATTTGCACATGCTGTGCAGAATCGAAGGGATCTTACTGGATGTGGACACCCTTCTGTTCCTTTTGAACTGGTCCGTGTGGGATTTTGCGGCCGTGGTGGAGTTGCCCGCAACCTCCGAGGATCCGAATTTATTGTTATCATCCGAGGAGGAGGAACTGGGGAAGGAGGAGTTGGAGGCAATGGAGGAGGAGGAAGTGAGGGAGAAGGAGTTGGAGGCTATGGAGGAGGAGGAGGCGGAGGAACAGGACAAAACCTTTTCGCCGACATCTCCTTCACCGGAGCCGACGCATAGGCATGGAATTCCGGCCGCATGTTACTGGGGAGGATCTCCCGTCCGTCCAACCGGGGAGGATCTCCCTGTTATTCGTCAGTGCCGCGTGTGATTGAGGATGAGATATGTGAAATGAATTAAATGTGTAAATCTTTTTGTTTTCGTTGTTTAAAATAAAAAGGAATTCTTCCTTTTCCTTATCCTCCTAATAAGTTTTGAATTTATTGTTACCCTCCCCCCCTTTAATTTCTTTTAAAATTGAATTATTTATTGCGTAATATTTTAAGTTTTAAATAATAAATTAATAATTAAATAAATTAGACAGAGATATATTGAGAAAAAGATAGAGAGAGAGAGAGTGAGAGAGATATAGAGTGACAGAGAGATTGATTAAAAAGCGTTTATTGATGCCTAGGTTAATTTAACCTTAAGACAAGTATACATATAAAATTTTACATAATATATATATATTAAATGATAGTATAAAATATAACAATTTGTAGTGTAAAAACATATAAATCATATTTTGCATAAACAAAAGAAAGAATATGAAAACAAATGTAACGTAATTAAATCCTATGCATTATAAGTTTTAATAATTCTTTTTACTAAATAATATAATTACAAGCTCATACTAACTAAGTAGTTATATAATCTATTTTTGGAAAAAATTTTCTGTAGTACTTAAGCGTAATTCAGTGGGTAGTATATCCCAGAGGTCCATAGCCCGAATTGCAAAAGAGATTTGGTAAATGGAAGTAGTAGCTAGGAGGCGTTCAAAACATGAATATATAACACGTCCAGAGCGACGCACCTCACTGCTGGGAGGTGGTAATAATGCCAATAAATAATCAGGTTTATTTGTAGTTAAGACCTGATATGTTAACGACCCAAGAAAATACAATCTCCTATCTTCCACAGACAACCATGATAGTTTATGATAATAAGGCTGGAGTCTGGTATCCTTCTTCAACCTAAAAATATATCGTACACAAGTATTGAGCAAACGTTGAAGTTTCAGATTTAAGTATTCAGGCAAGTCACTATAAACAATACAGGCGTAATCTAGATGAGGAAGCATAAGTGAAGATACTAGTTTCTTCCTAATGGTGAAAGAAAGAAAGTTACCATTATTACGCAATTTATGTAAGACTCCATGAACTCGGGATACGATGTTAGAAACATGGGAATTCCATTGTAAATTTTCGTTGATAATAAGGTCTAAATTGCGAACCGAACTCACTAGTTGAATTTCACGTTGATCAATGACAATAGAATGAAGCATGTCTCTATTAATAAGCCGTAATTGTTAAGTAGACCCTATCAATATAGCTTTAGTTTTAGTAAAATTTAAGTCTAAACAATGAGTTTTGGCTCAATTAGCTACTCTTTCACCATCCTGGTTTAATTTATGAATTGCAGTATTACACTCGCTAGGCTTAGCATGAATGTATACCTGTAAATCGTCAGCGAATAGCATCCCATAGGTAGATAATAGTACATTGAGTAACGAATTGATGAAGATTAAGAAAATGATAGGGCCAGGTGTTAAACATAAGACGAAGTACTATTATTCTGACCAATAATAGCTTGTGAGCGACCTGTGAGATAAGACAAAAACCATAAAATTACATCGTCTGCGAAGTTTACATGTTTCATAATTTTAAAAAGTTCCAAATGGTTAATAGTATCGAACGCTTTACTGAAATCAAATAAAATAAAAAATGTGACCTGACCCCTCTAAATAGCTAGCCGTATATCCTCTGTAACTTTTAGTAAAGCAGTTTGAGTGCTGTAAGAGCTACGGAACCTTGATTGAAAAGGTGATAGAATATTATTATTCTCAAGATGAGAAGTTATTTGACGAGAGATCAATCGGTCAATAACTTTCGTAAAGTGAGGGAGGTTAGCAATAGGACGTGTATCAGAAGTAGTTAATGGCTTAGAAACCTTGCTGACTGGAACAATTAACGCACGTTTCCATAGTGTAGGATATTGTTTAGTCGTTAAGACATGTTAAATAAAGTAGTTAGGTAAGGGATGAATGAAGAATACACATCTTTAAAGTACCTTAGGGAAAGACCATCTGAACTACAGCTCTTTGCCTTAGGAATGCATGACAATATAGCAACTTCAACTTGCTGTGGATCAATCAATGAAAAATTGAATCGTGGATACTTTTGGTCAGAGGGCAATCTAAGAATCTCCGATAATTGCTCAACTGTACAACTAGGGTGGCGTCGACTAACTGAAGTATAATGAAGGATAAGATCATCAACTGAGAAAAATTTAGTAGGAGGGTTATTCACATCTCTTACAATACCTAATCTGTTCAGAATTTTCCAAGATTGAGACTGGTCAGGGCTTTCGTGCAGCAATTTTTCAAAAAAAGAATTACTCACCACCCTGAGGTCAATCTTTAACTGTTTACGCTTAGACTTGTGTAATGTTAGTAAACATGGGTCACGATGCCGTTTAGCAATTTTATACAACCTGTCACGACTTTTACATCGATTCTTAAGCTCAGGTGTTAACCAAGGTGCCGGACATCGACGGACATGTTTTGTTACTGTCGGAGCAAATTTATCGAGATTAGCAATAAGAATATTACGAAGAGAGTCAAAGTAAGAATCGACCGTCCAGCAATCAACAGGGGTCTCAGTAATATTAACAAGGTCAGGGGTAACCGAGGTCACAAAGTGACACGGGGAAAAATCCTTAAAATCACGAAAGGTAACCTCGTTATACTTTTGAACACGTGAAGACAACTTATAATCGATATAAATGTAGACATGGCCATTAATAAAAGGACTCTGTGATTGGATACTATCTACCTTATCTTATTGGTACTAGCTACCTTATCAATTCAATCAACCAGAATAACATCCAGCCAAGTGTAGGCTTCCCCTTTGTGGTGGGTTGCATTGAAGGGTACAAGATGGTAAGAATTTTCATTAATTAAGTCCATCAAATGTTTGCTATAATAGTCGCTAACAAGTAGATTTGCATTTAAATCACCAGCAACAATGATATTATCATATAAATGGGAACGACTTTGAAGCACATTCAAGAAATTAGTCAAGATTATTATTTTAAATTAGTCATGGCCTTTCGGTCTTCTATAAGACGAGGCAAACAGGACTTTTCTATTACTTAAAGCTAACTCTAATAGTAAAAATTCAGTATCATTGGGATTCTTAATCTGTGTTGTATCAAGCTCTTTAAAAGTTATATTATTACGTATATAGCATGCGACTCCACCACCCTGCATGTAATCTCGTTTCCCAGTAATATATATAAAACCTCTATCATTACGAACTAAAAAGTAATTTGGTATATTATAAATAGAATCTGGCCGATTTGGAGTTAACCAGGACTCTGAGATTGAAAGAACATCAATTTTTTCCAAGTGAAGAAAAGATTCAATTTCGGCCAAGTGATTCATAATAGAATTTGCATTAATTTGGGCTACACGTAATTTTGATTTGTAGCTAAATGCTGCTTGGGCGTCCTCACTATCAGTATGCAGTCACAATAATTTATCTAAGTCAGACGCAGTTATAATCTGCATACGGTCAGAATTATCATTTTTACGGACAAAGATTTTGCCATCACGTACCCAAATATACTTATAGTTAAGAGGTGTAAGCTTACTTTTTGTCAACAAGCGTAATTCATGAATAGGAGCAGGTAACATCTCGAATAAACCTACTTGCTTAGAACTAAAGTCTCCCGAGTTGTCAGCAATCTAGCCATATTTAATTATTCCAAATTTACGTTTAGCTTCTAAAACATAACTACGCACTTCGAATGATTTAAACATAATAATAAATGATTTGGTGATTGGATTTGGAAAATTTGAATCTGACTCCGATTTAGAAGTACTGATGTTTGGCGAGAAAGAACGTGCATCAAATATATCACTAGATATATTATCAATCTTAGTGATAATTCTTTAATCGGGATTTGACAGGCCAAAGGAACACCCGTAACTTTAAGCTGGATATCAGCTCAAGATCAGACATGCGTTTATTAAATATTTCAAAGTTGTTGTCAAGTTTTTCAAGTTTTTAATAAAAGTAGAATCAGCTTTCGCACTATTAAAAAGAAAAGCAGTCTGTTGAGATTGAGTTAGGGTGTCACAATTACTCGGCAAATCCATATTGGTACCAGTATAATTAGTCTCAGGCGAATTATCTAATTGACTGTTACAAGAAAAGTTAAGAGTGCAGTCAAGATTGCGGTGGAAGTGATGACAAATGATTTATTTAAAGCTTCTGTGCGTGGTGGAAGGTACATGAGTGACTTGGGTGGATGACGAGAGGAAGAGCGGGGATTTTGGCCAGGGGTATTAAGTATGGTGAAGTGATTTGCTAGATATGAAGATGAGTTGTGAGCAATAATATTATACGCTAGGGAACCAATGAGATATGAGCGTCTAGACTCGACTGACAGTTTCGCTTCACGTTTCGCTATGTTGCCCCATTCAAATCTAACGCATGCATTCAACAACCTCTGACGTTAGAGAGAGAGAGAGAGAGAGAGAGAGAGAGAGAGAGAGAGAGAGAGAGAGAGAGAGAGAGAGAGAGAGAGAGAGAGAATGCGAGAGCGAAAGAGAGAGAGAGAGAAAGCGAGAGCGAGAGAGAGAGAGAGAGACAAAGATAGAAATAGATAAATATATATATATATATATATATATATATATATAGAGAGAGAGAGAGAGAGAGAGAGAGAGAGAGAGAGAGAGAGAGATAGAGAGAGAGAGAAAGCGAGAGCGAGAGAGAGAGAGAGTTAGGGCAACCGAAACCTCGACAGTGCAGCGCATCGTCGGCCCCGCCGAGCAAGCCAAGCCCGAGTCGGAGAGTGTCCCGAACACTTACGGGGTCACCCGAACCTCGTTCCTTCCAGTACTGCTCCGCCGTCATTGTACTCTTCTTTTTTCTTTTACATTTCTTTTTTTTTTCTCTTCTATTTTTTTTTCTATTTGTTTTCTATTTATATTATTTCTACCCTTTTTATAGCTACTTATTTACCTAAAAAAATAGCTTTATTTGTATATCGATATATTGTTCTTTATTATTTTTTTTTTATTATTTGGATTTCTTAATCTGCTTACTACAGTATGTGTTTGTTTTTTTTTTATTTCTACATATGGTTAAGGAAAGAAATAAATATAGCTAACTGATTTAAAACAATTTTAGTCTTTATTATTTTTCATTTTTGTATACATATAGTTTTTTGTTTGTATTTACTTTATCTAGTTAGTGTATATACTTGTATATAATTTGTGTTTGTTAATATGTCATAATCTTGTCTTATACTTATTATAATATTTATTACAATTGTATAGTTCGCAATTTTAATATATTCATTATTGTATAGATTTATTTTACGCGAATTCTATCTCTGTGAAGCGACCTCTTCTTTTTGTTACTAAGTATATGCTTAACCATTCTGATAGTGCTCTTTTACAAATCATGCATTCCTTTGTTTCCATATAACAAGTTAAACAGCTTAAGGCATGTTTGCATGGGAGATATATTTCCTCTACTGGGTTACGTTTGCAAATTTTACACTTAAGATCTTTCGGTAAACTGGCGTGTTCCGAACCTTTTATTATTTTGTTCAATTTTTCCATGTCATAGATTCCACAACAGTCTTCTGCTCGTTCTCTCTTTGTAATAAATTCACATTTCGGCGACCATCTACGATGTTCTTGCATAGGCTTGTCCGTTTTTTCCCATTTTCGTATTCGTACACCGCATATATAGCATTTTACTTTGTCATTCTCTCCTGTATAATAAAATACGACTTCTGCTAGATCTTCGATTGAAATAAAGGCATGCGGCCAATATTTAAATGTATCTGACCGATTTTTCTTAATCGACAAATTTACTCCGCAATCAGTTTCATCAAAATCCTGTTGTAGATCCATAATTATTTCATTTATTTTTTTTTTCTATATCGTTATTGTCTACCTCGTCTAGTTGAGTTTCTATGGATGCTAATATCTCTAATATTTCTGGTAACTCAAAAGGAGGCGTTTTTATCGATTTTTAGTGAACTAACCATTTAATTTATTTAATTGGCGACGTTTCGATGGAAGTCCTCCATCCTCATCAGGCTATACCTTTATTGAAACAATCATTTGTTACACCAGCATTTTACAATTTTGCATATATATATATCTAAATATAATTACTCACTATTTGGTCAAATTAATGCACATATGTGGCTTTTCTCATAATTTCCATAGTATCTCTAATGTGTCGCTTTATAATCAAAAGCAAAAGCAAGCAGCAAAACATCAGTGTTAAAATTTGCACAAAGCTTGAGGTATGTAACTTATTTTACCTTTCTTCTCTGAATCGTACTTACATAACATCATAGAATTTATTTAATAAATAAATAAATAAATAAATAAATAAATAAATAATTTAATAGAACACACAACACCAATTAAGCAAAAAGCAGTCAATATCAATAAAATTTATCAGAAAACAAAATTTGCTAGTCATTATCACAGATAGTTGGTAAAGCTATAATTCAAATTTTTGCGACCCGTCATTATACACTTGTAGTGTGTGTCAATTTGACCGTATTCATGACATAGACGTGTAGCAAAAATATATAAGTACGATTCAGAGAAGAAAGGTAAAATAAGTTACATAACCTCAATCTTTGTGCAAATTTTAACACTGATGTTTTGCTGCTTGCTTTTGCTTTTGATTATAGAGCGACACATTAGAGATACTATGGAAATTATGAGAAAAGCCACATATGTGCATTAATTTGACCAAATAGTGAGTAATTATATTTAGATATATATATATATGCAAAATTGTAAAATGCTGGTGTAACAAATGATTGTTTCAATAAAGGTATAGCCTGATGAGGATGGAGGACTTCCATCGAAACGTCGCCAATTAAATAAATAAAATGGTTAGTTCACTAAAAATCGATAAAAACGCCTCCTTTTGAACCAACTGCGTGGACGAATAGAACAAATTTATATCATATTTCTGGTAACTCTTCCTATGTTATCATTGGTACGGGGGCTTTATTTTCCTCGTCCTGCATTGAGGGAAAAATATCACTGGTCGCATTTTGTAATAATTCCATAACTTCTTGTTCACATAGAAAGGATTCCAATTCAGGCCAACTTATTTCCTTAATGTTTTGTGATTCTGCGATATCCTCTAGTCTTTCGTCCTTTTTTATTTCCATAGGTTCCGTTTGCGTCATTTTTGAACTTGAAGTTGC
The DNA here is from genome assembly GCA_026168455.1 of Theocolax elegans. Taxonomy (NCBI): domain Eukaryota; kingdom Metazoa; phylum Arthropoda; class Insecta; order Hymenoptera; family Cerocephalidae; genus Theocolax; species Theocolax elegans. The sequence continues at coordinate 49,159,566 of CM047426.1, read as the reverse complement.
CATTTCTTCTAATTTTTCAATGTCTGTTTCGTCTTTAACAAAAATGGGCATTTCTCGTTGTATTGGTTCCAACGGAATAATTTGGCGTTTATCTCTCTACAATTCAAATTCATTTTTTATAGTAACAATCTCGATTTCTCTTTCTTTGTTTTGTTGCATTATTGCTTTAATTTGAGTAGATATTTTTTTGTCATTTTTTTTATTTTTCGTTCTTCGATATTCTTTTTACAGTTATAAGATTTTTGCCTTTCGGGATCCATATTTTATGTGTTGTATAATCGGCTTTCCTGCCTTTGTTTTTATGCAAGTTCCACATAAAGGAGTGTTCAGGTCTATGCTGTAAAACATCTTTTTAAAATAATACATTTCGTATATTTTTCTATTGGTTCGTTTTTTTCTGATCGTACCGTCGTAAGAGAGTAAGTTTTTCCTTTCTTTAACTTCTTGTATAATCCTCATTTACTCCTATTCTGAATGTAAGTAAAATGATAGTTTGCTAATATTTAACGACATCTGACAAAATAATAAGTGATTTGAATATTCCGTTGGTACCTCATACATTTTTATAATTTCCCCGTTTATTTTAAACGTACAATTCGTTTTTGTGTGTATTATTCCGACTCCACGTAACGGTATGCTTGTCCCTGTTAATCCGATAGAGCCAATCGACACTCTCGTAGTGATGGGCGCTGAGTATAATATTTTATTTAATTTTTCAAGTTTTATTATCGTTAGTTTGGCATTGGTTTTATATTTAAATTGCAATTACGGTAATTAAATACTGTCGGTTGAGACATCAATTCCGTTTCGCAACTATCTATTGCGTTTAAATACAGTCTTTCTTTTTTGCAAATTAATTTTCCTTGAAACTTTTTACAATTCGTAAAGTAGGTGCTTGAAAAACCCTAATAATTTGCCTCTTGTTGCAGTATATAATTATTTACAGGTTCAATATAGGAGATGTTTGATTCATTTGTATATATGTTTTGAGGAATTGGAAGAGGAGATACCCTATACAATGAACAAGTAGATTTTTCTACCAAGGGAACCACTATTTGAATAAATAGTTTATTATTGATGTATCCAGTATGTAGGCTTGTTATATTATCTAGTCTTCTTAAATCTACCTCCTCCCTTTTCAACGGGAATTCATTGGTTTTCTCATATTTTTCGATATAATTAACAACTTGTTTGAGTATATTCAATGATAATAAAGTAGTATACATTTGATTTTCTTTTATTCCTTCTAAATTAATAAGGGTACCTACACTATATAGCTTATCTGGTTGTCCAACATTCTTCCACACGTAGTCTTTATATTGTTTATTATTTGTGAGTATCGTTCAAGATAAATTTCCCCTTTTATTTGCTTCATTTTTTGCATAATGTTGAATTCATCATACAATCTTGCTTTGTCTGTATATATATTAGTTCCCATCATAGTACTTCCTAAGTCATAACGTACTAACTCGTTCTCATGCAAATCTGATTTTGCTTCCATGCAAGTACTTTCCGTAGATTTTAAGATGTATAAAGTTCTAGTATATTTTTATTGTAAATTCTTAAAATTTCCAAACAGCACTTCACATTTTTCGCGACCAACGGGCAATCGATTTTAAACTCACTAAACCTAATCCGAAATTCCGTTAAATTCATATCTATAAGTCTGCAAGTCATGATAATAATAATTTTCCATGCGACTGCAGTTAGTTTTACATCTTCCTATCGTTGAAGTTCCTATTTGTTGAAGTTCAATTCCTCTTGACTCTACTGCGTTTCCCGTACAAAATGTTAAGAGAGATAAAAACATTATGTTGAAGTTCCTCATTATTTTTTTGTTCTGACAAAAAGAAAAAGAGATATCGATAAATGTTTCCGCCCCTTCTCTTTTTTTTCTGGTCGTGTTTTTTTTGTAACTTAAACCAAAAACAATGGTTCGTAGTTATATAGGGTGGAATATAAATTAAACTAAAAGATAGAAGTAAACTATGTTTTTTTATTGTTGAACAATTGCCGAGGCAGTGTGATTAGTACAAAGGTTGGTCAGAGAGTGTCGTCCATCTCTTAAGTTATAGGCTTACGGACTCTGTAACTCCCTGTTACTCTCTGTGCTAAATGCATTATATTTTTAGATATTTTCAGTATTCATTGATATTGCTAACATAATAAGCAATTTTCGTTGAAAATGTCATTAATTCCGCTACATACATGTGGTCGTCGTGATTTGGTTTTCAGGCTAATTTGTTCAAGAATATACGAAACATAGGTCTGTCCCGAGCTATCTGCATGGCTTATCTTAATTATGTCTATTATTTATTGACATTATTCATACTTGATGCAAATTTGCCGTAAGAGTCTGATATTCCGCTACATCGCGTGTAGTCGTCATAATCCGGTTCTCAGGCCACTGTACTCATATATATTCGAAATATCATTACACTCGATGCTAAATGCATTATATTTTTAGATATTCTCAGTATTCATTGATATTACTAACATATTAAATAATTTTCGTTGAAAAAGTCAGAAATTCCGCCACATACATGTGGTCGTCGTGATTTGGTTTTCAGGCTAATTTGTTCAAGAATATACGAAACATAGGTCTGTTCCGAGCTATCTGCATGGCTTATCTTAATTATGTCTATTATTTATTGATATTATTCATACTTGATGCAAATTTGCCGTAAGAGTCTGATATTCCGCTACATCGCGTGTGGTCGTCGTAATCCGGTTCTCAGGCCACTGTACTCATATATACTCGAAATATCGTTACTCTCAGTGCTAAATGCATTATATTTTTAGATATTTTCAGTATTCATTGATATTACTAACATACTAAACAATTTTCGTTGAAAAAGTCAGAAATTCCGCCACATACATGTGGTCGTCATGTTTTTGGTGTTCAGGCTAATTTATCCAAGAATATACGAAACATAGGTCTGTCCCGAGCTATCTGCATGGCTTATCTTAATTATGTCTATTATTTATTGATATTATTCATACTTGATGCAAATTTGCCGTAAGAGTCAGATATTCCGCTACATCGCGTGTGGTCGTCGTAATCCGGTTCTCAGGCCACTGTACTCATATATATTCGAAATATCGTTACTCTCGGTGCTAAATGCATTATATTTTTAGATATTTTCAGTATTCATTGATATTACTAACATACTAAACAATTTTCGTTGAAAAAGCGTAGATTGATATTCCGTACATCGCGTGTGGTCGTCGTAATCCGGTTCTCAGGCCACTGTACTCATATATACTCGAAATATCGTTACTTCTCAGTGCTAAATGCATTATATTTTTAGATATTTTCAGTATTCATTGATATTACTAACATACTAACCAATTTTCGTTGAAAAGTCAGAATTCCGCCACATACATGTGGTCGTCATGTTTTGGTGTTCAGGCTAATTATCCAAGAATATACGAAACATAGGTCTGTCCCGAGCTATCTGCATGGCTTATCTTAATTATGTCTATTATTTATTGATATTATTCATACTTGATGCAAATTTGCCGTAAGAGTCAGATATTCCGCTACATCGCGTGTGGTCGTCGTAATCCGGTTCTCAGGCCACTGTACTCATATATATTCGAAATATCGTTACTCTCGGTGCTAAATGCATTATATTTTTAGATATTTTCAGTATTCATTGATATTACTAACATACTAAACAATTTTCGTTGAAAAAGTCAGAAATTCCGCCACATACATGTGGTCGTCATGTTTTTGGTGTTCAGGCTAATTTATCCAAGAATATACGAATTTTAGTTCTTTTCCGTGCTATCTGCATGGCTTATCTCAATTATGTCTATTATTCATTGATATTAATCATGCATGATGCAAATTTGTCGTAAAAGTCTGATATTCCGCTACATCGTGTGTGGTCGTCGTAATCCGGTTCTCAGGCCACTGTACTCATATATACTCGAAATATCGTTACTCTCGGTGCTAAATGCATTATATTTTTAGATATTTTCAGTATTCATTGATATTACTAACATACTAAACAATTTGCGTTGAAAAAGTCAGAAATTCCGCCACATACATGTGGTCGTCATGTTTTTGGTGTTCAGGCTAATTTATCCAAGAATATACGAAACATAGGTCTGTCCCGAGCTATCTGCATGGCTTATCTTAATTATGTCTATTATTTATTGATATTATTCATACTTGATGCAAATTTGCCGTAAGAGTCAGATATTCCGCTACATCGCGTGTGGTCGTCGTAATCCGGTTCTCAGGCCACTGTACTCATATATATTCGAAATATCGTTACTCTCGGTGCTAAATGTATTATATTTTTAGCTATTTTCAGTATTCATTGATATTACTAACATACTAAACAATTTTCGTTGAAAAAGTCAGAAATTCCGCCACATACATGTGGTCGTCATGTTTTTGGTGTTCAGGCTAATTTATCCAAGAATATACGAATTTTAGTTCTTTTCCGTGCTATCTGCATGGCTTATCTCAATTATGTCTATTATTCATTGATATTATTCATGCATGATGCAAATTTGTCGTAAAAGTCTGATATTCCGCTACATCGCGTGTGGTCGTCGTAATCCGGTTCTCAGGCCACTGTACTCATATATACTCGAAATATCGTTACTCTCGGTGCTAAATGCATTATATTTTTAGATATTTTCAGTATTCATTGATATTACTAACATACTAAATAATTTTCGTTGAAAAAGTCAGAAATTCCGCCACATACATATGGTCGTCGTGATTTGGTTTTCAGGCTAATTTATCCAAGAATATACGAATTTTAGTTCTTTTCCGTGCTATCTGTATGGCTTATCTTAATTATGTCTATTATTCATTGATATTATTCATACATGATGCAAATTTGCCGTAAGTGTTGTAACGGTCACGCTGAGGATTAGGGCGTGGCGTCAAAGGCGAAATAAACAGATGAAATATATAAAATAATAGTAATTTATTATAAAATTAATAAATGGTTTGGGCGCCAGCCGCGTACGATCGCGGCGAATTTATCAAATGATGCTCGTCTGCGTACGAGCTGCTGCTGCTTGCTGCGCGAGGGGAGGGGAGGGGAGTAAAAGGGGAAGCACACTTACGATCAGGAGAATACTTGGTGCAAGGCGTACACCCACCTTTGCTCAATGGAGATCGTCTCCTGGAGTTGCTGCTCTGCAGTCAATTGCTCTCGCTCTCGTGCACACACACACACACTCGAAATATCGATCGGTATTCGGTCGTGAATCGGTTCTGATGTTGCCTCGATGGCGTCCTGATGAGCTCTCTCGAGCTCGGGCTCGTTCGCTGCTTTGCTGCTCGGGCCCGACGTGCGCGCGCAGCTTCTCGCGTCGAGTCGCCCGTCGGCCGCCGTCGTCTCGCGCGCCTCGTGTAGTGAGTGCTCGCGGCCATGTTTATCAAGGCGGACGACGTTGCCGGGGCTGCTGCTTCCCACGGAGAGGACGGTGTTCCCGATGATGCTATAAACCAGGTAAGCCTTTATGATCGTTCCTTCGTGATGTCAATTTATCGGCTAATGAGTCCACTCTGTTGCAGGTGCAGACGGGACGGCCGATCTTCGAGTCTTCTCTCTCACTCGCTCTCACGGTGGCTGCTTAGCTGGTGCGCGTCGGGTCAGTGACTGCTGCTCTTCTTCGGTGCTGCGTTGTTGCGGGGATTCTGGCTGCTTCCTAGGTGAATATCTATCTCTCGAGGGAGTGCTGCGTATTATATATTAATTATTAATTGAGAGTTATGGTAATGTTGTGATTACCATAACCTCACTTCCAATCCTCTCCTAGCATGTAGCTATCAGTTACTATGTGCACTACATGCGTCCTTATTTCCTTCTAATTAGGATTATTATTAATTATCTAACTGTTTCACAGCTTCCTGGATATCTTGTTGCTGCTCGTGCTGGCACCTTGGGCCATCGCAGGCTGCCCCATGGTCCTGGTGCGAAGCCTCCTGGAAGTGGTATCGCCTCTCCTGATATGCTGCTTCCATGTGCTACGTGGAGGGAACCAAGAGAAGTATTGGGGATTTGGGGAGCTTCGGGTAGGCTAGGTAGGCTTAGAGATGTGAGGGTAGGTAAGTTAGTTTGTATTAGGACTCGCTCGCTTACTATTTTGACAGGTATTACATACCTTGTCACAGTGTCTGATATTGTGCTACATCGTGTGTGGTCGTCGTAATCCGGTTCCCAGGCCATTTCTCTTGTCAATATTGGAAACATCGTTACTCTCTGTGCTAAATGCATTATATTTTTAGCTATTCTCAGTATTAATTGATATTACTAACATATTAAGCAATTTTTGTTGAAAAAGTCAAAAATTCCGCTACATACATGTTTACGGACTTAGAATCCCCTTCTTTTATTGTTTTTGTTTTATTTTTTTTTATTTTCGCTGGTATATAGGTGAAAAAGAAAAAAATTTTTTATTTAACACTCTTCTATTTATATTATCGTTATAGTTTTTCCGATCTTTCTTTTGTCTCTTTCCTTTTTTCATTACCAATCGCAAAACCTCCCGAGGAAAGAGTAAGAACCTCCCGCAAAATAACCGGTCAGGCAATGGGATGTTACTTCTAGGTGTCGTTGGTGTTATTCGTCCGTACACTACATGGATTCCATATATATTCCTTCCCCTTGACATTGCAGATAATAATTGGCGCATTTTGCGCACTCTCTCTACAACGGAATTTTTTGTTTGCAGTATCTACATTTTCCATGATACGTTTGGTCACCAAATCCTTGGCCACCATATTCTTTTATTTCTAAATATTTTGCATATGTTTTCCCTAATTCCATGAATGCTGAGCTTTCCCTATACCTTTTTTCTACTTCGTTTACGAGTTCATCGTCACGTTTTTCTGGATAATCCGGATGTTGCATTTCTAGTTGCGCTCTAAGATTTATAAATCGTCTTAACCGTTGAGGCATGCAATCCTCAAACCCTACAGCGCTAAAGTAAGCATCTTTAATGGCCAACCTCAAGCTTAAACTGTGATTGTATATAACAGATGTTAGAAACTCTGTTTCATTTGTTAGTCTTCGGGAGTAAGCGGGTGTTGTTCCCTTAGCCTCATCTTGGAAACATTTGACTCCATATTTAATAATATATTCTAATGGGTCCTTTTCCCCTCCTTTCTTCTTTCTCTCCTCCTGTCTTTTCTTGCGTTGCTGTCGTTTGGTAAGTACCACTTCCATCTTTAGGTAGCCTATAGAGATTTCTTTGCTTATTCGTGGTTGATACTACTAAAGGATTGAGTCTATGTATGGAAGGAAAAATTAACTAATTTATCGAAGTTTTGCTGCATTTTTTTATTAACAGCAATATCAGACATTTTTTTATACTTTAAATTTAAATCCATGGTTTTATCCGCCATGTGTATCGAAGCAATCTGTGAGTTTACATTACTTAATTTCTTCAATAAAGTTCTCCTTTCAATAATTAATTTTGATAAAATCTTTCTTTTCCCTCCTCTTCTCGTTTCTTTGGAATCGTTATTTTGTTGTACAGATTCTCATATGTCCATTGAGCCTAGTGTTAGAGTTTTTTTTTTTAGTATGCCAAACTCTCTTTAAATATTTTACCTGCGCGTCCTGTAAGAAAGTATGACTAATTAACAGAAATACTAGAGTCGAGGTGAGTTTGGTTGTAATTATTTATATAGCTTTAAATTTTGAATAATATGTAGGAAGGATAAGTGACGGTGTTACTGGATTATTTCCCGCAACAAAGAGGAAAAGGTGCAATTAAGCACTCCTTAAGAAGGATAAACGACGGTGTTGCTGGACTATTTACCGCAACGAGGAGGAAAGGGTGCAATTAAGCACTCCTTAGGAAGGATAAGATATAGGTTTTAGGTTTAGTGATTTGCTAGACTCCAATGATTCTATTATATTCTGAATCATTATTTTGTATTTGAAATATTTTTCGATCGCAATTAAATTTAAATTTGACCAAGCTCAACTGACATCGAAAAATTTAAACTTTTTCCTTTCTTTCCTTTGTATATTGACGTCAATGTTATTTTAAGCGAGAAGAGTAAAGAGAAAAAAGACGTTATTTTTTTATTTACCTTATTCTTTTCCAATTTAATAATCGCGTATTTATTTCATTTAAATAATTATTTGCTTTTCATGTAATAATCTTTCTGTATAATAAAAAATATTATTTCCTTGTAGTTTATTTCCGCCGTTAATTTAGATATATATATATATATATATATATATATATTATTTTATATCGTTTTTTTTGTATAAAAGTCAGATAGATTCTACAAAGACTCCACATATGAATATCTTAACCTATTAACATGCACTATTTTCGTTTTATTATGAGCTAGCTCTACTTTTACATTTCCCTTGTTATTAACTATTTCTAAAATCCGATGTGGTCCAGTATATTGAACGCTTAATTTGTATTTCTTCCCTCTTTGTAATAACCAGACATTATCCCCTGCCTGAAATTCTTGGTGATTTGCTTTCCTGTCATAATAGAATTTCGATCTATGTTTTGAGGCTATCAATTTTTCTCGTGCAATTCCCTGTATTTCGTTTAAACGTTATCGTAAAATTATAATGTAATCATCAAACGTTGGAACTCGTTCTCGTGGGTCTAAAGGTTCGTTTGATGGTAGTCGCGCTTTTCGTGCAAAAACAATTTCAAAGGGTGTGTGAAGATGAACCTCATACACCGACGAATTATACGAAAACGCGATTAATTCGCATAACTCATCCCATGCGTCATTTCTTTCTATCATTGTTTTTAAATAATCTGCTAAACTGCTATGAAAACGTTCAACGGAGTTGGACTGAGGGTGATAAGCCGCGGTTTTAACTTATTTAATCTTAAAAATTTTTGCTACTTCTCTCATCAGACTACTTAAAAACGAGGTCCCTTGGTCGGAGATAATTAACAATGGGGCGCAAAAAATTGAAAAGCGTCGACGAACTAACGTTTTGGCGATCGTTGCCGCGGTCGCGTCTGGTATGGGTATCGCCATACAGTATTTTGAAAGGTTGTATTGAATGGTTAATATATTATTGTTGTTATTTCGAGATCTGGGGAATGGTCCCATAAGATCGACCGATATGGATTCCATAGCCGAGTGCGGAGTACCTGTTATTATCATACGTTGTTTAGTTTTAACACGAACCAATTTTTCTAGTTGGCAAGTTAAACAATATCTAATGTAGTTTTGCATGTCTTTCTTAATATCTGGCCAATAGAAACGTTGTTTTATACGTTTATAGGTTTTTGTTACCCTTTATGCCCTGCACAAGCAGACTTGTGCATTTCGCGAATAATATTTTCCCTATTACTCTCTTCCACACATTTTATGAATCATAAACAAATAATTATAGTTTCAAAATTTCATTCCATGAAACGTTTTCAATAAATTCGCTCTTCGCGATACTTATTGAACGTAATTTTTCTTTTAATATAATATTTTTCAAATAGATTAATAGATTCGTTCTTAGATTATTAATAATTTCTGAAGTACTCAGTCGCTCTTCGTCACGTAAAACCATAGCAAAATGCATTTTTTCGTTTTTGTTATTGATTCTTATTTCTCCTGTATTTAAATTGGAAAAATGAGGTAATAATAATTTTGAAGCCAAATTTCCGGATCCTTAATCTATAGGCATTCCGCTTGTAGTTATGAAATAAACGTAATTATCTTTTCTCATAAAAAGTTGTTCTTTAACTTCAATGAATTTCTTTTCATCGTTTGGTACTTCGTGAACATCCTTTTCTTGTCAAATTCGTTGTAAAAATTACCTCCCTCCATGGGTTGTGATCTTTTGTCTGAGTTGACTATCGTTTCAATTTCCTCGGGGGCTTCTTGTATTATAGGAAGGTTTGTGACTGGTTCTTTTGGTATATTTGACTTATTGAGTCGCTCTGCTCTTTTTCATTGTAGTTTGGCCGTGTTATGTTTCCTGCGCAACTGCGTGTTTCCATAAAATGATTTTTAATAACATAAGCGGGTTTTTTTATTGGATTTCTTGATAACGCGTCAGCATTAACGTTACTTTTACCGGCTTTGTATACGATGTCAAAGTCGTATGCATTCAGTTTTATTCTCCATCTACTAACTCTGGATGTCCGATCTACCGAGTTTTTAAACCAAACGAGTGGTTTATGATCTGTTATAATGAGGAAACGCTATGAGAACGTTATAATTTGTCACGCCTAATATTTCTCTTTTTAGACAGATGCAATCCGAATATTTATAAATTAAATTTTCTATAGATTGTCTTTGATCCTCGTCCATTTTATTAAAATGCAAGGTTTCTTTTAACCGTTCATTACGATTAGGTGTACTTGTATCCTCCGTTATGTTAAGTATCCTCGCTTCAGATCGATTGTCAGAAATATCGTGTATGTCGACCTCTTCACTTTCATAACTATCAAAATTATTAATATAAGGTTTATTTGTATAAACCAAATAACTGTTATTCATTTCGTTTTCGTGTATGGCTTCGACAAATGTACTTTGTAAATTTTCGTTTATAACTCGTTCATTGAATAAAAAATCACTAGGGTCCTCATCCTGTTCATTTTCTTCCTGTATGATTATTAAATTCTCATTATTTATCTCATTTTCAGTTTTTTTAGTTCCTTGATTGTTAGCCATAATATTTCAGTTCTCGGGATAATATCTAACTTTACCCCCGACGTAACCAATTCTTTGTTATTCAATTTACAAACATAACTAACATTCTTATTATATCACGAGGTTCGCATTTATCGACCTCCTCGATTTCGTAATCCATTCGTACTTGACCATTCATCTTTTTATCAACAAAATCTTCCTTATTTTCACTAGGTCCGCATTTATCGCCCTCCTCGATTTCATAATCCATTTGTACTTGACAATTATTAACTGTCTTAACCAATAAATTTTCTTCATATTTTATTTCATTTTAAATGTCACACTTCAGGTCAACTTCGTTTTCATATTTAGTACAAGATGTCTCTCAGCCATCCTATCGAACAATGGTGCTTCAATAATACCATAATTTTCAGTAATTTCATCAAACTTTTCTTTAATACATGGGCTCAGTCACATCACGTACCCGTGGATGCGCTTTTTCATTATTTATTTGTAATTGTACTTCCTTCATTAATCCATAACAATTCTCACTTGCTTTACTAGTATAATTCTTTAGATGCGACGCCTCGATGATCTGATGTACTTGTATTTCGTCATTTTTATAATCGTCATATAACTCTTGTTCTTTTTCACTCTGATTGTATAGGTCTTTGTCGTTGCCATTTTGATTTTTTTCATTTCTTCTTCATTTCTCTTGAATCTCGTAGATTTCATACGATTCGTTTGTGTCAAATTTTATTAACGTTTCATCATTTTCATGCAATTGAAAATCACTTAAAGTTTCTGAGTCACTATCGGTATAATTATAAAATCTTGAATTTTTTATGATCGTATAATCATTGTTTTCCCTTGGTTTTCTCATATATCGTATTGATTTTCGATCATTATTTTCGATTTCCTCCATTATATAAATCGATTCATCCGTTTGCGTATTATTTACATTTTCAAAGGGAAGGATTAATCCGTTAAATTCTAAATATTGTTCCAAATAATTGATTTTTGCATCGTATCTACAAAAAAAATCGGTGTCTAAAATTCCGTTTTGTTGTATAGGGAACGAACTATGTACTAAATTGAGTTCCACGGGAGATCCTTCGAAATCTATTCTAATTTTACCACAAGTAGTTAATGAATGGTTAGTTGTGCCTTTTAACAATATAATATCATTTTCGTCAATTTTCAGCGAGTCTACCTCTGACTCCTTAATTAGACTTACCGATGCTCCTGTATCTAGCCAAAATTTTAACGGACGTCTTACCTGACCGGTATCGAGGATTACGACCGGAGCTGAACTTTGTTGGGACGTTTGAGCGGGTTTCCGCACTCGAAGTAGAGGGAATTTGATTCGTAGCCTATCTCTCGGCCCTCCTTGGAAAGAGAGTATCGGTGTTTCCCTGATTTTGATTTCATTCTCTTACTTCTATTTGTAATTTATAACAATCGCGCCTTATGTGGCCGGGTTTTCCGCAATGGAAACAAGTAACTGATGATCTTATATTATTATTCGATTCGTTATTAATATATCGTGATTCTTGGGAAGTTGATTTAACCGACTCGAGCACACCGCAATCCCGAAATTATTTCCCCGATCTTCTTTGTTAAATTCATGGGAGGGAATCATTTTTATCTCTATCTCTGATAAAAATTCCGTCTGATTTTGATACTCGTTCCAACCACCAAATTGTAAATTTGGCCTATTATAATTACGACTGTTATCCGAACGACTTTGTGAGCTATAAGAACTGTTTATGGGATTGCGTCGGTTGTTATTATCGGAAAATCTTTCTGCAAAACTTCGTGCTAGTTTGAAACAATTTATGGCTCCATGAGTTAAGGCTCCAGTTTTAGAACAATATTGACATACAATTGGAGTGTTATTCGAAATATAGTTTACTTTACGCGTTTCTTGAGTTGAACGAGATCGAGCCTCCTCTCGGCTCGGCGTCTCCTCGTCCAAGACGCCACAAGCGAACTCGCGCTCCACCTCGAGCGCTTGTTCACGAGCCTGTTTTATAGAAATTGGAGTCCCTAAACGCGCACGAATTTTCCAACGAAGCCCTTTTAAAAAGAATTTTAAACAATCTCGCCTTAGTCCAAGCATGAAATGATCTGCTATCGCAACTCGTCCCTCTCTGTCGGCCGCTTTGACTATTTCATTTGTTTATTTCTTGTAACCGATTAAAATAAGCAACGACTGTCTCATTGTTTCTCTGTTTTAATTTAGCAAGGTCTCCCGTCCACTCTCAATATGTTTTTATTGATCCGAAGATGTTTTCGAAAAATTCAGATATCTCTTCGATAGAATTAAAATTTTCTCCGCGCGCACAAGTTAAAACTTCCCCATATAAACGCATTCGAATAAGTTTTGTTAATTCTTTCTCGTACTCCGACGGTAAAATTTTTTTTGCTTCATTGCATCCGTCCAAAAATTGCGATAAATGTATGTTATGACCGTTAAATCTAAAGCGTCCTTCAGCGATAAACCTCGAATTTGAGACGTCATTGTTTTATTATTAATTTGTTTTTTAACTTCACTCCTACCTAATTTTTTTGGTTTTATTCCGGTGTTTGTTATTAATTCGTCTAAATTAATGTTATTAAACAGTTCGTCTTGAATCTCAGAAGAGTTTGCTTGTTCGGGTGATCTAATTAATTGATTATCGAAGGGAATTGTAAAATCTGTCGCGCCTTGTATTAGTTTTTCGTCTAGTACTTTCGCCGTGTCTGTCACTAATGCCTTTGCTTCCTCAGTCTCTTTTTTGATCGGTGCGGAAAAAATATTTAACGCGCCTTTAATTTTATTTATGATACCTTGAAAAGTTGTCCCTTTTTTTACACTTTCTTGTAAGCTTTTTATGATTTTGGGTTTCTCGAGATAAGAATCTAACTAATCTTTTTTCACTACAGTCGCGAGCCGTTTTCTTACCAAGCTTAAAACGTTATCCGGTGTTAAAATCAATGGTTCATATAAAATTTATAGGATTATTCGCGATAATTTCTTTTTATTCCTCGTATTTTAAACCAGCGGGTTTTAAGCTAAAATGTTTTACGCGTGTGGGAGTAATTATCGTGTTTCTTGCTCGTTTTTACTAACTTCAGAAATAGAAAGATTGGTTGGAAAAAAGGGTCTCTATATTCAAAATCGCGAGGTATTTTTATAGACAATGAAATATTTGCTGCACTTTTTTCTAGTTTATCCTTTAAATAATTTATTTCTTTTGTCAAATTTTGCACTGTTTCCCTAGGCGTTTTAGTTAAATCGAGAGTATCGAGAGTCTGAACTTTTTCTTTGTGTAAATCTAATAACGTATCATTCATAGAGAATTCTAAACTCGTGTTTCTTTTTTTATTTACATAACATTCAGTATTTTTAGACGAACCTGACATTTTTTTCTAAACACATTATTCCTTTAATCTCTTTATTTTAATTAAAGCCTGATTAATGCAATCAGTCACGTGCAGACTTGTACCAACTACTATAAAAATATTACAAGAAGGCAAATGGTTAATAAACCATTCGCGTTCCTTTCGCTCTTGTTTGGCTAGGACTAGCCTTACGTCTCCGGGAGTAGCGAGAGAAGCTATTTTGAGAGTAGAGATGTAGGAGATAATGTGGGATAATAAATTAATATTAGTTTTTTATTCGTATTAATCATTCATTATTTATTTAAATTTGTTAATATAATTATATAATGTCCTCTTTTTAAATGAACATGTGTAACTAAATAATTCTAGCTTTATAATGGACAAAAACACATATAAAATTACAATACTTTATAAACAATTGCGTAAAATTATTTAAGTTCAATAACAATTTTAATTTTGATTATATAAACAATCGCACGGCGAACACGTTGACAAATTATATAATAAAATATACTTAATGTTATTTTATTACAAACATTACTAATTAATAATCGAGATAAGAATTATTATAAATAAATGCAGTTTAAATTAAAAATTGTTGCAGTTGAAAATATGAATTATTGTCAATAAATTGCAATACGAACAATAAATATTGTAAATAAAATGCAATGCAAAGAAGAATTATTATAAATAAATTGCAGTTTCAAATAATAATTAATGTAAAAAAAACGGTTGGTTCATTAATTGAAATAATACAAAATATCAGGTTTGCCTTTACGAATATTTCAAAGCGTATAGATAGCCAAAAAGAATATACCTTAAGTACCCAAATATATATAGATATATATAAGTGTATATATATGGGGTATTCCACGTGAAGTGGTCCGAACGAAATTTTAAAATGCACCAAATTTTGGGTACACATTGCAAATGTTTTTCAGAATACAGAAAAAAATTTTAGATACTGGAATTTATTAGCTTATAAGTTATTCTAACCTCAAAAAATGAATTTTTCCATGTTTTTTTCAATACCACCTGGGTTCACCGCTATTTAACTCAAAATCTATCAACTTTTACTATAGAATATTATATGTAACATTCGCTCCTAATTGTGTCTAGAATTTATTCTTCTAGGTTAGAATTTCTAATCTCAAGGTCAATGTTACATAAACTACATGTCAATATTCAACTTGAAAAAAGTGCAAGTACGCCACAATTGATTTTTTTATCCAAAAATCTAAAAGAAAGCTTGGAGCAATACCTTTCAAATGGTCTGTAGCATTTTTATAGCCTTCAATTCTGTAAAAAGTTATGATAATTTTAAAAAACACGAAAATTCTTTAAAAATTTAAATGGGAATTACCATGTTAATTTCTGTGAATTTTTTCTCTTTCTTTAAATTGTCATAACTTTTTACAGAATTGGAGGCCATAAAAATGCTACAGACCATTTGAAAGGTATTGCTCCAAGCTTTCTTTTAGACTTTTGGATGAAAAAATCAAAGGTGGCGCACTTGCACTTTTTTTAAGTTGAATATTGATATGTAGTTTATGTAACATTGACCTTGAGATTAGAAATTCTAACCCAGAAGAATAAATTCTAGATATAATTAGCAACGAATGTTACATATAATGTTATATAGTAAAAGTTGATAGATTTTGAGTTAAATAGCGGTAAACCCAGCTGGTGTTGAAAAAAACTTGTAAAAATTCACTTTTTGCGGTTAGAATAACTTATGAGCAAATAAATTCCAGTATCTAAAAATTTTTTTCTGTATTCTGAAAAACATTTGCAATGTGTACCCAAAATTTGGTGCATTTTAAAATTTTGTGCGGACCATTTCGTGTGGAATATCCCATATATATATGGTAAGGAACGAAGGTCTGCCTCAAACGTAGATAGTGGTGTCAAGTGGCTTGGTGATGTCGCGCTAGACCTGCGAGTGCCGACGTCAGATGTGTATACGTTCGGAGTTCGATGATTACCAGATGTCGAAGTCGTAGTTCCTTGACTAAGGCTCGTAGATACCAACGATGCGTCTCGAATCCCGAATATAAGATCTCTCTTGATTTTGAATGCGTATTTGTTTAAAGTCCGAGTAACAGAGCCACGCCCTCGGATAAAAATCAAAGAGTTGACTGACAGAGCTTCGCCTTACGAAAGCTTTAGACGAAAAACTAGGAGTGGCTGTGTCTATTCTGGGTCCTCTTTATATACCCTAACAATCTATGCATCTGTCCTTGTCTTACGCTTTGCTTTAGATGGAAATTGCGTAATTAGTTCTCGATTTTTCTGTGTTTGCACCCGATTGAACCGTTACATATGCGTGATCAAAAAATTATCGAATCCCCTGCATTTTCTGTATCACTTCGTAGTTAATTCGGAGAATTTGCTGTCCCCTTTAATTACTGCGACATTACCCAAAAAGCGGCTTAATTTCTTACTTCCTTCTAATGCTTGAGTTTTCTAGTCCATGTTTCCCATCGCCGGCTCTTCTCCGAGCATTGTTTTTATAGTGTAGTACAAAAAAAACTCTTGCGCAACCCTTCGTTTCGATCTCACTATCGGCGACTTGGCTTATATGCGTATTGGCTTTGAATAATATCTTCATCTCTACTTATCAGTCTCTTTTTCATTTGAAACGCTCGTAAATTAATCTGTCCCTTAGCTATATAAATTAGGCTTTATATTACTGCATTTACTTAGAATCATTCTTTATCAACCTTATTTTGTTCGTCTTCTACGCCGTAATTTTATTTTATACTGCGCAGTACTTTTTTTACGAAAAATAATAATATAATTTTCGACGGGACGCGACACAATATTCGTTCTCATGTCACTGCAGTATTCATCGTGGAGGTCAACCCATAAACTTATTATACGTCTTGAACGCTACAGGAAATTGAATTGGTACTCTACCTTTAGCTGTTTTATCAAATATTTCCATTGAAATTGTAGGAGTATTATTTATATATATACTATAATTTTTACCACTATTTTCCTCGTGACTTACTACATAGGAACCTCTTACGACTTTTTTTTTATCCATTTAGTTTGTTCATCCATTTTTCTTTTTCAGGCTTTATCGTTTTTTGTTTTGCCTTTTTATTTGCATTCTCCAATATTTTAGGGAACATATCATTTGTGAAGACACGATCATCTCTAACCGTTCCTGTTGCCCGGAGATTTTGTTTTCTCTAATGTACTAACAAATCAGGAGATGTAAAATATCTATCGAAATATAAATGATATTTTGAAATATCTCTTTTGGAGACCGTCATTAGGAAAGTATAAAGCATATTCAGAACTGCACTTGATCCTTAACTGCATTTAGAAAATTTTGCATCATTTATACCATTATTCTTTCCACAATAAATATCTAATTCTAAAACAAATCCATTTGAAGTGCAGATGGCCCATAGTTTTATTCCAAAACGTATTGGTTTGTCTTTGATGAATTGTTTTAGAAGGGTCCTACCAAAAAATTTAATCATAATTTCAGCGATTGACAATGATGAGCAGAAGAATCCAATTTGTTTTATATTTTTTCACTATCAAACTTATCCGAATTTTTTGAAGTTTTCAAATGCGACTTGATTTTTTCAAGAAAATCTCTACTTATTGTATTTGAAAGAATATCAGAGTGCAACATTTCATCTGTTGCCCAATAATCTCAATAACTCTTACGAATATTGAAAATAGAAAATATAATTATTCCTAAAAATTGGTTGAAATTATCAAAATCCTAATTAAAATCATTTTCATTAGTAGCATCAATCATTTGATTTTTCATTTCATTAGAAAAAAACATTTCAAACAACTCTCGAGGACTTTTGTCTAAGACTTTCTGTTTTATTGCGTCAAACGCAAATATTTCTGAGTCATGTTGAAAATTGTATACTTTTTCATTATCTAACCATTTGTAAGAGTGTGAGTCTTCTAACTTTTTATTATTCGGGGAAAATTGCGATAAACTTCTTTATAAGAAGAAGTAGTTGCATCAGTGAGAGTATATGTTGATCAATTTCGTCATCACTGTTCAAACCCTCGATGTCACTGTTTTCATCATTTGGTACAAATAAAACTTCTGTATCGGTATGTTTATCTTCACTGTCACAATCATAAACGTTGTCATATTCAAAACTTCTATCAAAACTATCATTCTCTGTAGACTTCCATTTCGACATATTTGCGGAAGTATTATAAAACTTATTTATTACAAACTGATGAAAAAATTATCTGATAACCTTGGAAAAATTGCTGCAAGAATCAACGACTAACTGTGAGAAACAGCTGAGCTGCTATCCTGAACTAGATCGTTAAAAATAGCCCAATAAAGTGGATATCCTCTATCTTGAGAAAGACTATTAGAGAAATGTACACTTTGCCGGAATGGAAAACTGGCCAACTATCCTGAAAAGGACTGTTGGGAAATACTGTTAGAGAAATACACACTTTCCCTGAATGAAAAACTCGCCAACTATCCTGATAAGGACTATTGGAGAGGTACCCGAAGAAAAAGGTGAATATCCTCTAACTATCTTGAGAAAGACTTAGAGAAATGCACACTTTGACGGAATGGAAAACTCGCCAACTATTTTGAAAAGGACTGTTGGTGGAGCAGCCAAAGAAGAAAGATCCCAAATTATTGTAATGAATGTGAGGAGTATATATGTTCAAGTTGTTTTGACCCTTACATTGAAAAAAAATGAATAATTTCTTCCACCATTATTTCAAAAGTAAGTTGAATCCAATTCGGTTGATGTTTGAAAATAATTTCGGCCATTTTGAATTCGCCATGTTGATTTTTTCAAATCTGATTTTAGATTCATGATCAGCGACCCTGAAAACCCCCGTATATCAAATTTGGCCAAAATTGGTTGACTTTTGAAAAAAATGTCCGCCATGTTGAATCCACCATCTTGAATTTTTCAAATCTGATTTCAGATTCGTTATCAGCGACCTCGAGAACCTAAGTATTCAAATTTTGGTATAAATTAGAAAATTTTTAAAAAAAATAAGTTTCCGATTATTTCATGATGTTACAGACGCCATCTTGGTAAATGTTGAAAAATGTATTTCTGATTTTCCAATAGAAATTTTCAAATTCCGACTTCAGAATCGGAAGGAGCGGAAAATTTTAGTTCAGAAAAGTGTTTCTGGTTATTATTTTTGTTTTTTTTCGACAATTTTCTAGGCAAAAAACCAATCGACTATAAAATGTCCACTTAGGAATAAATGGTTTAATGTAGTACTTTAAGTGTGGGTGTAAAACGAATGTATAATTAATGGAAAACAGCTCGCGTATTAGACTATATCTTAACTATGAGTATAAAAACAACATTTATTTATTTATTTATTTATTTATTTATTTATGAAAATTAACGGGCTTAAAGCCCGTATACAAGAATAAACACAATAATAAGTAGGTAGGCGCACGCAAATACATCGTGATTTAAAATATAAAATAAAATAAAAATAAGAATTATTAACTCAATAAATGATATGCAAATAATAACATTCCATTAATAAAAAGTATATAGAAAAGACCTTGTAGAACTCTTAAATTGGCCAATCGGTAACCCAATTAGACTTGCTGGAAGTGAATTCCACAATCTACGGAGACGAAACATTGCCGAATTGAATGTGTAATTTCTAACAGTTTTATGCTCAAACAACATGCGTGGATTTCTTAGCATATATGGCACATCGCGATGACAAATTAAGTTAGATAAATTCTCACAAATAATAACACCATTAAGCAATTTATACGCTAAGAGAGCAAGATTATAATTATGAATGGAGGTGATGGAAGGCAGGGAAAAGTCCACAGCAATAGCTGCAAAATCATGCTCATCAAAAGACATAGGCTTGCCACTCTTGTAGCTAATGTAACGTAAAAATTTATGCTGAATAGATTCAAGCTTTAAGCATTTTTCTCTTGTATAGGGTGACCACACTTGCGAACAAAATAGAAGATGAGGTACCACTAATGGCTTATACAGATAAATAATCGTAGGGACTGAGGTAAAATCACGGGTAGAGCGCTTTAAAAAACCCAAAGATTTAGAAGCCTTAGACAAAGTATAATCAAGATGCGAATTGAAGGTAAAAGTACGATCAAACATTACCCCTAAATCTTTCATCACATCACACTTCGATAAAACCACACTACACGCCGTATAGTCGAACAACAATGGACTTTTATTTCTCGTGAAAGAAACTGAACAACATTTTTTAACATTCAAGCTCAGTCCATTATCAAGCGACCACATTACAAGGCGCTGTAGATCAGTCTGCAAAAGCACCGAATCCCTTAGATCTCCAATCCGTCGAAATATCTTTACATCATCCGCATAAATCAATATATCCGAATGCTTAATATACGTTACAATATCATTTATGTACATTATAAAAAGTATAGGTCCAAGATGTGAACCCTGGGGTACACCTGAAGTAATTACGACCGGGCGAGAGTGAACATTACCAACTCTAACAATTTGATATCTATTTGACAAATAAGACCTAATAAAAGAATGTGCTGAGCCCACAATACCAAATCTAAATAGCTTGTCAAGCAACCTTTCATGATTTACCACGTCAAAAGCCTTTGAAAAATCCGTGTAAATAGTATCAACCTGCACAGACTCCTCAAAAGATCCCGTAATAAATTCGGAAAATTGCAATAAATTCGTCAGTGTAGATCTACCTTTCACAAAACCATGTTGCTGCGTCGATATTTTAGTTTTTATAAAATTTGAAATAATTTCTGCAATAACAGCACCCAAAAGTTTGGGTAAGGAACTAATAATTGAGATAGGCCTATAGTTTGAAACAACATACCTATCCCCCTGTTTTAAAATGGGATGAATGAATGAAATTTTCCATTTGTTCGGAAAATAACCCATAAAAAGAACCCTATTAAATAATTGTAAAATTGGATCAACCAGGGCAGACCAGCATTTATTTAAAACATATGATGGTATACCATCCGGACCACAATTTATTGAAACTTTAAACTTTTGAAATGTTGAGCATAACAAATCCTTATCAATATAAAATAAATCAATTTTATCAGTAGTAGTCTCAACATCATCAATTAATAACCCCGGCAACCTGCTATTAGTATATACCGACCCAAAATAAGACGCAAACAAATTTACAGAATCATATTCATTGCACGCTTTGACATTATCATATAATAAATTCCGAGGTATATTGCCCTCCTTCTGAAGAGATTTAATATGTGACCAAAACTTATTAAGATTATTGTTAACTCTAAGTTGAAGGGACGCAATATACTCGGAGTACAATGACTTAGACACACGCAAACACTTCGCACGCAACTTCTTGAATTCGATGTGGCGTTCCAACAAACCCGTTCGCTTCCAATACTTATGAGATATTTTCTTCTCCTTCAGCAAGTTCTTCAAATAAGGGTTATACCACTTTGGGAAAGAGTCTACTACTTGAACTCTTTTAGGTATAAACCTCGACATCATTGACTGTAGAACCTCGTAGAAATTATCCAACGATAAATCCAAATCATCGCCTTCAAGCAGCAAATTCCAATCCATATCCATCAAAAGTGAATTCATAGAATTGTAGTCACCATTCTCATAATCCCAATACGTTGAACGAGGTGAAAAACTTAGATCACAGTCACTATGGAAAGCAAACATAACTGGTATATGATGAACATCAGTTTCAATAAGCATGTCCTCGAGGTCGACTATCTTTAGAGAATTAGGTGGACCAAATAAGAGATCCAAAGAGTATGACTTTCCTATAAGATCTGGATAAAACTGGCCTAAATTATATTCTGATAAATTCGTACAAAGGATATCTGCACATAAGCGATGATTAGGGTCCACATAATCAGTAAAAGAAAAAGATAAAGGATCAGTAGACCAAGAGATGTTCGGCAAATTAAAGTCACCAAACAGCAATAAACTGCAATCAACATTTGAGTCCATAATTGAACCAATGGAGTTACAACATTCAGTATACAATTCAGACCGAGAATTCGATGCAAAGTAAACCACTCCAACAATCAATTTTAATTTTGGTATTTTAACAAACACTTGCTCAAATCCAAGAGAAAGATGAAAATGAATAGCCTCTACATCACTTCGTATTGCCAATAAAACACCGCCACCTCGAGAACTACCAACATTAAGCATACTCCTATCACATCGAAAAATAACATAATTGAAAAGCTGTAATTCCGAGGATACTATGTCAGGATGCAACCAAGACTCCGTAAAAATCAAGCAATCAGGCATGACTGACATCAAAGATAAATTGTCACGTAAAGATGAGATCTTGTTAACTAGTGAATGAGCATTTGCATAATAAAAGGTAAATTCACACCCATTACGTTTTAACCGTTTTTTGGAGCTGCTCGAGATGATGAAGAATTAATATTACGTTTTTTCTGTGATACCGATTTGCCTCTAAAATCCACTATCGTCGGAATATTTTTTATATACCTGACAGCTTTGAGATTATCAGGATGCATACTATTATGTTGATCAACCTCATGTTTCAATTTTTTAAATAAATCTCGCTGGGATTTAGTATGGTCCCTGGATACTGAAACACCATCCTTAAAAACTTTATAATTAGAGACAGACAGGTACGCATCATTGGGCGAACTCAATCTCACCAACAACGGAGCCAACGTAGATGCACTTGATAAACCTAATCTACGCACTGATAGTCCATCAAGCGACAATCCATCTATTTGACTAAGCATAGTTGTAACCTTATCAAGATCGCTACAGTCAGAATCAACAGCAACGTTATACAATATAATATTACTTGCACGAACGATACGTTCTTGGACTTCAGCAACAACTTCCTCTTGACAGCTACCAAGTACACCAGCATTCAAATTGGCTAAACATTCCGGTGAATTAAAAACTGTGACACTCTCCTCCAAATGCTCTACTCTATTAGTTAAATTAGACACTTTAGCATTTAAATCTCTAATATCACTAGTATTAGTCAATAAATTATTCTCAAGAGTTGACAAACTACCTTGAATAGCGCTTAACGATTTATTCGTCTCAGTTAAAACATCTCTCAGCACCTAAGACAAAGATGAACTCAAAATCTGCGATACAGGCTGCTGAAGCTGGAGTGCATTAAGGGCAACTAAAGCTGGATGATTCGTATCAAGTGAAACCATGATTGGCGCAGGAGTACTTGCCCTTGATGCATAAGCAGAATCCATACCCTCATCATTTAAATCAGATTCAGTTTCTTGTTCATCACTCAATAAAATAGAATTCTTGTCACGTTGCATACCAGAGTTATCCATTGAGAGATCAAGATTACCACAACATTTAACAAATCTCCCATTAGGAAGTATTTTGAGGCGAGCACTGCAACTTTTATGTGCTATTGATCCACAGCCCGAGCACACCAAGGCATCAACAATACCCTCCTCCGACAGTGGACCCTTATTTGGGCATAATAAACAATAAACTTTCTTAGTGGATTTAGTCATCATCTGATTTGCCTTGAGAGTCGAAGAGCTGATATTTGAAGACGATGTACCTTTCTTTCCAGGAGCTTTTTGAACAATATCCCCTATATCCTTCTTGCTTCTCCCAGACTGAGTTGATGTTGTAGACATATTAAGGTATTATTTGAATAATTAAAAATATAACTATAACTACCACAGTATAGACTAATAAAAATCACTGATCACAAGTCCAAGTCAATAACAGCGCAAAGAGGTTATGCACATTCACACAAGAGACCAAGAACACGAGACAATTCTCAATCGATGCTCTTTAGGTATAATATACCAAATTGAAGACGAAAAAAAAAACGGAGAAGATGTAAATAATTGTATAAAATGGCCTTAATTAGTAATTTATGTTAATTTGTAATAATTAAACACAGATCAAACCACATGTGTATTACTTATGCGCCCCCTACCGGCCCTCATTTAATTATTTTTTAAATCTTTTTAAAAACGTTTTTTCAATGTTTTCAAAACGTTTTTTCAACATATACAAAACGTTTTTGAATGAATTTAAAACGCTTTTAAAACGTTTTTAAACTATTTTAAAACGTTATGATAATTTAATACTCTTTATGTACTCAATATCAAAACGTTTTTCAAACGTTTTGAAAACGTTTTTTACTTTTATTTTGAAACGTTATAACGTTCGATACAAAACGTTTTAAAAACGTTTAAAAAACGTTTCGTGTTGTTGGGGATACTTGTCTATACATACTACTTAAAATTAATTAAAATCTTATTATAAATTATAGTACTTTAATAACCCTTGTATGTGTGTGAATATATATACTAACAATAAAAACAAGGATAATGAAAACCAATGAACTTTATTTTGTTATCTGCACAGAAACTGAATAGTTGCGATGATTACCTTTATCTCCTTAAAAGCTCCATAATTCAACATTACTAATAAAATAAATACTTAAATAGATTGAAATACCATACAAAAATTAATAACACGAAAAAAAGCAAAAGCAGTCACGAAGAAAATATCACAGACGGTAGACTAAATTCAATCACAGCCCGTTTTTATATATGGGTGGTTATCTGTGACATCGAAGATGAAAAAAATAAATATTGCTATAACTGTGGGAATATGTTTTAGAGGTATCCAGTAGTTCTCCTGAATTTTTTCAGATTTTTTCTGAGCCATTATTTTAAGTTACAGAGAGTCAAAGTTGACAGTTTAGCACTTTTTTGCATTATATGCCCATTTTCATGAATTTTTAGCTCCCAGGGGATGCATTTTTCACTAAAAACATAACTATGACTTTTTTTGTAAAATTTTCCGAACTTTTCACTAAAAATACTTTTAAAGATATAAATGTATGCTGTCACACTCTTGTAAGCCATTTGAACCTTAAATAGTGAAAATCAGCAATTCTGCTCCGGACTCTGGTAACCTAATACTGTCTAAAAGATGTCTTTTTATAGTCAGAAACTGCCTAAAAATTTCCAGAGTGGGTCTAAATCATTAAGATCACTTATGGTCAAAATATCCGGGAAAAGTGCCTGAAATATTAATAGAAATGTATATTTGTTGCCTTATAACGATGAATCTATTACCATGATCATTGCAAAAAAATTTGTGCACTTACCTTGGAGTGGTAGAAAAGTATCTTCACTTGTTTCAGTATCCATCTAATCCCCTGTAAGTTGCTAAAAATACAAATATTATTATACAAATGTAAAAAATTAATTTTTAAACATTTATAATGCTGGATTTTTAGTTTTACATCCCTTACAAGAATTATAATACTAATCTGAAGGATTACTATAAAAGTATCAACATTATTATTATTATTATTCAGCAATACATTGTTTAGATTTCACAAACTTGTCACTGTCACGTTATCATATTATTCATTATAATTATATATCCGATTTATTTATATATCTTTTGTATTAAATACGTATATTCAGTTATTGTAATAATGATGTTTATATATTTATAGTAATCCTTCAGATTAGTATTATAATTCTTGTAAGGGATGTAAAACTAAAAATTCAGCATTATAAACGTTTAAAAATTAATTTTTTACATTTGTATAATAATATTTGTATTTTTAGTAACTTACAGGGGATTAGATGGATACTGAAACAAGTGAAGATACTTTTCTACCACTCCAAGGTAAGTGCACAAATTTTTTTGCAATGATCATGGTAATAGATTCATCGTTATAAGGCAACAAATATACATTTCTATTAATATTTCAGGCACTTTTCCCGGATATTTTGACCATAAGTGATCTTAATGATTTATACCCACTCTGGAAATTTTTAGGCAGTTTCTGACTATAAAAAGACATCTTTTAGACAGTATTAGGTTACCAGAGTCCGGAGCAGAATTGCTGATTTTCACTATTTAAGGTTTAAATGACTTACAAGAGTGTGACAGCATACATTTATGTCTTTAAAAGTATTTTTAATGAAAAGTTCGGAAAATTTTACAAAAAAAGTCATACTTATGTTTTTAGTGAAAAATGCATCCCCTGGGAGCTAAAAATTCATGAAAATGGGCACATAATGCAAAAAAGTGCTAAAATGTCAACTTTGACTCTCTATAACTTAAAATAATGGCCCAGAAAAAATCTGAAAAGATTCAGGAGAACTACTGGATACCTCTAAAACATATTCCCACAGTTATAGCAATATTTATTTTTTTCATCTTCGATGTCACAGAGAACCACCCATATATATATTTATATACATAATATTTTATTGTGTAAGAATCGATAAAATAATTAATGAATAATATTTTTAATCCAGATTTTCAATTTATTTTTAATACTGACTATGAATAATCTTAAGTTTTTAACTTAAGCAGAAAGATGAATAAATATACAATATAACTTCTCTTAGTATTTACATATTTTTTTATGAAAGGCAATGGTATGCTTTCGTCTGTAGTTTTAAATTCAGATATCAAATTTTTATTCAAAATTCATCATAGTATTATAACAAAGTATATAAAAAGTTTGACATACATTTACGGATATTTTTTATTTGTAAAATTATTTTTATTTCTCATTTTTAGTAATCTATATTGTATTTTCTGTAATGGGTTAATAATTGTTTTATGTGTACCATCCGCAATAAACCTATCATTAAAAAAAATTTAGGAAAATGCATGATAGATCATTAATAGAATTTTTTTTTTATTAAAGGGGTACCAAAGTTAAATTTTAGGCAGATGTTATATGTCCAACAGATTGTAAATATATATATATATATATATATATATATATATATATATATATATATATCTGCTAGAAAATAAGTAAAATGTTACTTAAATGAACTTGGACTGTCGAAAATGAATTTATAGATACAAAAAATTATTAAAAAACACTTTGTCAATATACAAACCACCAAAGAAATAAAATGTCATCAAATCTGAGATTATTTTTCGACAAACTAAAGTAAATCGATTTCAATAATATATTTTAAAAATGAAACCAGAAGAGGGAAAACAATATTTTTTTAAATGAAAATAGAAACATTATAAATATAAAAATATACTGTTAAAGATAAAATAAAATAGAAATAAAATTTATTTATTCCCTTGCTTAAATAAATAACGTAAAGAAATTATATTGTGTCCTCGCTCTCATACATTACATTGTAGTATACTTCTAGTTTGCTTGAAATATACACATGTTCAGAGTTCTAAAAAACAAAAAACAATCCCGTTCCCTCTCCAACTCACGCATCCTGCTCTTCAGGTTTTTTTTTGTGTATGCGCGAATATAGACGTGTCGAGAGTTTAGATTTGTAAGATGGGTAAATCTAAGAAAAGATCGCGGGAAAAAAGTGATGTCGATGAATTATTAAAGAAAATTAAAAAATTGGAAGAAAAGGTAGAAAAATTAAATAACAATCATTCGTCTGAGGAGATAGACAAAGAAAATAAGAAGTCCAATGAACAGGAGAGTCTGTTTATTGATGAGTCGAGTAATGAGGTTTTAGTATCGGAGAGTGAAATTCAGAATGAGAATGCAGATGGAAGGGAGGAATCGGTGAAAGACGGGACTGATAAAAATTCTGATAGTCAACAGGAGGTTGCTTCATTATCTGATGTCGATCAAGATTGATTAAATATTGTAAGTAATTATTTTTATAGTAAAGAAAAATTAAAATTAAAATTAAAAAAAAAAAAAAAAAACGAAATAAAAGAAGCTTTGCCTGTGTTTGGTTATGTGCTAAAACAAAGGTATGTGAAAAATCTGTATGTGCTTGCTGTGTGGTAAGTCAAGGACATGTTTATACTCATCTATGCTTACTGAGTGGTAAGCTAATGATGTAGTTAATATTTTATGCTTTAATTGCTGCTTAAATATTTTGTTATTTTAATGTAATTAAAATTAAATAAAAATTTTTTTTGGTTTTCAGTTGGATGATGATCCCACAGAAAGTTTAGCAATAAAAGCAAAAATTAATGCAGAAAAAGTCGCTTTGGAAGCGCTTATTAAAAAATATGAGTGTATAAAAGAATTGGAAGCGCCCAAGTTAAATCAACAAATTGCAGTAGTAATGAAAGATTATACGATAGCTAAAGATAATCATATGTTAGAAATCCAAAAGATGGCTGGTACAGCAATGTCTATAATTGGGTCATTAATTACTGCTTTGTATAGTGAGGACGAAGGTATAGAATTACAAGATTTACTTTCTCAGTTAAGTGATACGGGCAAGATTTTAGCAGCTATTGTTCATAAACAAACAAATACACGTAAGGCATTTATTGAACCAGGTCTTAATAAAGACACAAAAACAGTATTAAAAGAGACTAAGGTAGATGAATTTCTGTATGGAAAGGAATTATCAGAAAAGATTAAAGAAGCGAAGTCGTTGAGTAAGCTGGGCCAAAATTTAAAAAATTCTCAGGATATCAAAAATAATACAACTGGAAAACAGGAGGGAAAACATTTAAATTACAAGGCCCCATTTGTGAGGCGTCCAATGGGAAGGCAGATGGGGCCTACATTTTCCGCAGGACGTTTGAGACAACGGCTGTTTTACAAAAACAGACAACAATTTGCCAATCACAAGGCGCAACAGGGTCCGTACAATCAAAACAATGTGGGTCAACAGGGCCCGTACAATCAAAGGAAGGATTAATTGGTGTAAGTTTTGAGGCAGGGAGATTAAATAATTTTTATAAAAGGTGGCAAAATATTACAGATGATAAGTTTATTTTAAATTGTATAGTTGGTTATAAAATTCCAATTGTAGGTAATTTACAGATTTCTAATAACAAAGTATATGATTGTTTGAGGGGATTAGATTTTAATGATGTTAAAGAATGCATTAATGATCTTATAATTAAAAAAGCTATAGTTGAGTGCAAGGAAGATAAAAATCAATTTTTGTCCCCTTATTTTTTGGTTAAAAAGCCGGATGGTTCTAATAGATTTATTCTAAATTTAAAGCATTTAAATAAGTTTATAATTAAACAACATTTTAAACTTGAGGATTTAAGAACAGCGATTCATTTGATATTTCCAAATTATTATCTAGGTTCTATTGATTTACAAGATGCATATTTTATGATTCCAGTTCATAAAGATAGTAGAAAATATTTACGTTTTAAATTTAATAATATTCTGTATGAATTTGTCTGTTTATCTTTTGGGTTGTGCACAGCACCGTTTATTTTTACGAAAGTAATGAAGGTAGTTGTTAGATTCTTAAGAAATAAAGGGTTATCTTCTGTGATTTATTTAGATGATTTATTGTGTATTGAAGATTCATATGAAAAATGTTTGCATAATGTCAATGAGTCTGTAAAATTATTAGAATATTTGGGGTTACTTATAAATTATAAAATGTCAGATCTGGTACCATAAAAGGTATGTAAATATTTAGGTTTCATTATTAATACTGAAAAATATACGATTAGTTTACCTGAAGAAAGAAGTAACAATATGTATAAATTGATAGAAAAATTTGTAAATCTTGATAGGTGTGAGATTAGAGAATTTGCACATTTAATTGGAAAATTAGTATCTTGTTGTCCAGCAATTGAATATGGATGGCTTTATATAAAGACACTTGAAAAAGAAAAGATTTTTCAATTAATATTTAATAATATGTGTTATGATAGAGTAATGGTTGTTAATGAGGCTGTTAAACAAGAATTAGTTTGGTGGAGAAATAATATTAAAAATAATTTTCATTATATTAAACGTGGTTCATATGCTTTGACTATTTATATACTGACGCATCTACGACTGGTTGGGGCGCTTGTTGTAATAATAAACAAATTTATGATTTTTGGTCTTTAAAAGAACAAAAGATGCATATTAATTATTTAGAATTGTTAACAGTTAAATTGGCCGTAGAAATACTTGCATCTGATGAAAAGGATGTTCAAATATTGTTAAGAGTGGATAATACCACAGCAATTTCTTATATTAATAAAATGGGTGGTGTCAGATTTGAAAAATATAATAATATAATAATATATATAATATATAAAATATAATATATAATATATAAAAATATATAATTTATATATATTATATATAATTTATATAATATATAAAAATATAATAATGCTAATGCACGACAAATTTGGCAGTGGGCAGAATCTAGAAATATTTTTTTAATGGCTTCTTATATTCCATCAAAAGAAAATTTTATTGCTGATAAATTATCTAGAAAAATTAATCCTGATATTGAATGGGAATTAAATAATAAATTTTATAAAATGATTGTTAAAAGATATGGTCAATCTGATATTGATTTGTTTGCGTCAAATGAAAATAAAAAATGTGAAAAATTCGTATCTTGGAAACAGGAACAGGGAGCAATATTCGTTGATGCATTTACAATAACTTGGAAGAATTTTTATTTTTATGCGTTTCCTCCTTTTTCTTTAATTATCAAGGTTCTTGCTAAAATAAAAAGAGATAAAGCAGAGGGTATAATTGTAGTTCCTTTTTGGAAAAATCAACCATGGTTTCCTTTATTTGAAAGTTTAGTCGTAGAAAAACCTCTAATTATAGAACCAAATAATGATTTATTATTATCATCATGCAGGTCTCTAATTCATCCACAGTCAGATCATTTGAGATTAATAGCAAGCAGAGTATCAGGGAAGCCTTTTTAAGAAGGAATATTCCTGTCGATGCTGTAGATATTATTATAGCTTCGCTCAGTGATTCTACATTAAAACAATATGCTAGCGCTTTTAGACATTGGAATAAATATTGTCAGGATTCTAATACTCAATTTTTCGATATAAATTTAAAGAATATTTTATCTTTTTTATCAAGAATGTATAATGCAGGAGCATCTTATGGTACTATTAACTCGTGTAGATGTGCGATCTCACTAATTTCTAAGAAAAAGATAGGTGAACATAGAGATGTTACAAGATTTATGAAAGGAATATACAAACTTCGGCCTTTGCGGCCAAAATACGATATTACTTGGGATGTCTCTATTGTTATTAATTATTTAGAAAAATTGGATGTTTCTACGTTAAAGAACTTATTATATAAAACTGTTGTTTTGTTGGCATTAAGTACTGCACAAAGAGCGCAGACCTTATGTAAAATTAAGATTAGTAATATAAAAAGTGATTCAAAAGGGTTGCAAATAAAGATATCAGATGCTATAAAAACTTCTGGTAAAGGTCGTTATCAGCCCTATTTAACATTGCCTATATTTTCTAATAAATTAGAATTATGTGTTGCGTCTACGATTGGATTGTATATAGATAGGACTAAATCAATAAGAAATGATTGTGACCAATTGTTTATTTCTTTTAAAAGTCCACACCAGCCTGTTAGTACTCCGACAATCAGCAGATGGGTTAAAAACACTTTAGAAAAAAGTGGCATTGATGTTAGTGTGTTTACTGCACATTCAACGCGGCATGCTGCTACGTCAACTGCTTTTAATAATGGCATTGATTTTGATACAATTAGACGTACAGCAGGCTGGTCACAGGGTTCACAAGTTTTTGCTAAATTTTATAATCGACCTATTACTAAGGATCCTTGTAATTTTGCGAAATCTGTATTGCAAGAATGTAATTAAAAATAATAATAATAATAATATTAATAAATAAAAATATAAAATTGTTTTGCTGAAACTTTAAAAAACTACATTGTAATGTATGAGAGCGAGGACACACTATAATTGAACGATCAAACAACTTACCTGTAAGGACGTTCGATCGTAATTATATGAAGTCCTCGCTCGATTACATTACAACCCGCCCAAGAAATAATATTAAAATTTTTTCACCCTTCCCGAGTTAAATGAATATTTTATTCGCACTTATGTTATCTCTAAAAACTGAAGAGCAGGATGCGTGAGTTGGAGAGGGAACGGGATTGTTTTTTGTTTTTTAGAACTCTGAACATGTGTATATTTCAAGCAAACTAGAAGTATACTACAATGTAATGTAATCGAGC
This sequence comes from Theocolax elegans, assembly GCA_026168455.1. Taxonomy (NCBI): domain Eukaryota; kingdom Metazoa; phylum Arthropoda; class Insecta; order Hymenoptera; family Cerocephalidae; genus Theocolax; species Theocolax elegans. The sequence goes on along the minus strand of CM047426.1, from coordinate 49,127,612 downwards.
GAGGACTTCATATAATTACGATCGAACGTCCTTACAGGTAAGTTGTTTGATCGTTCAATTAAAAATGCATTATATATGTGTGTATATATATATAAATAATATCTGTTGGACATATGTCAGCCTAAAGTTTATCCTCTCTACCTTACCAGCCACAAAAGTCATAGAAAGTGAATTATAAATAAAAAAGGACGATAATTTACGCAAAGTGAGAAGAACAGTCCCCTTTCTTTATTAATAATCTACCTTAGTTTAAAATTTAAAGCAAAAATATTGATTGGTATTTGAGTAATCCCTTACCAAAATTTATGATAATTTCGTACAATTTAAGGTTATACGCTCAACTAATTAAAAGACATGTCAAGATTTTTGGTAAGCGTTTTCTCGAAAACTAGTTAATATTTTTTATTCAAATTTTAAAGACAGATAGATTATTGATAAAGGAAGGGGACTAATCTCCTTGATTCACATAAATTAACCTTCTCTTTAAATTATAATTAATTTTATGTAATTTTCGAGGTCGGTAAGGTAGGGAGGATAAAACTAGGCTTTGGCATCTGGTTAATCCAGTTAGTTTTAAAAATACAAAAATGAGATATTTTGTTTTATTCACAACACTGTCAATATATTTTTCCATTTCATGATAGTCAAAAATAATTTCAAGATATTTAAAAGTTTCGACTCATTTAATATTTACATTAACTATTTTAATATCTAGATGATTTGGAACACTATCTTTATAATCTCCAAATGTTATATATATATATATACCGTTTTTAGCAAATTTAAAGATAGTTTATTATAAGACGCAGACAATTTAGTATTTTGTTTAGATAAAAGTTCATTTATTTCCATTGACTAATGTTACCTACATAAGAAATTATAGATTCATTAGGCATATTATTATGGTGGTTCTAAAATTGTACTTTGTGGTACTCCTGGCTTAATATAACAATATGGTACATTAAAATTTAAACAAACTCAAAAATGCAAAATTGCAAGATAATTCATGAAGTAGTATAAAGAATTAATTATATTAAAAATGTTAACCAAACTGTGCTGATATCTAAAAATTTTAAAACAATTAATCTTATAAACAAGTTAATAACTGCTTTAAAATTTCCACAATTATAGTTATTAAACAGCAATGTTCTCGTGACTTTGCTTATATTTTTATATAAAACATTAATTATAGTAAAAATAATATTTCTAATATAAGTTATAAAAAATTTCCAATGGTATATAGATCCAATGGAACTCAATAAAGGGTTTGATATTCTCTTCAAATTAATATTCTTATCCAAAACCAAAATATATATAATGGACATTAAGATATAATGATATTATGTATCAAAATTTATAAAGCAAAATTTAAAATAATTGCATTCAAAAAGAAATAGAAATCACTGCTAGAATATACAAATTTTTTATTATACAAAATATATGTTTTTGCATAAACTAAAAAACAATTATTTTAAAATAAAAAAATGATGATTTTACTATTATTATTATTGTTCCATTAAGAATGTTTTTATTACTAAGAATTGTCAAATGGGGGATTTATAAAGTTCAAAATATATAAAAATATTATGAAAATATATTATTAAAAGTCTATAACTCAAAATCTATTATCACTATTTTGCAATTATAATTAATATTTATAATATATTAATAAATTGTTAATTCAAAAAAAGAATATTATTTTGAAACAAAATTTAATATTTTACTTTTATAATACAAACAGATAAATGATATACTTTCATATCTATAATTTAAATTTGAATAAAAATAAAATTTGAACCAGATACACTATATGTAACTTTACAATTCATTTACAATATAAAAAATTCACCAAGATGTAATATTCTTTAATATAATTATATAAAAAAATAATATTGTTTCAAAAGAAGAAGAATTAATAATTTTTTATGTATTTTATTTTTTTCAATAAATTAACAATTAAAAGCATTTTATAAATCTACAATTATTTTCATAAATTTACCTTTGCAGTACTACATACACTAGGACCTCCTCGAACAAATTCAGCCATTATTAAATGATTTCTATACATACATATTCTAACGAAATTCAATAATTATTATTTACTTTAAATTTATGTATATTTTATACTTTTCTACAACTTGTATAAACTATAAATGAATAAAAATATTAACTTTTTAAAAGTATAGTATTTTCAACCTACAAGAATGTTTAGGTTAATTGGATTAGAAACTACAAAAACTTGCACATATCAAAGTTAATATATTTTTTAATCTTTAGAAAATGTAAACATTTATTTTCATACACCATTGTAATCATTTCATAAGTAAATAAAAGTCACATCACGATTTAAACAAATCGCTATATTCTGGAAACTAAAGCAAACCCAAAAAACGTAACAATACCTTACATTCACGTAAGAACAATTTAGCGAAAAATCTAAACCGACAAAAGTATTAATAATCAAACAATAAAAAATATAGTTCGATAGACTTAAATTTGCTCATCAAAATGTTTATTTAGAGAATAATTATAAAGAGCAATAATTATTACGTGACTTCTGAAAATATTGAGGATCGAATTTACGCACTATCCTAAATTAAAATTTGCTCGTTAGTCGATAAAATTTGCTCAATAACTTCTTTGCTTAAAAGTTAAGATTCATTTATTTACATAATTAAAAATAAAAAGTCGGTTTAAAGGCCGCGGAAAAAATAATGCGCTACAGAGATAAATCATACGGAAAAAACATTTTATAATGACGAGTAATATTAGATAATAGATCTTTAATTGCACATTTTATTAATATTATTCATAAAATTTTAAGAGCTACACATTTTTGTAAAAAAGGTTCACAAACTGTTGACAATTTTTTTAAAATTCAAACATATGTAACTTTGTTCCTGTACGGTTTATGAAGCTTTATGGTGCGTAAAGAAATTAAACAATTATTATTTTAATTTGTATAATATTAGTTGATCAAGAATTGTAATTAGATTATGTAGGAATTAATAAAAACAATGCAAGTTATATTACGCCCAAGATACTGCAATTATATCGCGCATCCGCAATTCACTCCGGTTGAACTGCGCATGCGTGCATGGATCTCTCCAAGTGGAAAATGGCGCGCAAATGTAAAGTAGCGTCCTTCTATTGTTCTAAATTAAACTAATTGATACCGACCCTACCCCAGCCCGACGACCCTTCGAAATACAATAAAAAAAAATGCTAATCGACGTATTTTTAATTGTACTTTTCAACAAAAAAAAAATTTTCAATTGTACCCCCGTAGTTTTTTAGAAAAAAAATCCTAAAGTACTAGAATATTAATCCGCCAATAGCTCCTTTTAAAGTGGTTTTAACGTTAAAGGAAAGGTGCAGAAAAATTGTACCTTTTTTATACTTAATTGTACCACCGTTACTTTTGCGAAATAATATAATACAATAAATAAAAAATCAAAAAAATTGTACTGACATAATGCAAATATATTTCCAGTCACCGCGCATGCGCGGTCACCGGAAATACGAGAAACGCATCCGTAGGAGCTTTCTTATGGCGCGTTATTTAAAAGTCATGAATAGATCAAAAAATGCTCGAAAGATGTTGTACAAAATAGTCAACGATGTATATTCATTTATCTTTCATAGACTTTACAGAAAAATTAATTGTACCACCTGAGATTTTGAGAAAAAAAAAGTTATTGACAGGTTACAGGTGGAAACGTTAGAAGCAGCGTGTACAACAGCTGTTTAACAATTAACAGACGTATTAAATATTCATTTTCATTTGTTCTTAATTGTACCATCATTAGTTTGTTGGTTTACACATTAAATTTGAGCAAAAATAATTAAATAATTACCAGCGGGCCTATGAAGGCAGGCGTCTTAAAATCGCGAAAAAAGCAAGTAACAACAAAAGTGTTTATTATTTATGAGGCTTATGTGGGTATTTGAGACTTATGTAGACAGTCGTCTATAACTCGTTTTGGGTTGAAAAATTGAGAAGTAAGTACGGCCCCGTCTTAGTCAATAACCTGAGGGATAGTTTATTTTTAAAAACATAAAGCAAATCAACAATAAAAATATGGTCCACCCTATCTATGCATACATACATATATATATATATATATATATATATTGTGACGTTGCACCGGCACGTCACTAGTAATTATGCACTCGATTATAATTCATTTAGTTATTGCCTCGACGGAACCGATTCCGGAGGCAAGTTATTCGCGAACCGGGAGAGAGGTTACCACGCACGTGTTGGCCATGTTGTCAGCTGCTGCGCGCGATCCTGCGCGCGCGTTGACAGGGCCACCTCGCGTAGCTATACCCTCAGCGGCCCCTACCGTGTAATGGAGAACTCGCACGAGGGATTACCGGTAACCCAGACATCTCCTTCACGAGTAATGAAAAAGGACAGTAATAGACAATGATGGCGATAGTTAAGACTTACTTTTATGTACTATGAATATTAAAGGCGCGATTACATGAACGTACGAGTTGATTTAGATAACTGTAATTGTTGGCATTGGCGATTTGATAATTAGGATAATTTATTAGTGTTTAATACTGCTTTATTTTATGATCTTACTTATATATAAGATAACATTAATTTAATCGGGTTAATTAATATTAATTTCCAATTCATTGGTTGGATTATTTGCAATTCGCGGTTACGTGATTAATTGATAAATTGATCATCAGCGGCGCTGTAATTAATGACGCATGCTCATTAAAAATATCATGGAAGGATAGCCTACTGCAGTTCTCTTTTTATTCTTTTTATTCTTAGTTGAGGAGTGGGGGAGGTTTCTGATACTGCAATGTGGCGCTGATGGTGGAGGCTCGCTATTCACCTTTAAGTCGAGTCTGCAATTGCAGCTCGATGATAAATAATTTGTGACTTTGAAATTGCCGCTCGTGACGTCATTCTTTTTGCAAGGAGATAAATCCTTGAATTACCAATCACGAGGAATCAACCACCGTTGGAACTGAGGAGGGGAGGCTTGGGTTGGATAACAAAAGGGAAAATTTGCGCCTTTTGAGTCAGTCGATTTCCTACCGGTCTACTGGATACTTAATCCAAAGCAAACTGATTGCTATTAATAGTCGTTATTATTTAATTATAATATTAATTTTCGATCATCATGGTAAAGAGACAGGTGATTATTTAATTAATTTTATATATTTATCGGTATAGTTTCTAGTCATCGACGTCTAATGCACTTACCATAATGTGCAATTCGTCGGTACTAGTTTGCCACATGGTTGAGCGGAAATTGCTCCCGGAGACACACCCTTGGTAACAAGGAGTCGCGCCCGGAGACGCGATCTCCAGCCACCATATTAACTATTCTAACCCAAGCCATACGTTCTTGTTCGGTATTATCAGTGTTGAGATTTTTCATTTGATTTATAACATTTATTATTCGATATAAATTGTATTACCGATTGTTATGTAGTAAGTTGTTCATTGATAATGTAATAAACGTTAATTTTATATATATCCGTTTAGTTGATTACAATGCCAATATTCCCCCTGTTATCTCTCTCTACTATTAGTCCGGGATATTAATTTTTAGTAATGTTATTTTGCTCGTCATTCATTTGTTATATTAAACTAATCGTTACTAATACTTGTTTTACATATTTTTTTTTATAAAAAGTAACATTACAAAATGGCGCCCAACGTGGGGCTATTGGCATTGGGATATAACATGTGGATAAATTGCGGAATTGAGTTGTTGTGACTAGTTATTGTCGTTGTGAATGTTTAGAGTGTTTCCCGAAAGGACGGTTTAATAATTTTGATTTCCTTGTTTTTTTTTCTTTCGCGAGAATCGGTAAAATGACGACGAGAAGTGGGTTGGGAAAAGATTGTCCGGAGTCGTTAAACGATTACGCGACGCGGATGGCGAGTTTGATTACGGGAAATAGGAACGTAGCGACGATATGGCGGAAAATCTACCGATTACCGGACGACGCGATACGTAATAAGATTGACGAATACGAATTAAGTAATAAAGGGTCGATCGAACAGGTGCGAGATCGCGTGTTTCGTTTCGAGGCGAAAACGGTATCCAGGAGACTCGATGTGCCATGGTGTACCGTATGGGATAAAGAGGGCGGAGATTTGCCGGAGGGTATTATGGAGAAGGATTTAAATTTCGACCCAACGGATATGTTAGGAATGGCCAAACGAGGTAAAAGTATGGATAAATCGGTAGGGACTCGTGACGATATCGAATCCGAAACGGAATCAGACCTCGAGGATTTACCGCGAAATCGAGCACCAAAGAACTCGAGCACCATGTTGTCAGAAGAAAATATTAAGGAGAACGTCGCGTCGTTGTGGGAGAAACGGTTCGGGAATATTGAGCGAAAGGTAGATGAATTAACGGAAATGCTGTTCGCGTTGGGAAAAGCGTTAACCTCGAATGAAAGTCATGTACCCAAGCAGATAACCAAGTCTAAAACGTCGTGTTCGAGCAGATCGTCGTCGCCACACACGGGAAGCTCGTGGCAACAGACAAAGCGGAAGACGCCAGCCGGAGAAATTAAAAATGGCACGCCTAGAACTCCGAATAAATCGGGATTTTCGAACCCTAAAACCGAGAAACGGGTAAAAATCGCAAATGAACAAGAAGGTAGGAAAAAATCTATTGATGATACGTATTCGGATAGCGTGTTTTCAAGTGAGGAACCGACTCAACATATTAGCGAACTGCAAGACGGTAGGGGCGCTAAAAGGAAAGTTAAACGTAAGACGCGAAAAACGAGTGCTCGCAAAACGAACAGCGAAATTAGACCCAGTCTGACTCCTAGAGCGCAATATTCGAGCTCCGATGCTAGTGATCGTGAGAACGTATTGTCGCCCGGAGTCAGAAACGGAACACAACGGTTAATAGCGATCGAGACACGCAACAAGTATATCAAATCGTTGCAAGCGTGGCAATTATGGTTTTCGGGTGATGAACAGAAAAAGGGACCCGAGGAATTTCTCCGACGGTTAAAAGTATGGCGACGGACCACCGGGATAACGGATGCTGATTTAATGGATGTATTGTCGGCCATTTTAACGGATTCGGCGGGAAGATGGTTCGAAGCGTTAGGCGCGGAAATTGCCACGTTTAAACAATTCACGAAAGCATTTCACTATCGGTTCATGAAGCGGTTAGATTACAATGATATTTTGGAGGAATTGTATAGACGGAAGCAAGGCGACGGGGAAACAATTTCGAATTTCTTAGCGTGTTTTAAAATCATAATTAGCAAATTTAAAGAACCTCCGTCGGATGAGCAACAGCTGCAACTAGTTATTCGCAATCTCCGGTCAGATTATCGAATGTTTGTCGCGCTCCGTCGTGCGAAAAATGTCTCGGAAGTAGAGCGATACGGCCACGAATTCGAACGGCTTAAAGAACTAGATGTTCAACAAATGTCTAACAGAACAAGCCGTATCGAAGGAGTCGCATGGACGGGAGTACCCAAGGCGTCGCGCGTGAAAAATGTGGCGATGGTAGAATTAACGGGCGATAAAGAAACAAGCGCGATGGATCTAAGTAACAAATCCACGGTGCGACGGGGAAAACGGAGTCAGGAAAGAAAAACGGATACGGAAGTAGCCCTCGTGCAAGACGCATCGAGTTCGCGTAAACAGCCGGTTGATCGGAATGGCACCGTGAATGCGAAAATCGAGACTAAAGAAAAAAAGCTATCGGAAAACGGTGATCAACGACTAACGATGAAATCGAGCAACGGTGGTAACGTTTGTTACGAGTGCGGGCAAAAAGGCCATTATGCGCGCGACTGCCCTAAACGTTTCTGTGAATACTGTAAGAAACAGGGCCACCGAATTAAAAATTGTTTTTTAAGACCTCAATCGATTAGTGACAAAAATAACGAGAAACGCTGTTTGGGGTGTAAGAAACCCGGGCGAGATATTCGTACGTGTGTAGATTGCGAAGCGATAAGACGTGCGTTGTCGGGAAACGAATAAAGGAGGACGCAGACCGGTCTACTGCTCCTCGAAATAATGAAATGAGGCCACGGATTGATTGTAACGATAATCACATGGGAAGGATTGGAGGCGACGTTTCGTTTGCTCATCCTTCAACGCAGGAAGAGGCGGCTCGATGCGGCTCTCAGCTTGCTCGCCGCCCGTCCATTAACAATCTACCGGATATACAAGTAGTTATCGCGGACGTGCATCGCTCGAACGAGGACGAGATTCGAGATACGGATAGATTAGACCCGCAAGATTTACAGAGAATTCGAACAGCGGTCGACGAGTTTCGCAAAGGCTTAACTAAACCGACGCCGGAGAATGGGTTGAATCCGTGTGCAAACGATTTTTATCCACGCATTGGGCGTGCCGTTAGTCTTCGCGCTGAATCCGTGCTAGATCCAGGCGCTCTCTTTGTAGGGGGAGGTGGGTCTGCACAAAGTGCAGAAGATCTAGATAAAATCGAAAATGCCTATGATGTAGAAATTGCGGATGCCGTGTCGGATGATAGACAGTACGTACAAATAATTATCGAACAAGAACCATATCGCGCTTTGGTCGACCCGGGAGCAATGGTGTCGCTCATCGGGCCGAAGGTAGCAGATAGGTTTAAACACCGGTTAAAGGATTCGTCGTCCCAAATTCGGTCGGTAACCGGTCATCTTTCGTCGGTTAGAGGTACGTTGCAACTAACGTTAGAGGTATTGGGTGCAGTAGGCACGATCATGGCTAGAGCCACGGAAGTACCGGGACATGATGTCGTGCTCGGGATTGACTTTTGTAAAGAGTTTGCCATAGAAGCAAATTACCAGTTGGGATGTTGGCGTAGTCGTGACGGGCCATGGGTTAGCTTTTATAACGAATCGTTACCGGATACAGTAAATAAAATTTACGCGGAGTGCGCCGGATTATCGGAACTTTGTGAGCCGGAAAAAGAAGCGGTGCAAAAGTTAGTTTCGCGATTATTACCCGAACAGCCGCAGGGTTTCGGTTTTACTAGTTTAATCGAACATGCGATTGACGTGCAGGGAGCGGAACCGGTAAAGCATAAACCGCGTAGGTTATCACCGATTATGTGGAAAGTAGCGCACGATGAAGTACGGAAAATGTTAGACAACGATATTATTGAGAAATCGTGGAGCGAATGGCGTAGTGCACCGGTAATTGTTAGGAAACGGGACGGGTCCTTTCGATTTTGTGTGGATTATCGAGACCTTAACAAGGTGACGCGTAAAGATGCGTATCCGAGTCAAAATATGGATGGTATTTTAGATAAGCTACGTAAGGCGCGATACATAACGAAAATCGATTTAAAACAAGCTTACTTTCAAGTAAAAATGGAGGAATCGAGTCGTGCGTATACAGCGTTTGCAGTGCCTGGCTCGGGGCTTTGGCAATTCAAGCGAATGCCGTTCGGATTAACGAATGCGCCGCAAACATTCCAAAGATTGGTAGACGGACTTTTTGGACCCGAAGTAGAGCCGTATATCTTCGCGTATCTCGATGATGTAATTGTCGTGACCGAAACGTTCGAGGAACATTTGAAATGGCTCGAGTTTGTGATTAGGAAGTTAACGGATGCGGGATTGACAGTTAATCGTGATAAGTGCGAATTTTGTTGCTCCCAGGTCTCTTATCTGGGTTATTTACTAGATCGGGAGGGATTACGTACCGATCCGGAACGCGTTGCCCCAGTCTTGGAATACCCACCACCTAAAAACGTGAAACAGTTGCGTCGGTTCTTAGGGATGGTTGGTTGGTATTCACGGTTCATCGAGAAAGATTCGGAAATTAAATTACCGTTGCTTAGGTTACTTCAAAAGAAAGTAGCGTGGCAGTGGACCGAAGAGCAACAGGAGGCGTTCGAAAAGTTAAAGCTAGCTCTGACACGGGCACCGGTTTTAGCTAGGCCTGATTTCAGCCTTCCATTCACTGTGCAATGCGATGCCAGTGATTTCGCGATAGGCGCGGTGTTAACGCAGTCGTGTGATGATGGTGAGCATCCCATCGTATATATTAGTCGTGTACTAACTCCGGCAGAGAAGAATTATACTACCACCGAGAAAGAGTGGTTAGCGGTTAAGTGGGCAATTTTAAAGTTAAGACCATACCTCGAAGGCTATCATTTTACCGTGATAACCGATCATAGTTCTCTACGGTGGTTACATAATCTTAAAGAGCCGTCGGGACGATTAATGCGCTGGGTGCTCGAGCTTCAACAGTGGGACTTTGACATCGTGCATCGAAAGGGAGCAATGCATCATGTACCGGATGCATTATCGCGGGGGTTTGACTTAGAAATTGCGACATTCGAAAACATCGAAGACGAATGGTATATCAGACGAATGAGGGAGGTGGTCGAACGTCCTAATAAGTATCCGCAATGGAGGGTTGAAAATGGATTACTTTATCGATATAGGAAAGATGAATTGATAGATCCGATTAGTTGTCCCGAGATAGGATGGAGGTTAGTCGTGCCGTGCGAATATCGTGACAGGGTAATTTCTAATGCTCATGATGAGGCCTCGGCTGGTCATATGGGTATAGAAAAGACGTACGATCGAATCGCTCGCGAGTATTACTGGCCAGGTATGTGGCATGATATCTATGCATTTATCGCGCAGTGTCAGTTATGCCAGCAGTATAAACCAATGCAAACCGGTCGAGTGGGACTAATGGGTAGTCGTAATATCGATAGACCGTGGGCGGTAGTCGCGGCGGATATAATGGAATTCCCTCCAAGTAAGAACCGTTGTAAATATCTCTTAGTTTTTCAAGATCTGTTCACTAAATGGATTGAATTAAAGCCTCTTCGGGTAGCGGACGGGAAGTCGGTTGCACGGGCGTTTGAGGAGTTAATCCTTTTTAGATGGGAGACTCCGGAGTATTTTTTGACCGATAATGGTACGGAGTTTATAAATAAGCATTTGCTCGACACACTCCGCGAATACGGGGTAAAGCATGTAACCACTCCACCGTATTACCCACAAGCGAACCCAGTCGAACGATCGAATAGGACGCTAAAAACGATGATAGCCATGTTCGTGGAGTCCGATCATCAAACTTGGGATCTACACTTACACGAGTTCCGTAACGCAGTGAATACGGCGGTTCAATCCTCGACAAAAGTCTCTCCTGCGTTTTTGAATTACGGCCGACACCCGCAACCTTGTAAAAGTCTTCGTCGTGACGTCGAGACTATTGATCGGAAATTGATACAATCTCCCGAAATATGGGCGGATCGAATGCGCCGTCTTGATGCCTTACGCGATTTATTTTGAAAGAACATCGAACAAGCTAACCGACAACAGGCGAAGCGTTATAATAAGGGACGTAAAACGGCTCAGTTCCAAGTCGGTGACTTAGTATTGCGAAGAAACTACGCTCTGTCAAAGGGATCGAGTAATTTCGCGCGTAAGTTAGCGAAAAGGTTTAAAGAGCCGTACGAAATAGAGAAGGTTATTGGATCGGACGTATATTTATTGAAGCGTAAAGATAAACGTGAGAACCCGAAAGTGCATGTGTCCCAGATCCGTAGATATGTTCCTCCTCGCAAGTAATTGTTATCGTGTTGTCGTTCCAGTGTGATGTTGGACGAATGGCTATGTAAACGTAAAAATTGATCTTAGACATCAAATTATAGAGAGAACTATCTAGTTTGGACGAGCTGGAGCAGGAGTGCCAACGAGAATGGGCGTTGGCCACCGCACTTGGAGGAGCGGTACCCCCGATGCCAGGGGAGGTTATTCCACCCGAACGAAGGTGGGTGCTTCCGACTACCCCGTACGAATTGCCGCCTATTCCCCATTTGAATGAGGGATTGACCGCGGCTCGGGTTCGCCCACGCCTGACGGGAGATGGTGAGGAAGCGGCAGAACCTTCCACTGCACCGGAGGGTGTTGCAGATGTGGCCGAAACCGAGGAACGCCGAGAGGGGCCGATCGTCGAGGTAATCACTTCCTCCATGGAAGATCTGTTCGACGGGGTAGCGCTGGACAGTCAGGATGCCCAAATGGAGCTGGAGGAATGGGTGGAGGGCTTCGAAGTCCCAGCAACACCGAGGACTGAGCCGGATGGCCTGCCGGACCCACCTCAACTGGCCGAACCCGAGTTTCCATTCGAGTTAGCTCAGCAGGCTCCTACGCGAACTGGGGATGAGGAGGACGAGAACTGGGACGAGGCCATCTCGGGGTCGTATCTGGATTATCTGCCGGTTCCACAGATGCCGGTGAGACGCTCCCGCCGAAGACGCCGAAGAAATCGCTCCCCGAGTCGACGACACCTGACGATGGACGACTACTTCGGCACCTTAGTCACTCCACCTGATTCCAGAGATGGTTCACCGCTGCCAGGGCCGGCTAATCTAGTCCGATCTCGACGCTCCGAGTCACCGGAGGTACGGCCTACCGTCTTATCCACGGTGGTCGTGCCAACCGGTTCGACTTTGCGACGCGCAGATCGGTCAGAGGAGTCTCCTCGGACTACTGGAGTACAGTTCGACAGGTTGGTACCTATTCCGACGGATCCGGAGATTGATCCTCCACCTCGTGCGTGCATAAATTGTTGGCGGTTAGGGCACATTCGCCGAAATTGTGACCAGCCCCGTGACCATATGTATTGCTATAATTGTGGTCGACTAGGAGTAACATTAAGAACCTGTCCTAGGTGTGCTCCAGTACATCGTGCGCCTGAGGAGAGGAGATCGGTGGAAGAGGAGGGTGATTCGTCGGTGCCGGTGTCGAGAGGTGAAATTCTCGCTGCGGGTGCTGACGGTGAACCATCTACTCATGCCGATCTTCTTGATTCAGCTGACGCCGAGGTATTGGAGGCTCCGTTGCCGCCTCCGACGCAATCAGCTGGTGAGACTAGTGAATCAGCTAAGAAGAAGAAAACCAGGCGAGGCAAGCGAAACCGACAGCGAGGACAGACAAAGACGACGGCACCCAACACCATCACGTCCCTGGCGGTGCAGACGTCCAATCCTCCGGAGATGGAGGTGTTATCCACCCCGGCCGCACACCTCAACCTTCCTCGATTGGTGGCGTTGCAGCGGTTGTCCCGGTCCTTACAGGGGAGCGAGGTCATGCTCCGGGCTCGGGTCCTGCGAGCGGCGGTCGATTTGCCGGCGATCCAAGCTCTACAAGAGCTTGTCGACTCGTTGGTCGATCTTCCGGTTGTCGAGCGGGATGCGATCCTGGGGACAGCTTTGCTTGAACCGGTTCAGTAGCTGCAGCGTCGGCTTGAGGGGAGGGGGGATGGGGTTTCCAGGGGTAGTGCGGTTAAAGGGGGATATGGACACTTGTGACGGAACACTCGAGACGAACGATTACTTCGGTGATGGTGAGTTCATCTATTCTTGATTTTATACTGACATTGTTAATAGATATGATAGATATATGCCTTTTCATTATTATGGTACTACGAATATTCTTGCGTGAATGAAACCAGTAATGACTCTGGAGAGTATTCCTGGTTTGGTAAGGGGGTATTGTGACGTTGCACCGGCACGTCACTAGTAATTATGCACTCGATTATAATTCATTTAGTTATTGCCTCGACGGAACCGATTCCGGAGGCAAGTTATTCGCGAACCGGGAGAGAGGTTACCACGCACGTGTTGGCCATGTTGTCAGCTGCTGCGCGCGATCCTGCGCGCGCGTTGACAGGGCCACCTCGCGTAGCTATACCCTCAGCGGCCCCTACCGTGTAATGGAGAACTCGCACGAGGGATTACCGGTAACCCAGACATCTCCTTCACGAGTAATGAAAAAGGACAGTAATAGACAATGATGGCGATAGTTAAGACTTACTTTTATGTACTATGAATATTAAAGGCGCGATTACATGAACGTACGAGTTGATTTAGATAACTGTAATTGTTGGCATTGGCGATTTGATAATTAGGATAATTTATTAGTGTTTAATACTGCTTTATTTTATGATCTTACTTATATATAAGATAACATTAATTTAATCGGGTTAATTAATATTAATTTCCAATTCATTGGTTGGATTATTTGCAATTCGCGGTTACGTGATTAATTGATAAATTGATCATCAGCGGCGCTGTAATTAATGACGCATGCTCATTAAAAATATCATGGAAGGATAGCCTACTGCAGTTCTCTTTTTATTCTTTTTATTCTTAGTTGAGGAGTGGGGGAGGTTTCTGATACTGCAATGTGGCGCTGATGGTGGAGGCTCGCTATTCACCTTTAAGTCGAGTCTGCAATTGCAGCTCGATGATAAATAATTTGTGACTTTGAAATTGCCGCTCGTGACGTCATTCTTTTTGCAAGGAGATAAATCCTTGAATTACCAATCACGAGGAATCAACCACCGTTGGAACTGAGGAGGGGAGGCTTGGGTTGGATAACAAAAGGGAAAATTTGCGCCTTTTGAGTCAGTCGATTTCCTACCGGTCTACTGGATACTTAATCCAAAGCAAACTGATTGCTATTAATAGTCGTTATTATTTAATTATAATATTAATTTTCGATCATCATGGTAAAGAGACAGGTGATTATTTAATTAATTTTATATATTTATCGGTATAGTTTCTAGTCATCGACGTCTAATGCACTTACCATAATGTGCAATTCGTCGGTACTAGTTTGCCACATGGTTGAGCGGAAATTGCTCCCGGAGACGCACCCTTGGTAACAAGGAGTCGCGCCCGGAGACGCACCCTTGGTAACAAGGAGTCGCGCCCGGAGACGCGATCTCCAGCCACCATATTAACTATTCTAACCCAAGCCATACGTTCTTGTTCGGTATTATCAGTGTTGAGATTTTTCATTTGATTTATAACATTTATTATTCGATATAAATTGTATTACCGATTGTTATGTAGTAAGTTGTTCATTGATAATGTAATAAACGTTAATTTTATATATATCCGTTTAGTTGATTACAATGCCAATATTCCCCCTGTTATCTCTCTCTACTATTAGTCCGGGATATTAATTTTTAGTAATGTTATTTTGCTCGTCATTCATTTGTTATATTAAACTAATCGTTACTAATACTTGTTTTACATATTTTTTTTTATAAAAAGTAACATTACAATATATATATTATATATATGGGGTATTCCACGTGAAGTGGTCCGATCAAAATTTTAAAATGCACCAAATTTTGGGTACACTTTGCAAATGTTTTTCAGAATACAGAAAAAAATTTTTAGGTACTGGAATCTATTTGCTCAAAAGTTTACTAACCTCAAAAAGTGAATTTTTCCATATTTTTTTCAACACCAGCTGGGTTTACCGCTATATAACTCAAAATCTATCAACTTTTACTATATAACATTATATGTAACATTCGTTGCTAATTATATCTAGAATTTATTCTTCTGGGTTAGAATTTCTAATCTCAAGGTCAATGTTACATAAACTACATATCAATATTCAACTTAAAAAAAGTGCAATTGCGCCACCTTTGATTTATTCATCCAAAAGTCTAAAAGAAAGCTTGGAGCAATACCTTTCAAATGGTCTGTAGCATTTTTATGGCCTCTAATTCTGTAAAAAGTTATGACAATTTAAAGAAAGACAAAAAATTCACAAAAATTAACATGGTAATTCCCATTTAAATTTTTAAAAAAATTTCGTGTTTCTTTAAATTGTCATAACTTTTTACAGAATTGGAAGCCATAAAAATGCTACAAACCATTTGAAAGGTATTACTCCAAGCTTTCTTTTAAACTTTTGGATAAAAAAATCACAGGTGGCACACTTGCACTTTTTTTAAGTTGAATATTGATATGTAGTTTATGTAACATTGACCTTGAGATTAGAAATTCTAACCCAGAAGAATAAATTCTAGATATAATTAGCAACGAATGTTACATATAATGTTATATAGTAAAAGTTGATAGATTTTGAGTTATATAGCGGTAAACCCAGCTGGTGTTGAAAAAAATATGGAAAAATTCACTTTTTGAGGTTAGTAAACTTTTGAGCAAATAGATTCCAGTACCTAAAAATTTTTTTCTGTATTCTGAAAAACATTTGCAAAGTGTACCCAAAATTTGGTGCATTTTAAAATTTTGATCGGACCACTTCACGTGGAATACCCCATATATATATATATATATATATATATATTGAATTACGTATATAATATTATTGATATATATATATATATATATATATAATTATATGGAAAGGTATTTATCTGAACTCTTTATTATTGATTTGCTTTATGTTTTTAAAAATAAACTATCCCTCAGGTCATTGACTAAGACGGGGCCGTACTTACTTCTCAATTTTTCAACCCAAAAGAGTTATAGACGACTGTCTATATAAGTCTCAAATACCCACATAACCCTCATAAATAATAAACACTTTTGACTTTTTTTATGAAAAAACTATAAAAGCCTTATAATAATGCATCTTCTTTAGGATTATAACCAAAAAACGGGGTTACAAGGTCAAATAACCGAGCGTTACTTGCTTTTTTCGCGTTTTTAAAACGCTTGACTTCATAGGCGTCACAACCGCACATGCGCATAGTGCGCCCGTTCGTTCAGCTAATTATTTACTATTGTTTCTAATTGATTCCCATTAATAAATACAAAGTTTGACAATTGTACAATTACGTACAGATAATGTACATTTTTTTATTTACTCATAGTAGAGTTAAATATCAATGATTCGGAGGGTACAATTACTTTTTCCACAAATTCTGGTAATTAATAATAATAATGCGACGATGGATATTTTATCAATGCCTCCCATGCATTTTTTCCCTTTTTTACGATTTTAAAATCTCGTGCGGTTGAAAAGCTTGTGTGCATGCGAATCTCGCACTTCCGTTGGCCGCGCATGCGCAGTAGCTGAAAACGGACTGTCAATCAGACGATATTGCTTTTTTAATATTTTTGCGTTATACCGTTATTTTTTCGGAAAAGTGAGGGTGGTACAATTAAGTACGAAAAAGGTACAATTTTTTTGGGCGCCTACGTTGACGTAAAAGCGATTCTAAAACGAGTAACCGACCTTTCAATATTCCCATACTTTGGCATTTTTTTTCTCAAAAACTAAGAGGGTACAATTAAAATTTCTTGCATTTTTGAAAAGTACAATTAGAAATACATCCGATAGCATTTTTTTTTCATGAAATTCCATGGGTTGGTGGGCTGGGGTAGTGTCGGTCTAATAGATGACCTAACCGGGCTGAATCCCTAAGTATTGTCGCGTCATGATAGACGCAACGTACACACATGCGCGTACACATACACACACACATACGCACACACACATACGCACACA
The DNA here is from genome assembly GCA_026168455.1 of Theocolax elegans. Classification (NCBI taxonomy): domain Eukaryota; kingdom Metazoa; phylum Arthropoda; class Insecta; order Hymenoptera; family Cerocephalidae; genus Theocolax; species Theocolax elegans. Next base: position 49,110,329 of record CM047426.1, on the reverse strand, counting down.
CGTGCGCACGCATTTAATACTCAAAGTAGGATGTCCTCGTCAAGACAGGAACCGCCTTGAAAAATTCTAGCCAATAACTTAATTAGAACACGTATGACAAAGAATAAATTAATTATTGATTGGTCAAGAGGAACCAAAACTACACCCCAAACCCTTGATATAAATAGGGATGTCGCGCCGGGGGTGTGTGCTCTTGCTCTTTAGTCCTTTCTCAAGTAAGGTAAAATCCTGTATCCAAAATTTAACGCGAAATAAAGCAAGAAAATCGAAAGTCATTCTTCAGTATCTTTAAACCTTTAAACATTAGTCCTTTTCCTATTCCCTTTAAAATCTCAATTAGTCTATACCGCATTTCTACTGTAAGGGAGTCTTTGCATCGAGGATCAACGAGAGCGAGAAAGACAGCCGAGCAGTTGCAGCCACCGGTCAGCCGTAGATCTCCCGCCCGATAAGGTTGGTTGTTTTCCTTTCCTCGCCTTCACACATTGTTGCACCTCGGGCTTACCCATGCACGTAAATTTCGGAAGGGTCTATGACCTGTGCTATACCGAGGAGAATTGCCACCCATCCTTGACGCTATACGCGTACTAAAACGAGGAACTTCTATTTTTAATTTAAATTCAGTCCATTTAATTTTTCTACGTTACGTCTACCCTAGGACGTAACAGTATTATACGCCATGTCCGGCGTATGACGATACCGAACGGTGGACTATTCATTTCCGTCCTACTCGTCCCTACTAAAAATATACATGTGATTAATCACATAATGTAACACACGTTAAAACACTTACTGAGTAACGTACCATATTACGTGATTCAACACATATTATACAAAACGCTATATAACATACATGATTGTTCACATGTTATATTATGATATTTTCGAACCGAATTAATATGTAAACTATATCATGTGATTTTATACATGATAAAACACAAACTATGTATAAATTGTAATAAATAATCATATTTTAATAATAATTAGGTAAGAATCATGCCAAGTTATCAAATAATTTATTTACACATGGTCACAAAGTATTAAAACCTTTTGCGCGGTGATTGATGCCATATTGATATATTCCTATACCTATTTTTACCCGTTAAATACGAATTCATATAGCCACTTTTATCCCATACATGTCAAGAATCTTTTTTAATTTCAAAAAACACTTTAAAATTCACGAAAATCGTCAAAACTACTACATTATCTACGTAACTACCCTTTTCTTATTTTTCCGTTGTACCCTTAATCTCTAAGCACCTTACCCCCCCTACTGAAAGGTACATGTAATAAATCACATGTCGAAACGTGTATTTATTAACATGCTAAATCACATGATTAATCGTATATATAATATGTGATTTAGCACGTATTTATAATATAAAACAATTTAATATAATTATCCTTATTATATTAAAGTGATAAAGTCGTCTCGTGTCCTTCCACGTTTTACCTTCCGCCCCCTAAACAACACCTTCCAATGTATTTTTTTTGTAATAAATTAGTAGTATGGACCTAATGGAACAATTTGGTAACTTTGTTTAATGGTAATGTATTAAAATTGTTGATATATGGGGCAAAATCAAGAAATTCTGTTGTCCCGTCCGGTGTCCGTCCGTCCGGTATCTGAATTTCTATTTTTGCTTTCAGTTTTTTTTAATTTAGTGGAATTTAGGGAATTTGTTATTTTTTTATTATGGGTGGATGCTATTGGGAGTAACGGATGGAAGGTAAAGGGATGAGGGTGGAAGGGTGGAGGTAAATTGGGAAAGGATAATTTAAATTTTATTTGATTTTTGTTGTGTGTGAGCATGAGTGTACGTGTTTGCGTGTGCGTGTGCGTGCACGCGTATGCGTGTATGTGTGCATGTGCGCGTATGTGTTCGTGTGTGTACGTGCGTGTAAGTGTTTGTTATTATTAAAGTGCTATATATATTAGTGTTTGTTCTATTAAAGTGCTTATTAAGAAAAATGACGTCATCAATATCCGATTATTGTTATTTGATTGTAGCTTTGAAGACTTCTTTATTTTATTATTATGTTATTTTTATTTCGAAAGGGTATTCTGCGTTTTTTCGACATTTTCTCAGCATCCCCTATTTTAAGGGTGGGAATTAAGGGTGAAGTGTTAAAAAGTGAAAAATATTGAAAATAATTTGTGGGAGGTTTTTGGCAACGCTGAAAAAGAATATGACTACTATTTTAATCAGCAACCCCTATTTTAAGGGTGGAAATTAAGAGTGAAGTATTAAAAAATGAAAAATATCGAAAAAATATCATTTATGGGGGGTTTTCGTCGACGCTGAATAAGAATATGATTACTGTTTTATCAGCAACCCCTACTTTTAGGGTGGAAATTAAGGGTGAACAGTTATAAAGTGAAAAATATTGAAAATCATTTATGCGGGGTTTTCGTCAACGCTGAATAAGAATATGAATACAATTTTTATCACCTACTTTAACCCCTACTTATTATTTATTTTAACCCCTACTTTAAGGGTGCTAATTGAGGGTGCAGTGTTAAAAAATTAAAAATTGAAAATCGTTTGTGGGGGATATTAATATTAATGTATATAATTAATTTAAATTTTTAAATAAATTTGGTGTTTCTTTAAAGTATCATATTTTTTTACTGAATTGAAAGTCATAAAAATGCTGCAGACCATTTGAAAGGTATTGCTTGTGATGCTGATTTATAATTCAAATAACGAAAAATATTATTTAAACAAAATTATCCGGATCCCAACATCATCGAAAAAGAAAAAGAAATAATATTAATTTATTCGTCCTGATCACCCGGTGGACTCACCCAGAGGAAGTTCCGTTGAATAAAATAATAGTTCCGGATACCTATTAAACCGCGTAACGAATATTAACACCCTTAACAAAATTTAGATATATATGGGGTATTCCACGTGAAGTGGTCCGATCAAAATTTTAAAATGCACCAAATTTTGGATACACATTGCAAATGTTTTTCAGAATACAGAAAAAAATTTTTAGGTACTGGAATTTATTAGCTCAAAAGTTATTCTAACCTCAAAAATTGAACTTTTTCTAGTTTTTTTCAACACCAGCTGGGTTTATCGCTATTTAACTCAAAATCTATCAACTTTTACTATACAACATTATATGTAACATTCGTTGCTAATGATGTCTAGAATTTATCCTTCTGGGTTAGAATTTCTAATCTCAAGGTCAATGTCACATAAACTACATGTCAATATTCAACTTAAAAAAAGTGTATGTGCGCCACAATTGATTTTTTTATCCAAAAGACTAAAAGAAAGCTTGGAGCAATACCTTTCAAATGATCTGTAGCATTTTTATGGCCTTCAATTCTGTAAAAAGTTATGATAGTTTAAAGAAAGACAAAAAATTCACAAAAATTAACATGGTGTTTCCCATTTAAATTTTTTAAAAAATTTCGTGTTTCTTTAAATTATCATAACTTTTTACAGAATTGAAGGCCATAAAAATGCTACAGACCATTTGAAAGGTATTGCTCCAAGCTTTCTTTTAGTCTCTTGGATAAAAAAATCAATTGTGGCGCACATACACTTTTTTTAAGTTGAATATTGACATGTAGTTTATGTGACATTGACCTTGAGATTAGAAATTCTAACCCAGAAGGATAAATTCTAGACATCATTAGCAACGAATGTTACATAATGTTGTATAGTAAAAGTTGATAGATTTTGAGTTAAATAGCGATAAACCCAGCTGGTGTTGAAAAAAACTAGAAAAAGTTCAATTTTTGAGGTTAGAATAACTTTTGAGCTAATAAATTCCAGTACCTAAAAATTTTTTTCTGTATTCTGAAAAACATTTGCAATGTGTATCCAAAATTTGGTGCATTTTAAAATTTTGATCGGACCACTTCACGTGGAATACCCCATATATAATTATCTTACGGGATCTAATAATAGATCCCGTGGCACCACTAACCACGAGAGAGAGAACGTTACTTTATAATTAATCAAATAAATAATTTAATTTAATAAGAAAAACGCGCACTGAATTTATCCTTATTGTCCCCACTAAATAAATCAATTATTATTTTAATAATTAAAATAACTCACCAATTCGATGAAACAAAATCAATAGGACAATCAATATAATATAAATAATATCCAAATATATTCCTCGGATGCTATTCCGTTTGGAAATTTATATATATATATATATATATCTATATATATTATAAATAATTATTCCTTCTTATTAAAGGGAAAATCTATTGATACTCCTTAATCCTTCTTATACAAAAATAAATCCTCCTTTATAATAAAATAACCACAATAAATCTCCGAAATTAAACTAAAGAAGTAACACTCTTTGTGCGATCGATACGATCAGAATATAGAGAAAACACTACTATCTGGAAGATCGATAGGATCAGAATATACAGAAACACTCCTAAATGGAAGATCGATAGGATCAGAATATAACACTGTACGATCGGTAGGATCAGAATGGCGATGATCCGTTTTTCCGAGTCACGCCAAACTTCTTCCCCAATTTTCTATCTCCCTCAATCTCCTAATATCCCTATCTGTTCTCTCTCTCGTTACCTGCGAGGGATACGGCAATATTATAATTCTCCAACCCTTCCGTATCCGTCACAGGTGTAATAAAGCTAGCCGTATTTACCCTACTACAAATAAAAATGACAACTAATTTGCATAAGTTATCATTGTCCCAACTAGTATTTCGACTTTCCGTATTTAAGGTAATTACAGTCATATAACGTAATATGCTGTTATATTTACCCATACGGAAGTCTTATTCTCTAATAAAATCATCTATTGATTGGTTCAATAGATCACTAAATTATTCTCTAGTTAACAGCGCGAAATTCAAATATAAATTTATCTCCTTACTTATTATACACATGTTCCCCCACTATCCGCGTTACGAATTCCCTATACTATATGCGCGCGATCCCCGTATCGATACGAGCGCGGACCGCGTGTTCAGTGTGCGCGCGCTTGAATCTAGATCGATTCAAGATGGCGACAACTGAGCGCGGGCCGGCACGTAAACAACGTGCCTCGCGACCGTTTCCCCGGGTGTGCGCGATCCCCACCGTCGGGAATAGTACCCGGGTACTACCGCGGAGTGATGCGCGCACGGAGGTGCGCGCATGCACCAGAAACGACTCTCCAGGCGACGCCCAGTGATGTTGCTACATCACATGCTCCAAGCTTTCTTTTAGACTTTTGGATAAAAAAATCAATTGTGGCAAACTTACACTTTTTTTAAATTGAATATTGACATGTAGTTTATGTAACATTGACCTTGAGATTAGAAATTCTAACCCAGAAGGATAAATTCTACACATAATTAGCAACGAATGTTACATATAATGTTGTATAGTAAAAGTTGATAGATTTTGGGTTAAATAGCGATGAACCCAGCTGGTGTTGAAAAAAACTGGAAAAAGTTCACTTTTTGAGGTTAGAATAACTTTTGAGCTAATAAATTCCAGTACCTAAAAATTTTTTTCTGTATTCTGGAAAACATTTGCAATGTGTACCCAAAATTTGGTGCATTTTAAAATTTTGATCGGATCACTTCACGTGGAATACCCCATATATATATATATATATATATATAAATTACTAAATACTTCCACTCTCAACTAATTTTAGTGTTAATTTTAAAAAACTTCGATTAATTACATGCAAATAAAATGACGTCACACACACACTTATTGAAGTTTGATTCAGTCATTGAATTGTGTGATGTCATTTTATTTGCACGGAACGGAAGTTTTTGAAAGTAGTATTGAAATTGATCACGAGTGGGAGTATTTAGTTTTATTTATTTACTGTAACGGTAAGGTACTGTTTACCTCACCGTTTGACGAATTCGGGCAACACGAGCGAACAGTATCATAATGTTCGCATCGGTTCGAGCCAGCGAGATTCGGCTCGGCTCGGTTCGTCGTAGCTACACGGGCGGGATCGACTTCGCGCGCGAAAAATTCGCGCACGCACCTCATTAGAGAGGTAAGGGGGAGATTCGCGCGACTCGAGAGAGTGATAACCACCTTCTTACGCGACAGGTGTGATCCCCCCGCGCCCCGTGTTTAGCTTCGCCGTGCCGTGATTTGTCGTGCGTTTTGTGTGCGTTTCGACTGCAGGCCGATCCTGCATTTGCAGTGAGTGGTGCTACAACGTGCATCTGCCTGCAGCCACACAACCCCGGTGCACGGGCGAGCGGACAATCCATCCGACACCGCAGCGAGAGTGAGAGAGAGAGAAAGCAACCGATCGGCTGGTCGTTGTTTACCAACGACTACATCAGCGTACAAAGTAAGTGGTACCACTTCACGCGATCGTGTTTTTATTCGCATTTAGTAAATAATCGTGTTTCTTTATACCAGTCCCGTTGACTGGATATATTATTTAGTTCGCGATATTCTCTTCCTCTCTCTCTACAAGTCGGCCGTTTACCGACTTGTAATAAAAGCGTAGACCTCGGCGACAATCAGATATTTTATTTGTTATTTATCTTTATCTTTATTTCAATAAATTCATATCATTATTAGAATTCAATCCGGTGTTCAATTAATTGAATTTAACCACGTACGATTCCTTCCGTAATCCTAAAAGCTCGTATATTTCTGGTTGACAAGTGCTCAACGCGATATCCCTGTTTCGCGGTCAATTTCAGATTTGAATTTTACCTGGTTGTTATCTGAAACAGTAACTCGGTTTCAGACTAACATTTAACAGATTTGGTAGAGCGGACAGGTAACCGTCGCCGCATCGCGGGAAAAATATGTTTATTTAAATACGGTAAGTTTAACCGTACCGCTGAGCAGTCGCGATATTAAAATAAACATCCGCGCGGCAACCAAACTGTTACATTACATACATAGCAATAATCTAATATTTTAATGCAATGCTAAATTTTAGAAATTGGCAATTTAAAATTGTCAGTTTTAAGTATTTATTTAATGTAAAAAGCATTAATTATGAATATTAGCTTTTTCTTTTTTAAAATATGCAGGATCATAAAATGATGATTCCTGTTTCTTATTAAGTAGCAAGTAAATATTTTTTTGACTTATTAAAATGGATTTTGTATGTCAAAGATTCCAAATGCAGAATCTATAATTTTTCTTAAATTAAATATTTAAAACATTAATCATTCCAATCTTTCTTTTCTTCAAGTTAAACTGGATTATGACACTATTTATTAAATATAAACAAGACGTACATTGTTGCAAAAGCTTTTTTTTAATTGATTAGATATTAGTGTGTATATAATATAATAATTGATAGTACAATAATAATATTAAAATAATTAAAAAATTTCAGTATAATAAAGTGGATTTATTTATTATTATTATTATTATTTATTTATTATACATAATCCTTTACCTGTCGGCTTAGGACTTCTTTTATAATATATATTTTTAAATTATTACATATACAAATATATTACATTACATAAATTAAATATATTTTATTTTTACATTTATACATACATATAGTTCTTTCTAAATTCCACATCTTTTTTAATATTTTTAAACCATTCGCGTTTTGATTTAAAACTATGCTAACATCACATTCGTTTTCTATTTTAGTTTTACAATTAAATAGTACATGTTCCAGATTTTCTTTATTGTTTTTACATATCCTACATAATTTGTCACATTCTTTCAGCCAATACTTATTTTCATTTTCTTCATTACCTAATCTAAACCTTGCCATAATACTAATTTCTTTACCGCTTAGGTTTTTTGTTAAATATAAAGGTACATTTGTTGTTATTAAAGTCTTATATCGTCTACAACTTTTTGATTTATCTATCCTTTCTTTTCTCATCTCTTTTTCTTTTTCAGCTAACCTGTTACATAATTCTGTTATTATATTTCCTTGTTCTGATCTTATCTTCTCTTTCTCCTTACTTTCTAATTCTGCTCTCTTCCAGCATGCCCTTCTATCTTTTCCCATTTACTTAATTTGTCGTTACTTTCTTCCTTATCTATTTCACATATGCATTCTTTTATTATTACTTTATTAGAATCTTTTGCCTTTTCCTCATATGTTACTGCCCTTTTTGTTGCTTTTAAGCTTGTTAGTATCTGTTTAGATTCTTCTATCACTAAATAATCTGTGGTAGTTCTATTCAAACCTAATACCCATTTGAAATACTTTTTCTGCACCACGTCTAATTCTGTTTGTTTTTTCCAACCCCATATTTCCGATCCGTACTGATTCTACTAAGGCTCTAAATATTTTTAATCTCCTATTATAAGAATTTTTGAGTAAATGTTCTCCTATGCTCCATGTATTTCTCATTACTATTTCGGCTTTTCTTTTTAATTCCTTAATATGACTATTATTTCCTCCATTCTTTTGCAATATATAACCTAAATATTTTATTTCTTTAACTTCTTCTATAGTTTTATCACCCCATTTCCAATTTCTCATCTTTTTCCCACCCACCCCTTCTTCAAATACAATTATTTTTGATTTCTCCGTACTTAACTCAATCTCTTTTTTCTTTAAATATGACTTAAATATTTTTAGCATATAATCTAGTTCCTCCTTACTTTTTGCAATTAAAGCTATATCATCCAAGAATGTAATTGACCAAATTTTTAATCTTCCAATCCCTATACCCCCGACTATTCCTTTTTTCATTTCCTCTTCTAAATAATTTAAATATATATTAAATAACACCGGACTCAGTGGGCACCCCTGTCTGACCCCTTTAGTCGTCCAAAATTCCGAAGTTAGTTCTCCATTAATTCTAACCCTATTTTTCGTTTCCTCATACGTTTCTAGAATTCTGCTTCTTAACCTTTTTCCAATACCTATTTTCTCCATACATTCTTTTAATTTTAGTCTATTTACCTTATCAAACGCGCCTTTTAAATCTCCGAAAAATACATATAATTTTCCTTTTCTGTGTTTTATTTCTCTATTTATCAGATAATTCAACGTATATATATGCAATCAATTGTTCCTCTACTTTTTTAAACCCAAATTGCGTCTCACTTAACCTAGTTTCTAATTCCTTTTCTAACCTATAATTTAGAATTCCTACGTAAATTTTATAAGCGGTATCCATAATAGTAATTCCCCTGTAGTTTTTTACGTCCCTTTTGTCCCCTTTTTATAAATCGGACTTATTATACCCGTTTTCCAATCGTCTACTAAACCTCCTTCCTTCCAAATTAATCTAACTAACTTTTTAAACGTTTCTGCTGCACCTGATGACGCAAATATCCATGCTTCATTCTCAATTCCGTCTTCTCCCACCGCTTTTCCTTTCTTCAGTTTCATTATTTTGGTATAAAATTCTTCATCCGTTATCTCGTTTTCACCTTCTTCCGCTAGTACTTCGGTCAGTTTTTGAGTACTCTTCTCATTCGTTCCTTCCAGGATTTCCATAAATTGTTTTTTCCAGCCATTCAGCTTTATTTCCTTATCAATTCCTTCTCTTCTTTTTCTTCTCTTATTTATGTATTTCCATACTTCTGACTCTGATTTAATATTTTTTAGTTCTTCTTCTTCAGCTTTTTCTTTCTCTTTACTCTTTAACTTACACCATTCTTTATATTTTTTCTTTTCACTTAAGTATTGTTCTCTTGTAATATAGCCACCTTTAAATTCTCTTAAGTGTTTTCTTACTAGCCTTTTCTTGTCCTTCCACTCACTATTATGCCATATTTTTTCACCAAATTTTTATTTGCTTTAATACTGTTTTTTTGACTCATTTATCTTGTCTTTTAATTCTTTCCATATATCAGATTTGTCAGTTTTATTGCTCTTCCAATCTTTCATTTTTTCTTTGTACTCTTTTACACCGTTTTCGGTCCAATCTGACTTTTTTATCCAAATTCCATCCTCATTTAGTTTTTTGATCATGTCTTCACTTTCCAATTCTACCAGTAATGGTAAATGATCAGATTCACTTCTCTCTAATATATTTAATCTTAACACATTTTTGCATGCTTCACTGTTTACAATAGCGTAGTCAATTACCGAGCTTCCTTGTTCACCTATATATGTCCATTCTCCTGTTTCTTGTACTTCGTCACAGCCATTTAATATCATCCAACCTCTTTTACTTATTTCTTGTAATAATATTTTACCGTCCTTATTTATAACTTTATCTTTGGATTCTCTTGTACATCTGTCCTTATTTTCACAGTTTATTATTCCACCTTCCTTACCTGTTTTGGCATTAAAGTCGCCTCCTATTAGCAGTTTTTTCTCTTGATTTTCACTTACTAACTCATTTAATTTTTTACATACATCCTCACAATTTTTACTATATACTGTAAATATTCTCCATTCCTGGTTATTTATTTCTACTTTTCTTTCTACAACATTTTGACTGCTTACTGCACCCTCTTTTTCTTTTATCTGCTTTCTTACTCCTGTTATTATTCCTCCCATTGCTCTACCTTTTTTCTTTTCTTTCGTAGCCGGTTCACATTTCCAAATAAAATCTTTTGGCATTTTGCTCTTTATTTTTATCCAGTCTTTTTTCTCAACCCAAGTTTCTACTAAACCTATAATGTCACATTCACTTAAATAGTTCCACACTTCCACACAATTATTTTTAACTCCCGCTATATTCCAAAAACATACATTAATATTGTTTTGCCTGTTATTTCCTAAGCCGACTTCACTTAAAAATTTTCCCTGACTCTTTCTTCTCTTTCTCTTGGACCTTGTCTTTCTTTTACTTCTTCAAATCTACTCTTACTTTCGTTCCATTTCAAACATTTACTGTCAATAAAAATCTTCATATATCCTGTTTTTACGTTGCTGCCTTCTTGTCTTTTCTTTCTTGCTAATTCTCTTATTTTGTTTTGTATTTCTCTCTCTTTCCATATTAAATCATCATCGATATAAATTTTTTCTTGACCTAATCTTCTCTTCTTAATCATAACCTCTTACTTTTTTTCCAGACAATCTAGTTCCGCTATTACGATTCTTCCATTTCCTTTTACTTTTAACAGAAACACTTTCACCACATTCGCTTCCACATCAATTTTTTCTTTTAAAAACATTTTTACCTCTGTGTTTAAATTTTTATTTTCAAATTGCACTCCTTTGATTGCGATATTTTTCTTTTTTTCCTCTCTTGTTTTCTTTTCTTTCTCGAATTCTAATCTGTTTATTCTTTCGTGTAATTCTTCTCTTTCTTTCATCCATTCATTTCTTTCCGTTTCATGTTTTTCGCGCATCAATTTAACCTCAGTCATTATTTCTTTCCATCTTTCTTCGTTTCGTTTATCGCTTCTCTCAACTAATTTAACGATATCCTCTCTAAATGCATCCATCCAAACACTTTGCTTTTAACAGTTAACTTTATTATTCATTTTGTTCAGTTTTTTGTCCTTTATAATTATCACGACTTTTAATATGTTAACTGTCTCCTTTGGCTATACATTTAAACTTTATTTCCGTTACATCACACACGTGTTGTCCGTACAACGAGCGCCATCCAACTCCTCAATAAAGTGGATTTATTTAAAAATGTTTACATTAATATTATAATAATATTAGAAAATATTATATGAATTATAACTTAAGCTGAAATATATTATATATTATAATATATAATAATAATAATAATAATAATAATGATAATAGCTGCAGTTAATTAATTATTAATTAATTCATTTATTGATATATAACTATGAAGAATTTTATAGTAATTCTATCTCAATAAACAATACATTGATATCAACGATAAAAGACACTGCAGATACATTAAATAGTTTTAAACGATCTAAAATTGTATTTATTGATACAATTTTTTGAAAATAGCCAAAAATAATTAAATGTAAACATAAATGTATGTTTTTTTATTATCAAAATAAAATTTAAACAGTTCTATGAATATTGTTTTATCAATGCTATTTGAATATTATATTTTATTTATATATTCATTTCTTTATTCACAACCACTCTAAAACGAAATAGAAAATTTAGTAATTCAAATTTAACAATTTCAATATTTACAAAGTTGCTTTTTTAAGGAACAATATTCTCAAATTGCTTTGCTTTGAACGATAATTTTTGAGTAATAATCCAACGATGCTTACAATTTTCGAATAAATTAACCAGTATCTGCAAGTGTAATAATAAAAATCAGTGAATCAATAGTTATTGTAAAATAAATGAGACTAAACAAAAATTATCACACCTTAGTAATTCGATCTCGCAAGCAATGTCTATCTTGCTTCTTTAAATAAAATTTTTTTTAATTGTTTTAACAGTTAATAATAATTATTTATATATTCGTTTCTTAAGTTACACATTTTTTAAGGTATATATATTTTTAATAATTTTAAATGTGTAAGTTTTATTGCTCAATGAATAATAATCAGATGTTCCACCTCTTTAATATATTTAATCGTTTAGTAACACATGTGTAAAAAAATTTTATAAATTTGATTTTAAAAATTACTTCAATATTCAATGAATTCGTGAAACATTTAATCGAGCGAGCGAGTATATTTGCTAGTTTATATTAATTTATTATAAATTTTTATATATTTTATTATAATTCATCTGTAATAGGCTGAGCTAAATGTTCACCTTTATATCCATAACGAATTTCTATTAAGGGGGTCTCATACTCAATTTTTACCGACCGAGCCAATAGAGTGATAGTATGGTTAAAAATACCTTAATCTAGATAAATATAAAGAATTTCGATGAACTAGAAGATAGGTGCCCTTTCTTTTGTAGTTATGTACTGTGCAAAGTTTCTATTTATTATATTGAGGCATTGAAGAGAAAACCTTGCATAAAAAACACTATCTACGGCAGTAGTAAGTAAGCAGGTATAGGGAGTCATAACAAATGACGTCATCAAGGTCACACGTGAGCTTACTTGTTTGTTTATATAAACAAACAATTAAGATAACATTCTTAAGATAACATTCCTTTTTCAAGGTCATTTAATACCCTTCTCAGCCAATAATTAAATGACCTTGAAAAAAAGGAATGTTATCTTAAGAATGTTATCTTAATTGTTTATTTATATAAACAAACAAGTAATCTAACGTGTGACCATGATGGCGCCATTTGATATGCCCCTCTATACCTGCTTACAGTATTTTACTATAAGGTTATTGACCTCGTAAAGGAATGTTATTTTAAGAATGTTATCATATTTGTTTTGTTATATCCTTGATAAAAGAAATGTTATCTTAAGAATGTTATCTTAATTGTTTGTTTATATAAACAAACAAGTAAGCTAATCCATGACCTTGATGACGCCTTTTGATATGTCCCTCTATACCTGCTTACAGTATTTTACTATAAGGTTATTGACCTCGTAAAGGAATGTTATTCTAAGAATGTTATCTTATTTGTTGTATAAACAAACAAGTAGCCAAATACGTGATCTTGATGACGTCATTGTTCTATAGTGTATCACTATACTTGTATACGGTGGTACTCGTACTCTTTTTCTTTTTTTTTTTATACGTTCTCATTTCTCCTACGGTCATTGAACCTGTAAAACTTAGGTTACTCTATTTCAAAATCACACCATAATTAAGTACATTTTTTTACTCACTTAAGTAAGTCTCTTGTATCCTTGTTTGTTTGTAACCAAAGCACAGTTTTTAAAATAATGATTTGTTTTTGTTTTATCTTTTTCCTTAGACTTTTTTTCTAATAACGTTTGCCGTTCTTCAGTTGTAAAGTTATTTGTATAATTTTTATTATTAAAATTTTTACTATTTGAATTACCCATCTTGAATGACGGTTAAACAATTACTAAAAGTAAAATATTATTTGATCTGAGTTATATAAGACTAGTAAATAGCGGTAACTCAATGTAGAGGGGGTAAATTCTAATCTGATCGGTGGAAATGATATATTTTATAGAAGTGGGGATACATTAAATAAAAATAAAATAAGAATTAAGATTATAATTACGTTTTTTTATTTCGGTATGATGAGCTTTTTTTACAATTATTCAGATTTTAACATTTGTGTTTCCAAGTTATGAAGTACAGCAGGTATACTTATCGCACTTATTTCAGACAAAATTAAGTTTAGCAAATTATTATCCATATCAAACACGCGTTCAATTACGTAAAGTTTTACATCATTTTCATAAAGTGTATAATATTTATCAAATCTTCCACTTTTACATAACATTTTTAAATCAGTCTCACTGTCCTTTTCAATAACCCTTTTGATATATTCAATTATGTATTCCATCACTTTATTAACATTATCACAGTATTTTGTAAGTTGATCGAGTCTCTGTTGTATGCAAGGAGTCACTAATTTTAATCCGTCAAATGTTACTTTCTGCATGCAAGTACTTGGTACATGAACTGATTTTCTTCGTTTGTTCTGACTTTCTTCCCATTGTTGGGATTCCAATTCCTCATCGTTACTTTCTTCCTCATGCAGTTTCTCTTCCACAATTATAGATTTTAATTTAAACGAGGATTGATACAGTATTTTATGAGAACTTGCTTCAATAAAGTTTGATTCACTAAACTGTTTAAATCTGTAACATTCCTGAAGGTACGAATCTATCTCATCAAACTTGTTTGTGAATACAGTCCACGAATTCAAATCAAATTTAACGTGGTAAGTGGGGTATGCAGTGGAGAGTTTTATAATTGGAGAATAACGGCCGTTTGAGTTTTCCAATCCAATTGATATACGTTTTGAATGAGATTTATTTAAATTGTATGACGTTACCAAGAGTAAGTTCCCGTATAAACCACAAACTGTTTTTTCCGTCAGTAGACGACGTTCTTCGGTTTGAGTAGCCATATTCTTATTAAAACAGTAATGCACGATTTTAACGTCAAAGTTTCTGAAACAGAACTAAGAAGGCTCGAAGCGACGTACCGTTTTATAAGTGAACTCCCACCACTAATTGTATCCTTACGTCATAGGGAGAAATAGTCAACCGACCAATGAGAGGTACAGCTATCCCTCCACTGTAACTAACAATTTAACTTATCTCTTAGTAGAGGGGAAATGAAATGAAATACCTTTAATATTTTATCTTTGATGTTCTAAGAAACTATTACGGTTGGTTTTTGTTACATCCGGTTTATTTCTACGAAATGAATATGCTAAGAAGAGAATAGGTAATTGTATACTTACCACATATAAATAGGAAACAGTGGTATTGGAATGTAACAGACTAAACACATACGGGTATACTATTACACTACGTTTATTTCATGTAACATTTTTTTGCAATACATGACTGGTTACGTATTACAGATCCTATAGATCGCTCATTATTAAATACGTGTACTTGATTGGATAATTTAACATTATTATTTTCTTATATATTTGAATACAATTTTACAATTATTTCATCGTTTTTTCTTGAATTTGTAGAAAACTTGTTACAAAATGAGAGTAAACTATTATAACGGTACATATGATAAAGAAACACAACACAATACTGTCCACACACTTTCGAATCAATACTTTGCAATTTTTTCGTATTCCATCGGTATTGTACGCAGTTTCTTCTGATTCCTTCGATATAATGAGAAGAGAGTGGGGGGACTGCGTAACTGTCAAAGTATGTTCCGTACCCATTTTTATCTATATAGATAGTAATCCAATGCGATCCTTTTTTAGTATGATCATTGGTATTTGCAACAATTGCAATTGGTTTTTCCATTAATCTGGGAATGCGGTCAGCAGCATACACTCCTATAGTTTTAGCTTTCAGTTTTGCAATCACTTTTAGTATTTGCTGCGTATTCATTTTTTAAGTATTTTTCAATGTCGTACACATCATCCTTATCTGCTGCATCAACTTCGTCATATTCTGATCGTGCAAATCTACTATGATTATATACTGTTCGATTGACTCTAAAAATGCGACTGTTGAATCTTCGATTTCGCATTGCTTTATAAAGTCTTTCACTATCATTTTCTTCACTTTCCGAGGAAGTATCTCGAAGTATCGACAGTAACCACTTTCTTAATAGGTACACTTGATTCAGAGCACATACGAAGCGTTTATCTCTAACAACTATATGACGATGAGACATGCATGAAATGCTTCGATGATTATTTTTCAGATCTTCAAATGCCGGTGATAACATTTGCTAAACGTTCATAACTTCACAAGCTACCACCTTTTCAAGATATTCCTGTTTCTCGTGTCCACGGGTATAAAACCTATTTGTGGCTTTTGACAGGGACCGTAAATGTTCCTCAAGTTGTTCTACACTGATATCACCATCGTTCCATCTTATACCATGATAATAGTTCGATACATACTGGTTACGCCGTTTGATTTCTAGCGGTAACTCAGAGTATTCATGTGGAGACTTGATCACCCAATGGCAAAACATCCGTTCACTTAAAGAAATTACTGCCACTTCCTTAGGAATGAAGGTGTTGTTCCAATTTCTTAAACCTTGTATATCTACGATGTAATCCATTTTGATAAGTTAGCGTTCACTCGTGACTGTGAAGTGTGATGTAGAACGCTTCTCGTGTCCACGGGTATAAAAACCTATTTGTGGCTTTGACAGGGACCGTAAATGTCCTCAAGTTGTTCTACACTGATATCACCATCGTTCATCTTATACATGATAATAGTTCGATACATACTGGTTACGCCGTTTGATTTCTAGCGGTACTCAGAGTATTCATGTGGAGACTTGATCACCCAATGGCAAAAACATCCGTTTCACTTAAGAAATTACTGCCACTTCCTTAGGAATGAAGGTGTTGTTCCAATTTCTTAAACCTTGTATATCTACGATTGTAATCCCTTTTGATAAGGTAGCGTTCAACTCGTTGACTGTGAAGTGTGATGTAGAAACGTCCGTTTTTATTCACTCATCCCCACCTTAAACTCAAGCGCCAAAATCCGTAATAATTTGACGACTTGAATCGATTTCAAGAACGTTATCAATTCGCTGTACACTATGCAATTAATTGTAGAAGTCAAGGCTTCTTCGAATTTCAATTCTATACGAACACTTCCATGTTTCACCAAATTCCAGTGCATGTTTGAATTTGCTGCAAGGTCGGGCGTTAAATCAAAAGCAAAGAGACAATAGTCTCTGTTGTATTCGGTACGCGGTATGTTGATTGGTTCGTTTAGAAAATGTATTCCACTTCCAGAAAACAATGTTTGATAAGCTTCTACGTACAGAGGATTATCTCCGCTAAATTTTGGTTGTAATGGTTTTCCAGGCACTTGTACACCATCAATGTACAGTGAAAGATGATTCATATTGTAGTGATGGAAATTAAATGGATTATATTTTCGATTTCCATTAAAAGCTTTGTTATCTACAAACCCAATTATAATTCTTTTAGGTAATTGTCCAAGAATAACATTGTCCAATGTATCTCCGAAAATACCACTGTGTAAAGTAAAAGTTCACTTCTACACGACTAATAGGATATTTTGCTGTCGATTTGGTTAGAGCATTTGCATGAGCTAGTATTATGCCAGGACTTACACGAACTCGACGAACGATGAGTGAAGCTTCCTTTATATGAACACTAAATTTATCGTTTTCTGCGGCATTCATCAGACAAAATGAATCTTTACTACGTACCAAGCGTATCCTCAGTTCTACACCGTTGAGTAAAAATTTATTCTGATTAAATACATCACAGTGCAAATGACCCATCATGTCTACCGTTTTTTTCCCACCAGTAAAATATTGTCGGTTCAATAATCCTATATTAGCACCAGGTTCTGAACGTGGTATGATAGGTAACGCATCCATTTTTCCAGGAGTATCAATATATCATAACCCCATAGTAAGATTTGAATTCATAGTTTCAGCAGAGTAATTAAGCAATGTTTCGATGTACGCCCTGTACGGGTACATATTGTTGGAAGGTGAAACGAGCTTTTGATTAAAAAAGACATCAATTTGATTAAAAATTGAATGCACAAAATTATTTATTGGACCTACTTTCCCACTTTCAACTGCATTAACTTCTGTATTTGGTAAAATCTGTACACGTAAACTTAACATGATATGTGCAAGATCCAAATAGTCTTCTCCACCTGGTACAACAAATTCCAATGGTCCATCGTCGCTAAGAGATGATACAGGTTTGTAATGAACGAATTGAGAATTTTCTACAGAGGTTTGAGTATGTGGAAGTGTAAATAAATTTAGCTCCGATTTCATACATTTACAAGAATTAGCATGTAGAAAAGCCATAATTATGTAGAACCAAAAATGTCCGATACGCTACGTAAAGTTTGCTTTTTCTCCTTCTTCTTCCTTTTTACGACTGTGCGTCGTTTTTGAGTTTTTTTAGTTATTCGTCCTGATGTATTTACACCTCCTCGTTTAGTTCTATTGTGTGCTCTCAAGCGGTTCTTGGGTAACTGACGTCTTTTTTCCTAGTTCGACGTTTATATCCTGACCCTTTCATTAGTTCAGAAATTTTATTGGCTGCTCTTCTCTTGAGATTTTGTCCAGATTCACGCATACGAAAATTTACTGACTCCTTCATTTTCATTCTACTATTGTTAACATCATCCAAAACGTTTAGCCCTGTTCTAAATGCTTCTTTACCTACTGTTTTAACTCCACTGGTAATGTAGGGTAAAACTTTTCTAAAAAGACCGCTTAGAAAACTGCCAATACCGTGTCCCCGTTGGTACGGCGAACCGGTAAAAACGTGACGAACATTACCACCTCCAATCTGATCGTTGTAATACGAATTGTGTTGGATCATATCATTAGTTACTAGTTTAATTAATGCGTTTAAAGTGAAGTGTAACTGTCAACGTTCCGTATTCAAAACGTTCATATTCATATTGATCTCTTATATCTATTACAATATTTTGAAAACTATTATTTAACAATGGAATGTAATTAGGTGGGGAATATTGTTTGATCATGGTTCCACCGCTTTCGTACTTTGCGTTATTGTAGCACACTAAACGGAATAGAGCAGCTCTGACATCACCTACTGTGTAAGGCTCACAAATATCCGCGTAAACAAAAAGTTGATCAGGAATTGCTCTTGCGAGAGAAGCAGGTCTGTCAGCCTCAAATGTAATTCCATTGAAATTTATCGGAATTCCTGTATTTTTGTAGCTTTCATTTCAAATCCAAATATGCGTTTGAGTTTTTCTTTAAAGAAAATATAATGAGTTTGCTCACAATCACAAACTTTATGAAGAGTATAAAACCCCCTTTTTAACTGATCGTTTGAGTTGGATGTGTTTTGCAAATTCGATTGATTGATTTACTGCACGTTGAAGATCGGTAATATCTTCGTATATGCCTGATGGAAATGAACATATGATATCTGTCGCGATTCTGTCAGTTGAATTGTCAATCCGATACGAGAAACTCGATTCCTTCTCTTGAATGTGTAATATTGTACATGGAATTTGTATTTCTGTTAACCTTACGCTCCAATGACCATGTAAAGAAATTGCGTGTGACAAATGCGTGGTGTAACATGACGTGGTATTTTCAGGAAAGTATCGCATGCTACTGTTACTAGGAAGAACTACGTAAAAATTATCACTATCCATTGTTTTTTAAATTTGATTAATTTCACTGGCTTTCACCCAAGAGTTAAATTTGTGGAGATAACCTAACCACTTTACTGATACTTGTTTGTTTGAACCACGCCCTTTACTTTTGATGATGCGTTCAATCTTAAATTCAGATTCTTTGCGTACACGTTTGTCACCTACCAAAACTAATTCTTCAGGGTAGAAAAAACCATCAATCAGTTCATTATTTAAGTCTGTTAGTTCATAAATGTATAAATTTTGTCGCACAGAAACGTGAGAGATTTTGAAAATTTCTTCACTGTAGTTTTTCTCATAACCTTTTTCAAAGGTACCTTTTGCACGACTGATACGGACATAATCATCCACTTTGTATATATAGGAACGAGATAACTTTCGTTGATTTAAAGCACGTTTCTGTAAATTTTTTCTCGCTTCGGAAGCATTGTAAACGGTAACATTAGCCAGTATCATCTGAGTACCGGTGTGTCTTGTGTGATTGTATGCGTTAACAATTTTATCAATTATATCGATATATCTGTGAGTATTTTTATGTGTAAAATATCTGTACATACGTTCCTTTAACGTTCGATTTAAACGCTCTACAACAGCGGCTTTAACATCTGGATTACGTGCTACACGAAACAAAAACCCCTTTTTCTTGAGAAATTCTTGAAAATTAGATCCAACAAATTATTTCCCTGCATCAAACTGTACATATACAGGTACTCTTCCATTTGATCTCGAAAGTATATTTTGAAAAGCATCGGATACTGTTTTTGCACTTTTATTACGCAATACCTCTATCCATGCATACTTACTGAGAATGTCTATTACTACCAGTATGTAACAGTATCCATCGTTATCAGATTTGAGCGATTGCATGTCACATAAATCCATCTCCCAACAATCGTCGACGTTAGAAACGTTGTAATATAATCTAGGAAACTTACGACGAATTGGTCTGTGTAAAGTGTATGCATCTTGATTACTCAACCATTCGAACGATCCGATTCTTTTCTTTACGATTTTTTTTTTCGATCAACTGACGAGCACCAGTGTAACCATTAGCATGGGAAACATCATAATATTTTCTAACGTAAGGCATTTTTATGCAACAATTCTCAACCACTTTTCACCTCTTACCGACGCTTGAGGTGTTTCACTAATTTTTCTCTTCAATTTTTTGGGATAAACTCTTTCAATCAATTTTAACAGGTTTGCATTTCCAACAAGATTTACAGGAGTTTGAGACAACGATATAAACCTAGCTATTTCAATAGCTCCTGCAGGTTCCTCCAATGTCTTCTTATTTATGAGTGTGTAGTTTACAATTTCTACAACGTTAGAATTGGATATAGGTTTATTATCTATTAATACAGTTCCACATTCATTCCAAGTTAAACGGTGAAGATTATTAGTTTTCCAGTATTTAAGAAGTATTTGACCTTTCTTTTTGTACGTTTTTGGAAGAGTATCAATAATTTCCTGTTCGGATAATGTTGTTGCGTTTACCTCTTCGTTTTCATCTTCTTCTTCCTTTTCTACGGTACGCTCAATATTTTTAAAGTGTAAATATCGACGTAATACTTGTAAATATTTTAGACTCTTTTCTCGTTCGTCTCTTATACTCTTGGAGAATAAGATGTCGTGCATTTCGGCATCAAGGCGCGATAACACATTACCTTTTGTTTGAATTCCACATTCTTCCGACGTGTCCTTTACGTAATCTTGTTGTTGTTGTTGTTGTTGCTGTTGTTGTTGTAGAACTGTATTTTGAAACACGTCTTCGGGAACCATCACCATTTATTTAGCATGATTCATTTTCTCTCACTGCTGACTACCTCCAAATATTTTAGAAATCAATGTTCCTATAATTGGTGCCAGCAAGAGAGGAAGGAAACCGCCGCCTTGTTGCACAATTACTCGTTTCTTTTTTACCCAGTCATATTTACCATTTCTGTTGCTCTTTCTTTTTTTTTGTTTCAACCAATTTTCGCAAAACTTTCCGATATCTTTTCAATTTAGATTTTTGTGACTGTTTCAATGAGACAACACCATTCAAGATATTCAACACACACTCGCATATACAGTTAATTAAGTCTTTATTTGCTGAGCGTATAAGAGCTAACCGTTGTTTATTATCTGCGTGACACAGAGCATTCAACACGGATACGCACTTTTTACTGAAATGGTTGGGTATACAGCCTCCTATTTGTCTCCTCGATCTTTTCTGCCTCATAGTTTGATTAGCACTGTCCATCATTTTCTTCCTTCTCTATTCTTATCGAAATTTCCAGCTGTATTTTGGCACGTACACGTACTGCACTCTATCGTCGGGAAAGATTGACGTGCGAAATCGTATTTCTTCCTGAGTACTCTGTTTCAAATCTAGCAAAAGATATCCATGGGGTGGAGCTGTACTATCCGAATATGCCTCTTGTAAAAATTTTGGGTCTTCAGGGTAGACTTGACGAGTGCACGATCTCGTGGATTTTTAAAAATTACGATATAATTGGCGTTTAAAGATATGTCTCGTTGTCCGGATCCTTTATGAAACAGATTTTGTGTATTGAAAATTACGCTAATATTTTTGTGATGGCTTCCTTTTGTAAACAGATCTAACACTACGTTATTTGACGATTCTCTCATCAGGTCATCAATGATTATTAATTTATTCTTATTGTTGTCGTGAGAATAGTCGGAAGGTTGCGGTAGACCCTCGTGAAATTCTATTGTTTTACCGACGTAAAATAAAACTCTATCAAACTTTGAATCGCAAATATCGGTAAGATTATGAAGAAACTTTTTAACGAATATAGTTTTACCACAACCCGTTGGTCCACTGATTATACACGTAAATGGATGTTTCCACTGTGTCTCCATTATTTAAACTATTCTACAAAACTAAGAATTTTGGGTATTTATATCAAATTCTATATAAAAGAAAACGCTGACCGCCGTGGCGGCGGCGGCGGCGGCGGCGGCGCGGCGCGGGAGCTTTGCTAGATATTTTCCGCAGAGTAATAAGCTAATTTCAATGTATAAGCTGATCTAGCCGCGTTTTATCAGCTAATTATGTGTAAATTCGCTTATTGTTATTATGTTTTTAGTAAATTAATGGGTTATAAACGTCTATTATAGAATTAACAGATAAAAAATATATTTATTAATTACATTTTATATCCAAAAGGCAGTGATAATATTGTGTTAATTTATCGGCGTTTTTTCAACACTACGTTACAAGATTTAACTTCATCTTTCGTTATAACTTCATGCATTTTAGTTCTTCGAATACATTTAAACTTTAATTTTATTATTTTATACTCATTATTTGTATGCTCATTTTCATTTTCTGTGCTTCTGTCAAACGCATCAGAAATCAGTTTGTCAATACTTTTGAAATTGATTTTTATACTGTTACAAAAATTTAAATTTATACCTTTAACTTTACAACACTCAATTTTTTCACCACTTGGTGTTACAATACTCATTCCATAAAACTTTGGTCCCCCAGATACAAACTTCTCAATATACGCTCCCTCTCCATAACATTTTAATTCATTCGTCATATCACCCAATTTACTACCTAAACTAGGTTCGTATTCATTAACATCATTACGTGAAATATATATACAAGAATCAGTATCGTAGTACAGTACGCGGCTTTGCAATTGTTCTAGATGTTCGTACAGTTTTAACCTTGCTTGAGCAGTAGTATAAGCTGCAATTACAACATTTGTATGAGACGATGGAGTTACAGCTTCATCTATGTACTCCCAATTAACATACAAGATTTCGTCATTGACAGGTAACAATTCGTTGACTTGTTTTTCGGGACTCGTTATCATTTTCAACAATTCCTCTCGAGATCTCACAATTTGCGTTTGTTTCAAGTTACTCTTTTGCCCGAATTTACCCCAAAAAGAGTTCAAACTCATCTTGCCACACGCTCTCAACCCAGGGTTGTTTTTAATTTTGTCCATTTCTAATCGTACCCCTTCATCGTTAAAATATTGATCAATATATAATTGTTTTGTCTCTTCGTTGATGCACCATGAAGGCCAACCACTAGCACTTTGTTTAATTGCTAAAAAAGTATTTATATAATCCGCGAAAAGCCCACCGGTATTTGTCTTTTGATCATACTGAGTTATCTCATATTGCCATACTATATATATTTCTGTAATTTTGTAACCAAGTTCAATGGCTTTACGCAGCTCGTCAACAACCCAAGTGCCGGAAAATTCCCGATCACGTTCATTAGTATGAGTACAATCATTTTGATTTATTTCTTCGCAACAAGATCGACAAAGAGCAAATAGTAGGCGACCGTGCATTTTTATAGGTAACAGTGGAATAAATAAATTGCTTGGTGGTAAAACTTTACACTTTACTAACCCTTCAATTCGGGAAAAGTCATTTATATTATCATTTAACAGCTCGGAACATTCATTACCAATATAAATGCGTGAGTGACCAATAGGAAATCGTCCTCTTTTACACACATATGGATAAAGCGAGCAAATGTCGGTATATTTAATTTTTTCTCCCGGTTCAACAGAGCGTCGAGCAACGATATTTTCTGTTCTACCCCCAAAAAAAGCATCTCGTGGATTTAAAATGGATCTATACATTATTGGGTGATGTTCTACAAATTCTCTAAATTCCGGATTGTGTATTTTTAACTCGTCAAACTCGCATTCCCACATTTCACGCACTTCATATCCTAAATCTTTTATTTTTTCAACTTTTATACACGTATTTTCGTAAGCCTCGTTCATTGTACGACCGTATGCCATTTTACGATCTCTAAATTTGTCAAAACATTTCGGACAACCATGTGTGTAGCAGCCCTGATACTCAAAAACGATCCTTTTTTCATTTGGCTTATTTTCATTCGGAGGAAGGTAACCATCAACGCGAAACCGTTCGGGTAACATAAACTCACGCGCTCTACCAGCATGAATGATTTCCCGGCCGAGTTCTCGTTCACAATAAACTAACCATTGCAAAGATTTTTGAGAATGTTTATCTGCTCGCCTATATCCTCCAGACGGAATTATTCCGATAGTATTTTTACGTAAAAAAATTTTTCTGAATACAATCGAGCAAGCTGACGCTATAGTGGTAGCTTCCGTAAATGGACATGTACTTCCAGATTCTAAAAATATTTTTCGAAATGCGATGCAAGCAAGTCTCAAAATCTCGACATCCATACGACAATATTCTACGATTTCTGTTTGAAAATTGAATTCATAAGACGGCAAAGTTTCATTATACCACGCGTAAAATGCTTTTCGTTCGCTACTCGACATGGAATCTGGCGCGTAATACTTTGGATCGGGTAAAGATCCAATGTAATTTTGATTTTCTACCGTATTGAATAAATGCGGAAAGTAACCCTTTTTTGCGGAAGGAGGTACCGCAAATGCAGCCGGTAAAGCACTAAGTCTCATGTGGAAGTAATTCAAGCTATCGATAAATTTTGTTCGTCCACATTGTATCATTATAATATTTTTAGCATTTAAGATAACATTTGGAATTAACGACATATTCTCAACAATTTCACGAAGAATAAACTGCGCATCGAATGCTCGGGCATTATGAGCGATACAAATAATTTGACTAAATTCGGAATTTTTTCTTATTGACAATTCAATTAAATTTTTAACTGGATCTTTACAAAAAATATATTCGCGTATACCACATGTTTTACAATTTTCATGAATATCTGATTTATGCATACAGTTATTGCAAACTTGTTGAACTACACATAAATTCGGTATATGTATTTGTATGTTGAGGTTACCGCGATATGAAGAATCTTGACGCGTTTCGAAATCATAAAAAATGAACAGATTTTTCTTTGAAGATGTTATCGTACTTGAAATATGTTTAATTGGTTGAATATAGCACAAATCATTCACATTATGTTTTGAATGACATAAATTACAGTAATTTTGATCGCATTCGCATTTACCTCTATATACATTAAAAACTTTACAACAATTAGAGCACATTTTTACAACATCACACAATTTTTTATTATTTTTTTTATAACTACCATACCTTTTATGATTATCAAAACAATGTTGATTGTAAAATGTCCGACAGCAATCATTACACGTAACTGACGCATTACTTTCCGACGCACAAGGAGGTGACACAAAACACCGAGCACACTTGACTGTACACTTATGCGAATTTATGTATGTATACTTTTTATTGCAAAATTCACAAAAGAATCTTGATCCTGCTGCTGCAGTTAAATTTAAAATCGTATTAAAATGTCGCGCGTTAGAGTCATATAAAATATTTATATTACCCTGAATACCATTACTATTTTCGTTTACGTATGGCCAACCGTCGAAAAAAGCAGGTACACCGCTTCCTAAAGTCTCATTATCGTAAATAACTATTGCTATATTTTTTTGTGCATAATGTTGTTGAAATAGCTGTATCTCAAGAATTCCGCATCCTTCTAATGGAATATTAACGTTTGATGATATAAGAAGTTGATCAGCTTTTTGTTCCTGCATTTTTCGACGACCGTCTCGAATAATTTCCCATTCTTTGTGAGATTTTTCCGTGAGACAATAATTTTAATGTGTAAATTATATAATATCGGTCTCTCCGAACTAAATGCTTTATTTTAGATTAAAGCAGGCCTATCGTACTCTTTGTCCACTATGGCTGGTGGAATTTCCCAGAGTACGGCCTTTTAAAATAATTAAAGGCGTTTCGTCCTCGATCTCCAGCTTGGACTCCTCAGTAAGGAACTGTAGATCTTACCTTAGACGCCTGTCGCAAGATGAACCGCGACGCCAGCTAGATGTTCTGCGGCTATATATATAGAAAAGAGACGACGATCTCTCCAACGAGTGTAGAGAGATAGTCGTCTCCATCTGGTGGTGGGAAAAACCACCAGCCAGAGTGCGACGTATTAGACCCAGTCGCAAGTTATTTGAAATAAAATGAATTTATCGTTCGGTGATATTTATATGTGTAAATTATATAATATCGGTCTCTCCGAACTAAATGCTTTATTTTAGATTAAAGCAGGCCTATCGTACTCTTTGTCCACTATGGCTGGTGGAATTTCCCAGAGTACGGCCTTTTAAAATAATTAAAGGCGTTTCGTCCTCGATCTCCAGCTTGGACTCCTCAGTAAGGAACTGGAGATCTTACCTTAGACGCCTGTCGCAAGATGAACCGCGACGCCAGCTAGATGTTCTGCGGCTATATATATAGAAAAGAGACGACGATCTCTCCAACGAGTGTAGAGAGATAGTCGTCTCCATCTGGTGGTGGGAAAAACCACCAGCCAGAGTGCGACGTATTAGACCCAGTCGCAAGTTATTTGAAATAAAATGAATTTATCGTTCGGTGATATTATATGTGTAAATTATATAATATCGGTCTCTCCGAACTAAATGCTTATTTTAGATTAAAGCAGGCCTATCGTACTCTTTGTCCACTATGGCTGGTGGAATTTCCCAGAGTACGGCCTTTAAAATAATTAAGGCGTTTAAAAGGCCGTACTCTGGGAATTCCACCAGCCATAGTGGACAAAGAGTACGATAGGCCTGCTTTAATCTAAAATAAGCATTAGTTCGGAGAGACCGATATTATATAATTTACATATATAAATATCACCGAACGATAAATTCATTTTATTTCAAATAACTTGCGACTGGTCTAATACGTCGCACCTGGCTGGTGGTTTCCCACCACCAGACTGGAGACGACTATCTCTCTACACTCGTGGAGAGATCGTCGTCTCTTTTCTATATATATAGCCGCAGAACATCTAGCTGGCGTCGCCGGTTCATCTGCGACAGGCGTCTAAGGTAAGATCCCAGTTCTACTGAGGAGTCAAGCTGGAGATCGAGACGAAACGCCTTTAATTATTTTAAAAGGCCGTACTCTGGGAAATTCCACCAGCCATAGTGGACAAAGAGTACGATAGGCCTGCTTTAATCTAAAATAAAGCATTTAGTTCGGAGAGACCGATATTATATAATTTACACATATAAATATCACCGAACGATAAATTCATTTTATTTCACAATAATTTTAAGTTAACAAATGCTTCTCCTACTACGAGCGCTCGAGGTAAACATTTATTATCTCTATTTCTTATAGTTACAATCGAACGCATTCCTAAATTATTTAGTACAATTTTTTTTCTTGTTCCACCCTCACCGGTAGGTACGTCAACGAGAGATACTGTTAATATAAAGGTTTCAGCTAATTCGAAACTTTCATTACTTTGAGTCAATCCACTGATTGACGACCAGAGATCATTTATAAGAAAATTATTGACAGGCCGATACGATAGACCTACCGGACCCTTGGCAAAATTCGTACTTTGTATTCCAATACTTATAAAATCATTTGGGGCAGTTCGTGAAATTATATAAAAGAATGTATATCACGGATGGCCATTTCTAACCATGTAATTGGGTTAACATTACCAACACGAGAAGGAGCCACTATTTTAATTAACAATCGTTTATCGTTAATTTTGTATTTACTTATGTATTTGTGATTTTCCTCATATATAATAAAACGCTCACCGGGACCGCGAATTTCATTGTCGATCTCATCGGAATCAGAAGACTCGTTGTCTTCGGTGGATGAATCGCGGTTTCTCTGAATATCATTATCTCCTCCACATCCATATTGTGTTATATCATTCAAAGACGTATCCGCATCGTACCCGGAAGTTTTGCCATTGGTTGCATACGATTTTGAAATAAATGAATCAACAGTGTCAGAAGTTGACGAAGATAAGTCTGCATTATAATCATAATTTATTGTTGATTCTGAATTGGAACTCTCCGACGTATTATATTCTGCAAAAAATTAAAATTTAGTAATATTTTATTTGATAACAGATTAAAATAAGAAAACATAAAGCTAATTACATTATGCCTCAGGTGGTCCGGAAATGCTTTCAGAAACTCGAGATAAAAGGTCCTCCAGATCATTTTCAGTAAATAAGGTGGAATGCAAATCTAATAGCATGTCTCGTATCCATCTTAGTTCCTGTGCTTTACGAACATCTATAATTCTTTGTACTTCGTTAAATAAAAATGGCGGTAGTAAATGAACGTTCTCAAAGCTTCTCCGAATTACTTTAAAAATTATTATTATACAGATTGTGTAAATATGAGAAACCGAATTTTTTTATTTAAATAATACTTACTTTCGTTGATTTGCATATCGTGTGCGCTACGTTGATCGAAAGTGTGGGTGGTTACCCTATTATGTTCTCTCGTCTGAAACACCATTTCTCTGTACGGTGGTACCCTACGAATAAAATTGTGTATCATTTCCCTTCTTTCAGTCAAACGAATAATTGCGGCAGGTGCTGCTGAAGTAGATGGTGTTGGTTCGGGTGTACGCACACGTTGATTCACAAGTGTATGCAACTGTTCCCTGGAATTTTCGTATAACATCAAAAATTGTTCGTGATTTCTTCTAAGTGGGTTTTCCTCTGCATCCAAATCAGATGTTTCTTCCGATGAAGATGAATCATTCATTGCAACCCTGAATTGATTTTCATTAAATGCTTCCTTCACTTGAGCAGAAGGTTCATCATTCAAATCATAGGAACTGTCACTTTCATCACAGGATGTATCAACATTATCGTTGTTTTCCGATTCTTCATTTTCCTCCTCCTCCACTGCTTCACGCAATAACTTTTCTCGAGCTTAAAATAATACAATCGATTTTTACTATATATATATATATATATTTAATCATTTAGAATATTTATTTTTACATAATAATCGTCATATGTACTAAGTAAAATGATATAGATTTAAAAATCACCTCAATACGATAATTAGAACTCTTTTTATTATTAACAATTTAAAACTAACAAAGATAGAGAAGTAATTTTTGAACTACATATTATTTAGACAAAATAAAATCGATTCGTAAAATAAAAATCAACTTTTTTTCAAAATTAACAAAAAAAGAAAAATTGAAATTCTGTTATGAAGATCAGGTTACAGCAGCTCGAGTCGACTCATATAAACTCGTAAACTTATCTTCTTTTTACGAGCAATTCGTCATCTACAATTTTTAAAATTTTTAAATAAAACTAATTTTTGAATTTTGATACTACCATAGTATTATGCACCAAGTAAATAATATACAGTTAAAAAATCACCTCGATACGATATATAGAACTCTTTTTATTATTAACAATTTATAACTTTTAAACTAACAAAGATAGAGAAGTGATTTTTGAACTACATATTATTTAGAAAAAATAAAATCGATTCGTAAAATAAAAATCAACTTTTTTCAAAATTAACAAAAAAGAAAAATAGAAATTCGGTTATGAAGATCAGGTTACAGCAGCTCGAGTCGACTCATATAAACTCGTAAACTTATCTTCTTTTTACGAGCAATTCGTCATCTACAATTTTTAAAATTTCTAAATTAAACTAATTTTTGAATTTTGACACTACTATTGTATTATACGCTAAGTAAATAATATTCAGTTAAAAAATCACCTCGATACGGTAATTAGATCTCTTTTTATTATTAATAATTTACAACTTTTAAACTAACAAAGATAGAGAAGTGATTTTTGAACTACATATTATTTAGATAAAATGAAACCGATTCGTAAAATAACAATCAACTTTTTTTCAAAATTAACAAAAAGAAAAATTGAAATTCGGTTATGAAGATCAGGTTACAGCAGCTCGGGGCGACTCATATAAACTCGTAAACTTATCTTCTTTTTAGAAGCAATTCGTCATCAACAATTTTCGCAATTTCTAAATTAAACTAATTTTTCGATTTTGATACTACCATAGTATTATGCACCAAGTAAATAATATACAGTTAAAAAATCACCGCGATACGATATATAGAACTCTTTTTATTATTAACAATTTATAACTTTTAAACTAACAAAGATAGAGAAGTGATTTTTGAACTACATATTATTTAGAAAAAATAAAATCGATTCGTAAAATAAAAATCAACTTTTTTCAAAATTAACAAAAAAGAAAAATTGAAATTCGGTTGTGAAGATCAGGTTACAGCAGCTCGAGTCGACTCATATAAACTCGTAAACTTATCTTCTTATTAGAAGCAATTCGTCATCAACAATTTTTGCAATTTCTAAATTAAACTAATTTTTCAATTTTGATACTACCATAGTATTATGCACCAAGTAAATAATATACAGTTAAAAAATCACCTCGATACGATATATAGAACTCTTTTTATTATTAACAATTTATAACTTTTATATTTTTTTTATGGGAGTACGCACGGATCATGGCAAGCTAGAATATGCTTTCGCCGCCGCCACTATCGAAGTCACGCATGCGCACTTGTTTCAGACTCGAGACAAATAGCCGAGCAAAATAATTTGATTTGACTCCTATCAAATTTTTAAATACGTGTCATACTGATACTCATATTATGACTAGTTGAATTTTCGACATGGCAAATTGAACCGTACTGCGTATTTATCATAGATTCAATGTAAAAGGAAACGTACTGCTGTAAGAATCCGGCATATCTATCGATCGACCCAAGGGAGCGGATTAAAAATCGACTTGCGAGTCGTGCTCCGCTCCCTTGGGTTCTGCTGTCGTTGGTATTGAGTGTAATGTCGTATTTTTTCAGTATGTAAAAAAAATAAATACGTATAATCGAAATAAGTACAAATTCCGTAAACCAAACGTACATAACATTTATTATATATGTATATATCGAAAAATGGATTATAATAGATAATAGAAAATACGTATAAGTGAAATACGTTATTTTTTAATTTTTATATTGGAAAAAAATAGTCGCACTATTTTTATTATGATGCTATCGACATAAGTGGCGCCTTCTACGATCACTTTGATTACGACTTGCCATAGATGGCGCTCTTGATGATAGTTATCATTTCTTATATATAACCAGCATTACCGGCGGTCAGAACGGTAAAATCGCAGAATTGAGTATGAGACCCCCTTAACCGACTTCGACAAGGAGGAGGTTCTCATGCAATTCAACCTGTAACTTTTTTTTTGATTGTTTTTTTATGTTTGTCCAGCGATTATTCCGAAACTACGTAACGAAATTGAATTTAACAACATGAAAATGAGAGACAACTCCCCCCCGTGGTCTCATTCAATTTTTGTAGCAATCGGTTATTTCATTTTTGAGTTATTGTAAAAAAACTAAACATATGTATGGAATTTCTTAGATCTCTTAGATGTTTGTTCATAGTTTGCTCGAAAACGGCTTAACTAATTCAATTAAATTCAGACTCAATCCAAAAACGGTTATTTAGAGATAGTTTCATTATATTTTTGTAGTTATCGGTTATTTTATAAATAACTGAAGTTATGTCCGGAATTTCTGAGATAAGATAAGCTGGTGATGAATCAAGAATCCTAATGATTAATAAAATTTTCTTATTAAACACTAAAAATTATGGAAACAAAAAACTTTTTTTAACAAAAAACCGACTTGATAAAAGTTTACTAAAAAGTAAAAAATAATTTACATTAAATAATAATTCAATGCATTCATCGATACATGTACATATAACTGTTGGCAAACGATCACGCAGCTTTTCGCCTATTTTAAAATATAAAATGTAAAGTTCCACCCGGCTCCTACCCAACCACCTGATCAAATGTAGAAACAAGACTGACGATATAACAAAAAATCAGAAATCTAATGCAAATCTATTTGTATATATATTTCATGCAGAGATATTAGGAAGATTTATATCGTCCCTGCGTGGAAGACTCTTTGCATTTCTTTGAGCTCTTTGCATATCCTTACATCTTAGACGTAAACGCAGTATCTCACCAAACTGGTTTTTTATCAACGGACATAAACGCTTCGTAAAGAACTATAGATGCAATAATCTTCTTTAAATGGTAGCCATCGGCCAAATCAGCACTTATACTTGAGGTGATATGGTTGCAATTTCAACTGCGAGAAAATTATCGCCCATTATATTAATACACGGGCAATCGGCACTGCCCCCCTACAGCCACTCACATAACTAATGCAAACTATTCATAATATTATATTCATAGAGTTATATTGAAAGATGACTAGTGCACCGGTCGATTCATCATCAGCTCGAAATTGTACTCTTGAGCAAGAACTATATATCAATTTGGAATTCGGCGCCGACTTCGAAAAGGTTTTGATTTATTATTTCATACTTTTTAATTAATTTTTTTTCGAGGTCGATTTTTTTTTTTTTTAAATTTTTTATATTAGGTATTTAGTACACCTCATTGAGAAAAATCTTATGAATGTAGTAAAGAAACGTTGTAAACAATTATAGAAAAAAATAAAAAAAGTAATAGGCATTTTTATAATAAGTAATAGCCATGATCAACGCTGCTTACTGTTCATGATAACGTGAGATTTTGTATTAGGGAAATATTCTTTTGGTCTAAGCTTATACACTCATAAACACTTTTCGATTTTTAAAAATCATATTTATAACATTTTAACCTCAAAATCCCACTTACATTTCAGATTTTGAGGTTCTAATGTTATAAAATATCATATGAAACTATTGTGTAAGATGCTTTTTTAACTTTCTCGATGTTCTTACTCGCTTCGCTCGTGCGAACAACCTCGAGAAAGGTAGAAACCCATCTCCCACAACAGTGTCATAATATACTATTATTCCAAAAAGTCAAATTAAATTATTATTCAATTTTACAATAAATTCAATATATTACTCTCACGGAGAGAAGAACTCGGCAATAAAATACATTCTATCTGTAGTATCTACTTTTTCAATGCTTGAAATGCATTTTTCCGTTCCAAGGTTAGAAATTTTAAGTTTACAGTAAGTATGGTGTAAAAATTTCAAGCCTTATTAGATTGGAAGAGAACGTTTCAACATTAAAAAAAATGGATGCTTATAGCATCTATAAAACTGATTCTACAATCACAATTAAATATATCCAGTACTAAGTATTAATAAATAGGATTCTGGTGCTTATATTAATCTTGTAACGTGGCCCTCACTTTCGTGGCCCGTAAACCACGCTACTCGGTTCCACTTTATTTAATATATATATATATATGTATGACCTATCAATCCGGTAAAGACCGTATTTATAATTTCCTGGGCGCCAGGTCTTACCAAATAATAAACAGCTTCCCGGTTCGACTCCTCAGGACGTGGCTCCAACGCCAATACGGAGGTGGCGAAACCAACGACGAATTTTATCTCCTTCAAGAATACGTTGCGGTAAATTATCAAAGTATAGGTTAATAAGTCAAAGGAAACTCAAAACTCAATTGAATTAGATTAGAATTTAATTCGATTTATTCCATCAAAATCATAGTATTCCAAGTTCTGATCACTACGGGTGATCACCGTTACAATTTTTATCGACAAAGTAAATTTGATAAGTTAACTTTCCGCAAGCTAGCCCGATCTTCCGATCACCGATAATCTCGTATTATTAATTAATTAAACCGATGTTCACGTCTTACCAACTCCGGTGATAAATAATAAAAACCGATCCCCAACCCTTAAAACGGACAAACTCGAATTCGCGGCACGTGCTAATATGGCGGCACGGCTCGCAGGAGGTCCATGCGCGACGCGTAAGAAATCCCCGGCGATTCTTTCAATCGTTAAATTAATTGATGGCCGTGCAGCCCACTTACCGCAACACAACAGACCTTCTTCAAAGTAAAAACTCTACTCTTACAATAACTGATATCCATAATATTCTCACATACAACATTCCAACAGATTATAATTCATACGTCTGCCCATAAGAAAGAAAATATATCATCATAATAAATCTTTGTAAACATAAAATAAAATTTAATTAAATGATTAAAAAAAATAATATACGCTTGGTTTACCTTCCAATACTTACTACCAATTGTTCTTTCCAGTTGTCTTCATTTCTGATCTTCCTTCAAAAAAAAAAGATTTCCTACCAATCTGGTTTGATTCTGAATCAATATCCGTTTCTACCATCTATACTTCCATTACTACTACCACCTCGTTTGAATCAATTCCAATATCCATTACTACCATCTCGTTTGACTGCTTATAGATATCCTTTTCTACTATATATATACTACCATTCTGATTATCATCTGTTACCTGAAAATAAGGTTTTCTACTAATTATTTAATATTCTCTCTCTCTTTTTTTCTCTTACAGGTTCCTACTATCGTCTTTCTTCCATAGATGCATCTTTCTTCTACTAAATTCGCTCGTGTCTGCTGCGTTACTGCGACCTCCGAATCCTTCCTTCGTCCTTAATTTTCTCCAATTCAATTAATTTTTCCCCCGCTCAACGCGACGTGTCCCCTCTTCTCTTCATTACCCCTTTACTTCCCTCCCGGAAATAGCACCTGGAAGACCGCCTCCCTACTCCCGGATGGAATGTTGCGGAGGGTCTCCAGTAGCCTCAGGGCCTCTTCCGGAGTCATAGCCGGCTTAGGCGCTGCTTCCGGAGGTGCCGTAGGGGCGGCAATTGACGGGCGCCTCAATGGGACCGTCAATGAGGGGGTGACTCGGGGTCTCCGAAGAGGTGTTGGCTCCGGTGGTGTGGGTTGGGCTGGTTACGGCTTAATGGACGCCTTTGATGATGCGCACGGTGCCGAGTTTAACCTCCTCAGGTATTCGAGGTGAGCCTTACTACACCTCGTGCAAGTACGCATCGTTACATCCCTCCGGCCGCAGTTGTAGCAAATCATATGCTTCTTGGGTTTGGGGCAGGATGGGTGGAAGTGCCCCTTTTCCCAACATATGAAGCACGACTTTACCGGAGGGTCGACTTTTGAGTCGATGGGCACCGGTTCCAGCCCTCCAAACCTTACCCCTGTCAATGGTGAAGGGGTGGGGATGGATTTCAGGAGGTTCATCTTCGGACCCGAATCCCACCTGGAGGCCTTCCTCGGCCTATGCTCCCCTCGTGTGGGTGATGGAGGTCGAGGTGTCGACTTCCGGGATCCCTCGCTGCTCGTCCTGGGGCGAAATAGGCGGATCCGCTCTCTTTCCTCCTCAATTTCTCTCGCCCAGTGGGCTTCTTTCTCTTTCTTCTTCTTCTCCTCTTCCAATCTCTTCTCCTCTATCATTCTCTGTTTCCGCTCTTCCTCTTCTCTCTTCCTTATTGCTGTCAATCTATACTCTTCCTTTTCTTTCTCTCGCCTCTTCCATCAATTTTCGTTCTTCTTCTTTCCTCTTCATTTCTACTACCCTGCTTTCTTCCTTTTCCTTCTCTTCTAAAAGCCTTTTCTTTTCTCTTCTATACCTCTCTTCTCTCTCCTGATTTTCTCGAGCCCGCTTTTCTTCTTCAAGTCTTCGTCTTCGTCCTTCTTCTTCAATTCTCATCCTCCTACGTTCTTTTTCTGCCTTCTTCAATCTATTTTCTTCTTCGTCTCTTCCCCTCCTACGTCTCTCTTTTTCTTCCATCTCCTTCATTATTTTCTTTCTTTCTTCTTCTTCTTTTTCTCTTCTACGCTTCTCTCTTTCCTCTTTCTCTTTCCTTTCCTTCTCTCTTTCTTCCTTCTCCTTTTCTAAGCGGGCGCGTTCTTTTTCCTTCTTCCGCTGTTTCTCACGACGGATTCGTTCATCCTACGCTTCCTGTCGTCTCCTTCGTTCGACGTAGAACGGATCGGCAGGAGGTTCTGGAGACGATAAGGAGCGTGGAGGGCTCAGTCCTCCAAAGTAGTCCTCCATCGTGAGGTGTCTCCGCGGGTTGTATTTCCTGGCACGACGACGGGCTGCACGGCTCATGGGTGGGTTTTCCGGAGGTAGGGGAGTGTACATCGGGATCGGCCTTGGTTGGGGAACCGTTGGGTAGCTCCGTGGTAGGCTCGCTGGTTCTGTGTCTGTCGGCCGGGCGGGTAGCCGCCTCACAGAAGCCACGGATGCTCTCGGTGCCTCCCCCTTAGGTGGCCGGTCCTCCAGGATGGTGAGTACCCGGTTGGTATGGGGTTTCGCCGCTCCATCTGAGCGAGCTAGTGTGGCGTATAACTCCCGTACCGCATCCTGACTCGCCCTTTCCTCCTCACTGACCTTGGGCTTTCCCTGAGAGGTGGAGGGTATCTCTACCCTTTCAGGGATTGTCTCACCTACTCTCGGCGCCGTCTCCTCGCTGGATGGTGGCAGCGAGGTGGTAACAACCTCTTGGATAATACGTAGCAAGTCACCCTTGAGGTTGCGGAGGCGTTCCGGATGAGTTGGTGGTGCAGGAGGGAGGTGACGGGGATCACAGGGGTCTTCCTCCATGGGTTCGTCATCCTGGATGGTGTTCAATCCCCTCCTTTCGGCCCAAACCTTCTGTGCCGTTGTCGGTTCCGTTGGGATTGGAGAACTCGGAGGGGCCTGCGAGTTTCCGCCATCAGGGATGGCTTCCGCTACGGCCGTCACTGCCGTGATCTCCTCTTCCGCTGGTGGCTCGACGTCGTCCAGTGGGACATCGGCCCAAAGAATTTTTGACGGAATCGGAGGGGCTCGCGGACTTCCGCTGTTTGGAACAGCGTCGTTCCGGGCCTGCACTGCAGTCCCGTCCTCCATCACCACATCTTCGTCCTCGCCGTTGAGAGCCGTGACCGGCTCTTCGCCCCCCTCTCCAGGAGGGACGATCCCGGCGGACAACATCCTCCCGGAACATGTTGGCCAACTGGTCGGCCCAACCAGTAGAGGGTGTCGGCTCGACACACTCGACCACGGGCTCGTCGGGCACATTGCCCAACCAACGGGTCAAAAGGACGACCGGGTATTCCATCAGGGGTCCTTGGGAAGCCCGAAAATGCGCCGATGTCGGTGGCATACTGCCGTTCTTCTCGGTACGATCTTGAGACATTTCTGAAACATATATATCAAACAATTCGAATCTTCAACAAAAAAAACCTTGAAATATTTAAACTCTTTAGTGTACATTCATCATTGCAACCTGGGAGGAATATATTTCTTCAAATCCGAAACGTGCACCTTCGCATTTTTCCTACCCGAATCTATATCTAAAAGGTATACGGTTGGGTATAGGATTTTTAAAATTGCGAAGGGGCCTTCGTATTTCGCTCCTAGTTTTGCCGAAAATTTATTAGCTGCGTTCGAAAGCAGGTGGGTTTTCCTCATTACTAAGTCTCCTATTTTAAATTCCGCGTGTCGTTTATTTTTATCGTAAGATCTCTTTTGGATTACGTGAACTTGGTCGAGGTGTTTTGCAACAAGATCTCTAAGGGCATCTAATCTCTTAGCTCGATTAATCCAGATCTCTGGGTCAATTTTTAATACGGGTTTCTTTCCTTCTACTTCTCTTCTTAAACTCTTCACAGGATTAGGGTGTCGTCCATAATTTAAAAATGCGGGAGAAACCTTTGTTGAGGCTTGTACCGCCGTATTTATAGCGTGTCGAAATTCGTGTATGCGTTCATCCCATGTACGGTGATCGTTTTTCACAAACATCGCGATCATCGGTTTTAATGTGCGATTGCAACGTTCTACGGGATTACCTTGTGAGTGGTACGGCGGGGTGGTGACGTGTTTGATGCCATATTCGTCGAGTACGGACTTTAGGAATTTAGTATCGAACTCTTTTCCGTTGACCGATAGCAAATATTCCGGGGTTTTCCATCTAAATAGTATTAAGTCTTCCAAGGCTTTAGATACGGATTTTCCGTCGGCTTTCCTTATTGGTTTTACCTCTATCCATTTTGTAAATAGGTCTTGGAAGACTATTAAGTATTTATTTTGGCTTTTACTCGGTGGAAATTCCATAAGGTCCACCGCTACGATACACCAAGGTCTGTCTACTACCCTCGTTCCCATGAGTCCTTGTTGACCTGTTTGCTGAATTTTGTATGCTTGACATGTCGCACATTGTTTCACGTATTGATTTACGTCGTGCCACATGCCTTGCCAGTAGTAGTCTCGAGCGATCCGATCATAAGTCTTTTTGATACCTGTATGGCCTACCGATGGTAAATCATGTGCTTCTTTTAAAACTGTTTCTTTATAGTTTTCCGGTACTACTAATCTCCAATTTTCTTCTCTATTAGTGATTGGGTCCAGGAGAGGATCGTTGCGGAATTTATATAGTAAATTATCTTCGATTTTCCAACTTTGATACCTTTCCGGGAATTGTTCGACTACTTTTAATCTTCTACTATACCATTTATCTTTAATTTCTTCAAACGCTGCTGCTTCTACTAGATTATTTTTTATTATACTACCATCTTCTTCGTACATTCTAGAAAGAGCGTCCGGAACGTGGTTCAGAGCTCCCCGTCTATGTATGACTTCGAAATCCCATTGCATCATTTATAGCGCCCATCGCGCTAATCGTCCTGTTGGATCGCGAAGATTTTTCAGCCAACGCAGTGCACTGTGATCCGTAATGACTGTAAATTTGTACCCTTCTAAGTAAGGTCTTAACTTTTTTATTTCCCATAGGATAGCTAGGCATTCTTTTCCAGTTGTGGAGTAATTCCTTTCTGCTGCCGTTAATACCCTACTTATGTACACAATCGGGTGTTCACCGTCGTTCAAATCTTGAGTGAGTACTGCGCCGATTGCATAGTTACTCGTGTCGGTTTGAAGACAAAATGGTTTTGAGAAATCTGGTCGTGCTAGGGCGGGTGCTTTTATCAACGCCTGTTTTAGGGTTTCAAAAGCTTCTTGTTGCTCTTCTTCCCACTTCCATGCAAGATCTTTCTTTAATAGCTTCAACAAGGGAATCTTCATTTCTGAGTCCTTATCGAGAAATTGACTATACCAACCTACCATACCAAGGAATCTTCGTAATTCTTTGATATTTCTAGGGGCTGGATATATACAGTCTCGTATCGGAGCCATTTTGTCTGGATCTGGTCTCAAACCATCTTTATCTAATACATAACCCAAATATGTAACACTAGAACAACAAAACTCACATTTTTCTCGGTTCACAGTAAGCCCGTGTCTCACTAATTTCCTTAATACTTCGTCTAACCATCGAATGTGCTCTTCGAACGTCTCAGTTGCTATGATAATGTCGTCTAAATAGCCAAATACGTAAGGTACGTATTCCGGTCCAAATAGAGCATCTATCAGGCGTTGGAACGTCATTGGAGCATTTATGAGTCCGAAAGGCATTCGGGTGAATTGGAATAGACCTTTGCCTAGAACTGAGAAAGCAGTAAATCGTTTGCTGGATTTGTCCAATGGAATTTGGTAAAAGGCCTGTCGCAAATCGATTTTTGAGATGAAACGGGCGTGTCGCATTCCGTCTAAAATTGTGTCCATGTTGGGTACTGGGTATGCATCTCTTATGGTTTGTTTATTTAGGTCTCTATAGTCTATGCAAAATCTGTAGGTTCCGTCCGATTTCTTGACCATTACAGGAGCACTCGTATACTCACTTGCTGATTGTTCTACTATCCCTTCGTTCCATAGTCTTTCTACTTCCTCATGGGCGTTTTGAACCATTGCTGGTGACATTCTACGTAGTTTATGGTGAACCGGTAGTGATCCAGGTATCACGGCTATATGATGTTCTATCGTATCCGTCATTCCTGGAGTTTTCGACGGTGTCGGTAATATCTTTGATACTAATTTATCTACTTTATGTCGCTGAGGATTTGTGACTTCAGATATGCCATTACATTCTGCAAAAATTACTGGATCTTCCGCTGTATCTTCACCTCCATATGTTTTATGCCTGGGACATTCGTGTACACGCCACAGACCATGTTTGTGTCTTTCGTCCACATCCCATTTTATGTAGAAGTCTTTCCCCAGCACGATATCGTGTTCGAATATTTGCTGGGCTTTGAGTTCTAACGTATCTACGTGTCCGTCTACTTCTAAATTTAACTTTAATGTCCCTAAGGATTTACTTATTCCACCATGGGCATTTTTGACGTAGGAATTTGAAGGTAACAGCTTATCCTTGAATTTTTCGATTACTGTCGGTCCTGCTACTGAAATCATGGCTCCTGAGTCAAGTAATCCTCTAAACGTATGTCCTGCAATGTTTAATCGAACGAAACCTCTATTTTCCAGACTGGATTCCGCTACATTTTTTTCTTTTTCCATTATTTCAATTTCTTCTTTTACTGTATTTTTCCTATTTTTA
Source organism: Theocolax elegans (assembly GCA_026168455.1). Taxonomy (NCBI): domain Eukaryota; kingdom Metazoa; phylum Arthropoda; class Insecta; order Hymenoptera; family Cerocephalidae; genus Theocolax; species Theocolax elegans. The sequence goes on along the minus strand of CM047426.1, from coordinate 49,069,701 downwards.
TCAAGGTTAACATCTACCATGTTTTCGTTATTACTTATTTTACTACCACTGCTGTTATCCTTTTCTTCAATTACTTCTGTATTTTTATTTCTACTATTTTCATTCGTGCCATTTCCACTATTTTTATCATCATTGTTTCTAATATCTTTACTACCATTATTTTTATAATTGAGTCTACTCTCGTCTTCAATTTTTCGCCATTGCGTCCAGTCTAACTCAATCTCTCTCCTAGCGTTTTGGGATGTAATGACAGATTGTTTTGAGGTATCCCGTTTTGTCAATATATCTATAGAGTCTGCGGTATTCTTTTGTAATATACCGGCCTTATCTATAGTATAAGGTTTTCGGGTATCCTCGTTACTATATATCTGTTCATGTAGATCCTCCATTGCTGAGAGTAGTATTGGTTTGGTACTAGAATCGGCTTTTTGTTCTTCCTCAAAAATTTCTATTACTTCTTTACCTGGGGTAAACGATTTCAGGGTGATACTATTATTACACCCGGCAACGTTTCCCTTTTCCAGTTCTGACATCGAATTTGTAATTCTTTCCGTACTAACTTCTTTTGATGCTTTTGGTAGTTTCATTTGTTCTTCCATTGTTTTTCTTAATACTTCGTTCATCCTGTCTGTCCAGTTAATTTTCCATTTTTTCTGTGGTTTTTGATTTAATCTTCCTTGTAATTCTTCAAAAAATGATTTTTCGTGCTGTTTCTTTTCTTCTTTTACTGCCTGTTGCCAAATTTTTGGGACCCTTGGGGAAGCTGCTGTGAGGTGGTCGGTCCCTGTCGTACCCCAGCATTGGCGTTTCCCCAGTTGTCTCTTAATTGGGCGCAATTTGGACAGTTAGAAAAGGTATAACCTGCCTGTCCACAAACCTGGCATGCGAAGATTTGTTGACTCATACGGTTCGGACACATGTTAGCTCTGTGTCCAGATTGTTTACACACGAAACATACGGTTGATGAACATTCCGATGCGCGATGACCCACTTGATTGCAGTGGAAGCAAGCGCTGACGAAAGTGTCTTGTAGCGTGTTGTTTTCCTGTGTTGCCTGAGTCATTACTCTTGGTCTCGCCCCCACGTTCTGTGGCGTGGCTACTTGATTGGTATTTCTCCATGTTCCACTTTGGTTATAAGCCCTATTCTGATTATCGTTATTTCTATATGCGTTCGTTCCACTATTATTATACCTAGGATTTCTACTATTTGTAAAACTGTTACCGCCATTAGGATTACCTATATTATTATAGCTGCCGATTTTTGGATTAATTCCATTATTGTAATTACTGCCATTCACGAAATTTTGTCGTGTCCCATTATTGGACCACCTAGTCCAGTTTTGAGGTGGTTGTCCAGCGTTTGGAGTCTGTACAAAATTTGTGGCTTGTTGGGGTGTTGCAACTGCTGCTACCGTCGGGTTTTGTTGTCCAACTGGTAGTTCGATGGTTGCGTGTATTGATGAATCGATCTTCCTTTTGTCCTCTCTTTTTATTTCCTTTTTACTGCCTTTTTGTTTCGACAAAGACTCCTTTTGAATGGGACACGTTTCGTAATTTACTCCGGTATAATTTTCCTCCAGTGACGACACTTTATTTAATTTGACGTATTCCGGGGCGACCGCTTCCGGGATCTTCGAGTTTTCGGGAGTTGGAGGTGGTTTGAACCTTTTATCTAGTTCTAACAAATCCTCGTATCTTCTCCCATACTTCTCCAGGTCTGTATACGTTTTAATTTCTTTCTCAGACATATAGCGACGATATTCAGGACGTGGATTCCGCCAGGCCACGTCAATTTGCCTTTTCATCGAAGGTGCCGTTTTCAGGTAGGAGAATATATGTTTTATGCATCCAACGTAATTTGTGATGCTCTCGTTCTTTCCTTGGGTTCTCTTCCATGCTTCATCCCATGCGTCGCTTTCGGATATTTTCTTTGTGAATTGGGCTTTAAATGCTTTTAAAAAGTCTTCCCATTTTTTATGCTTCAGTTCATCCTGTATATTACCGTACCATCTACTAGCGCGTTTGGTGAAAATGCATGGGAGGCCTCTAATGAATTGGCGATCTGATATTAATACGTTCTTTCTAAAATTGGATAACCTAGTTAAAAACTCGTTTAGGTTATCTTTTTCTTCTCCTGAAAATGACAGGTTCCATGATTTAAATAATCGTAGTATTTTTTCATTCTCGGCTAAATTGAACCTTTTTGATTTATTATGACGGGTCTTCCGGTAATCCCTGTCCGAATCTGTGTCGCTTGTACTGTCTGTATCGTCATGACTTCGGTTGTCACTATCGTCTTCACTTTCACTATCACTATCTTTACTGTCGTCTGATGATTCTTCGCTACTGTCGTTTCTTCTATTTTTCTTTTTATCCTTATTTTTCTTATTACTTTCTCTGGTTTTCTCATGCCTTTTATTTCTGGTTCCTTTCTTTTGTTTCTTTTTCTTGTGCTTCTCGCTTTCGATTCCTCCTAAGTATATATCGTTTTCTTCGTTTTCTTTTTCTAGTATTCTACCTGTAGGTGCTGGTTTCCTAGTTGGAGGAACAGGTGTTATATACGTTCTTTGTTCGGTTTCATTTGCATTATTGGGGATTGCGTTATCTACCTTCTGCACCGGTTGTGAACGTTCCTGTTGTGACGGTGTGCTAGTCTTATGGCTTATTTTTGTCATGTCCTCCAATATGTCTAGGAATTGGTGCAGTTTTTTTCCGGCGGATGGGATCGGTTCTACTAGTCTATTATTGCTTGTAATCGTTTTTTGTGTTCTATCTTCTCTGTCAGTATAATCTATGTTAGTAACGTAGTTTTCCCTATTTTCGTTATTATTTCCATTGCTCCTGTTACATTCGAGTTCTCTATTATTTTCCAATTCTAAGTCACTATCCGAGTTAACAGAAGACGATTCTGCGTTATCTTGTGTGATTATTTCTATTTCTGGATATAAATTGTGAGTTCTTTCGTGTAACGGTGCATATGGTGTGGTTTGGGTACTTCTATGTTCTTCTTCTCGTCTATCATTAGTTCTATCTTGTGATATATTCTGTAGGCATGGTTGAGAGGAATCTGGACTTACTCTTTGTATGTTATGTTGTTCCAAATTATTTTGTCTCAAACTTTCATTTATCAACCGTTGGACTTCATTCGGTATCACCAATCGCTGGTTTGAACTTGATAATAATATTCGCTGTGACGCTGATGTGGATTGTATCATTCCTCTCTGTACTGCTACCATTCTGAGTGTTGTATTCCCCACGATTGTTGAGGCCATTGATACAGTTGGTGTTGTGCAAGTTGTTGTAGAGGTCGCAATGATTCCTTCCATCGTCACTGGAATTATCGTTAGATGCCAGTTTTGGTGTTTCGATGTTCCACTTGTTGATGGTTCGTTATTTATTGTGTCTGATTTTTCGGCTTTCTTTTCGATTCTTTCTTTCCTTTTTTTATCTTCTAGTTGTAAAGCCAGCAGTTCCTCTGAACCATCCGATTCAAATCCTAATGTTGTTACAGGGGCCTCTAGCCCTCGTTCTTCAACTTCTGGATCCCAAGGGACTGTCGCGTCCGTTTCTCTGAGTCCGGCTCGGAAAAAGCGACTGACTAGTGTTCTTTTCCTTCCTCTAGTTCGTAGACCAAGTGAGTCAAGTAGAACTATTAAATTGTGTGGGTCGTTCCTGCCTATTCGCTCGAATGCTTCTAGGGCCTCAGGATCTTTTAATATTTCTCTCAACCATAAATTAACTTTTCTACTATAAGCTGTCATATCTGCTATTTCTATTCTACTACTACAAGTGTCCTAATTAATTACTCGATAAATAAGGCGTACGTATAATTAAGAGGATTCTTCAAACTCTTATTTGGCTTTGTAAAAAAAAATCGATATAAGCGAGGGTGCACGTTATTAGTATTCCAAAACTGTGATTGGATGATACGACGATGTGATATATAACTAATTATAACTATAGCTTCTTAAATGTAAGGTTTACCACCAATATGTGTAATCAAATTTTACTACTAATATTTCTGGAAAGGAGAGCTTTTCTACCAGTTTTCATTTTCAAGGGAGAATTTCTACTAATTTTATCTCGGGGAGCTTCTTTTTCGTTATTTTTATCGAGGGGAAGTAGTTAACAGTTAATAAATAAAGTAGTTAACAGATAATAAAAAATCGTTTTCTTAATTTCAAAAATAAATTAAAAAATAAAATTATAAAAGAAAGAAAATCGATTGGAAGTTTTCCAATTTCTTCTGTGACGTTCTTGATGGGAAAAAAAGTTTTAAAAAAAATATTCAGAACTCTGTAACAGGACAAAAGAAAAGAAATTATTATTTTACTTGAATTTAATAAATGAAAATATTATTACGCTGTATATTTGTACAACGAAATTGATTTTATTTTAATTAATTTTCTACCCGTAGACCACTACTTATTTAGTAAAAATAAAATATTATATATAAAGCGATAAATTCTTATAATTGATTTCTGGGGAGGGAAATTAATTTTACTATCTAATCTGCTGAAAATATAATCTATTATTAACTGTAAATAAAGTTTACCACCAATACTGAAGAAAATAAAATTTTCTACAAGTTGAAAATAAGAATTATTACCAGCAGCACTGAAAACAAAGTATTCCACCAGCTGAAAACAAGGTTTACTAGGAATAATGTTAAAAATAAATTTTTCCACCAGCTGAAAAAAAGGTTTGCTACCAGTAATGCTGAAAATAAAATTTTCCACTAGCTGTAAGGTTTACTTCCAATAATTATATACTTATGCAGTACAAGAAATAATATAATATTGTATGAATGTATATAAAATACTATGTAATATATCAATATTGGACAAGTATTGGACAGATATTAGAGGTAAACGTAATATATATAAAATAGAAAAAAGATTAATTTCAAATCACTAACAACTTCAGAAAAATAATTATGGGCAGATTCACAAATAAAATATAAAATTATTAATATACACTCACTCAGCACATGGGGGAGTTCTTGTAAACGTAACGTAACGAGAAAATACGAAGGAAAACGAAATTGCGTCGCGGTAATTACCCGAACACGTTGGGCGCCATTTTGTAACGTGGCCCTCACTTTCGTGGCCCGTAAACCGCGCTACTCGGTTCCACTTTATTTAATATATATATATGTATGACCTATCAATTCGGTAAAGACCGTATTTATAATTTCCTGGGCGCCAGGTCTTACCAAATAATAAACAGCTTCCCGGTTCGACTCCTCAGGACGTGGCTCCAACGCCAATAGGGAGGTGGCGAAACCAACGACGAATTTTATCTCCTTCAAGAATACGTTGCGGTAAATTATCAAGGTATAGGTTAATAAGTCAAAGGAAACTCAAAACTCAATTGAATTAGATTAGAATTTAATTCGATTTATTCCATCAAAATCATAGTATTCCAAGTTCTGATCACTACGGGTGATCACCGTTACAATTTTTGTCGACAAAGTAAATTTGATAAGTTAAATTTCCGCAAGCTAGCCCGATCTTCCAATCACCGATAATCTCGTCGTATTAATTAATTAAACCGATGTTCACGTCTTATCAACTCCGGTGATAAATAATAAAAACCGATCCCCAACCGTTAAAACGGACAAACTCGAATTCGCGGCACGTGCTAATATGGCGGCACGGCTCGCAGGAGGTCCATGCGCGACGCGTAAGAAATCCCCGGCGATTCTTTCAATCGTTAAATTAATTGATGGCCGTGAACCCCACTTACCGCAACAAAACAGACCTTCTTCAAAGTAAAAACTCTACTCTTACAATAACTGATAATATCTATATATACTCCTATAAAAATTACTACTATATTACTCGGTGCTACTATATTACTATATTGCTCGGTGAGACTATCTCGCTAGACTATCCGGCTACGAATGACGATCGGGACTCGTAGCATCCCGCTCGTCCTCGTAGTTTGTTAAAGCGCGGCGCTGATTGTCTTCTTCTACCTTGTTTTTCTACCAATAATATCCTGGTTAATTAGATGATTAATTATTACCGCCGTCCGCGCCATCTATTCCCGTACCAATCTTCTTTTCCTCAGTGACGGAATAACGAAATAACCTGTATTCCGTTGAGGAACTGACTTGCGCCTCCACCAATGCAACAGGTGTGTCTTCTTTCTCTCTCGTACGCACACGCTGTAGATGGCTACTTCCCGCTCATTCCGTCGTTCCCCTCCTCGGTGCGCCACCATGTGCTGCGGCGTGCATATGCGAGAGCAGCGAGCGCCGCCCCCCTCTCTGCCGCGCTGACCCTAGTACACGAGCGGACGGCCGAGTCCGTTGCACGCGAGTCGGGCGTCGTTTGTTTACACGACGGCGAACGGGTTTTTCTTTTGTGTGTGTGAGAAGTGCGCCAGTTCCTGGGTCATCGTCTTCGTGGCTGTCTTCGTTCTCCATCACCAGGTCGTCGGGAGATGGTATTGGATCTACGTGGGAACATGGTTGGACGTCGGTGGCGGTATGGTTGTATCATTCCTTCTAATTTGTTAACTCCTTCCATTTTCCAATCCTCCGATTTCCTCAACAAATCAATAAAAATCCCATTAATTCCTTTCCTTTACATACTTAAATATCGGTGACGAGAATGGCTCGGACCAGGATTCGTAGCCGGTGTTTACTTCCTTCCTAACCTCTATTCCCATATCCTACGTATAATATCCTATACAAATACACAACTTCCTTACTGCAACTAAACTTTATCCCTCTATAAATCCTACTATCCTAACCTTATATATATTCTAGTTTTATTTATTATTAACCTTTCAGGTAACCAACACTACCAAGGAGCGGACCCAGGACCAAAAGGTTCACCCAGGACTCATCGCCTCGAGGGGGAATGGTATCACCATGGGCAGTACCCAGGACTCATCGCCTCCAAGGACAGGACTCACAGGGATAGCATTGTTGGATCACCCAAGACTCATCGTCTCAAAGGTATGATATTGTATTATAATCTTATTTCACTTATATCTATTTCCTCTACGCTAACCTTATAACTAACTATATACACTAATAACTCTTTTTCTTATTTCAGGTATGTCCCTTCGACAAGGCTTCCCTCCAATAATAAATTATAAATTAATTGCGGTGTGAGGTTTACCTCACAATCTTACTATTAAAAATTAGGCTGATTCTTTGAATTGTATATAGTTATAAACTAAAAACTAATAATATTTATTATAGATGGTAAAAGAATTTATTGTTCGTCAAAAACTAGTTTAATGAAATAAAACTTCGATTGATCTCTGCGAACTCAGCTTTTTATTTTGTGCCTACGTTTCGGACGTTTCTTTGACCGTCCCTTTTCAAGGCTATACAAAAAATATACTCGTTAAAATTTACAATTTCGCACAAATTGATAAAGCAACAATAATAAAACACATTTAGTACACTCTTACCAATAAAAAAGGCGCAGAGATGTTAAGTTTTCATATTAATTACACCACAATCCTCCATCGATATCGCACAACTATCAAATTAATTAAATTAAAATTAATATTAAAAACTTAAGCCGAATACAAACTAAAGAAGAAGAAATATTATACAATTCAAATTAAAAGGTCTTGTTACCTTCGCACAACCCTCCACTCTACATTGCTTTATCAATTTGTGCGAAATTGTAAATTTTAACGAGTATATTTTTTGTATAGCCTTGAAAAGGGACGGTCAAAGAAACGTCCGAAACGTAGGCACAAAATAAAAAGCTGAGTTCGCAGAGATCAATCGAAGTTTTATTTCATTAAAATATTTATTATATATTAACATATTATTAAAATATTTTCATTGGTGTTAAAGTTAATTTGGTTATAATATTAATATATGACTTTTATCATAATTAAGAAAAATAATTGTAAATTTGCTTTATTTTGTTCTAACTCGAATGAATGTTTTTTAAAAACGACATTTAACATTTATGCTTAAAATAAAATAGTGTTAAATATAATATTTAAATTTTTTACATACGTTTTTAATTTAACTATGTATGCTTTTTCTGCTCTATATCAATATATTTTATCTGATATTGTTTACAGTAAACTGCTGGTATCGAAGTATTTATACAATCTACATAAACAACAATAATCAATTTAAAATTTGGTTTTTGATTATTTTCATCTTTAATCGAAAATAATTGGAGGTAAACAGTCACACCGATATTTAAACTTAAATATTTCACATTGATCTACAAAAACAATTGTTCGTTTAAATATCGGTTTGACTGTTTACCTCCAATTATTTTCGAGTTATATCCTTCGGCTATTCCTAACAGCAATATGTACATTAAAATTTTAACTTGTATGAAATTGTCCATATTTTTAAAAATATGTTTATTCCATTAAAATTAATACCATTAAAATAAATTCTAATTGGGTTTTTTGAAATGTCTACAGATATGTTTTTATTATGTTTGTAACTGTTTGTGAATATAGCATTGAGAATAGACTGAGAAATGATAGATAATGAAAGTTAAGCAGCGTTGACCGCGGTTAATAAGTGGATGGGTGAATAACTAACATAAACAGAATAATGTGCAACACTTTTTTTTATTTATTTTATGTTTTTTTGACAATTTTATTTGTTTTTGCCTATTTTTTTAGAGAATTATCTAAAAAAATTTATTTTATTTATTTTTTAGAGAAATCAGTACTGAATCAGCGTGAATTTTTTTAACTGGGTAATGATTTGACACTGATTCTGAATTGAGTGAATACTGAATTTTTAAGGGCACATTGCCCTTCTTCAATTGAATAATTTCAAAATTATTACAGTACTGATTCCATAATGATACAGCATTGATTCATTACTGATTTTGTACTAATTCAGTAAGAAATCAGTTTTGCATTTAGGTGATAACTTACTACTGAGTCAGTATTGATTTTGACCAATATCAGTATCTATTATTTATTAATTCCATAATGATTTCATCACAGAATCAATACTGAATCAATAGGAAGTTTTTCAACGGGGTCCGAAATTAATATTTCCGTTCTCAAATTATAATAAAGGAAGTACTATTTTAATATTTGTCACGCACATGTTGCTGTAATTCTACATTTTAATTATTTTTATTATTCTTATTTATGAAAGAAGTGTGTCATTGATCACCGAAATATTGTAAGGCACAACAAGTGATATATGCAATAATAATAATAATAATAAATAATGTATATATAATAATAATATTAATGTAATAAAATATAACGTATATATTTATTCAAATTAAATAATTAATTTATATCAAATAAATTAACATATTTACACTTGAAGCATAACTTTATTCAATACCATTGAATCTTTTTACTATTGTACTTTTCTATGCATCTTTATACATTTCCGTATATTTCAGCACATTTCTGTACATTTCCATATATTTTCGTACATTTCCGTGCATTATTGTACAAAAATGTACAGAAATGTACAGAAACGTACAGAAATGTACAGAAATGTACAGAAACGTATAAAAAATATACGGTTATGTACGGTATTGTATAGAAAAAGTACATATATGTACTATAATGTACAATTTATACTTCCACCAGGGTTGCGATTATGTGTCAACGTATGCACAACGAAAAGAAATATGAAAATGACCACGATAACTATTTCTCGTTGATGTGTAAGCATTGCCTATCGTCAAATATGAAGACGGTTTACTCAAAATACCACGTGCATATATGGGTGTCTCGGATGTCCGCTATGAGGAATTCGCGAGCTTAGAGCGATAAATCATCTGCTCACGTTACGTTTGCTTCAATCTTCGCGTTCTCTTATCTAAATTTACACAACGCATGTAATTCTTGTCTATTATTACATTTTATTTTGATTATTGAGTAAAAATAATTTTATTGCTACACTGAGAAATTCTTGGGGCATCTTCTGCACTTATGTGAAGGGCAAATACAGTACCTTGCGTTTTGTATAGCAGGTCTCCTAGTTTTGGAAGCTCTCCCGAGTGAAAATTTGAAAGTGTATATAAATGTACATAAATGTTTAAATATATACAAATATGTATAATAGTGTATAATAGTGTATAATAGTGTACAAGATCTGTGCACCATTTATACACACTTTTGTACATTTTATTACAGTTTTATATAATTTTTTACATTTATGTACAGAATCTATTGTATTATGTTTAAATGCTTACGACACTTTTTTACATCTTTACACATTTTTGTACTTTTCTAAACATTTTCGTACACTTATATACATTTTCTATCATATAGAAATACAATTGTTTTTTGTCTTCCAGTATCTACATTTATATGCACTAATATACACTTTTGTATATTTTTGTACTTTTTTAAACGTTTCCATACCTTTATACACATTTTGCATTATACTGCCGTAAAATAACGTTTTAATTCTAAGATTTATATTTATGCATCATTTAAACCCTTTTAAATATTTCTGTATAGTTATAAAAATTTCATCGTATCATATTAAAATTAATTTTATACTCCCCGTACTCACTTTGTTACTCACCGCATTGAGTCATTAAAAAAAACACACTTTTTAACACAATAATTAATTATTTAATAAAATATATACCATAAATAATACATAAATAATATACCCTACTAGCACACAACGTTGTGATTTACTAAAATTTATGTAAGTTGCCGCGGTAGATGAAAATAACGTTGTGATAACTTTTGAACAACGTTGAAAATGCCTTTGAAAAATGTATTTCATAGAAAAATTTAAAAAATGTCCTGGGCAAGCAAAAAAGTACATTTTTAAATGCACAAAATTTTAACTAATAAAAAAAAATAAAAAAAAATTTTCAACCCGCGTGAATTGAACCTCGGATCTTCAGCTCCGAAGGCTTACTCTGTACCAACTGAGCTATTTTGTTGTTCCTGTCATTAAATAAACTTTAGGTTATTAATTTCGGAGCATATTTTGATAGTAGTTTAGGCAACTTACATAAATCTTAGCGGACGTATCCCACGTTGTAGGAACGTTGGAACAACGTTTCAACAACTTTTATAAAAACGTTGTGTGCTAGTAGGGTAACTAATTAGAAATACTAAAATAAATGATTAAATTGTTATTATTGTTGTTGTTGTCCAATAAAGTGGCCCTTGTCAGGTGATTTGGGTGAAAAATTGTATATGCACGTCGAGAGTAAGAGGCAGTTATTCCCTTCGATGAATTACTTTACTCCCTTAATGCATAAATAACAATTTATTCACATTATGTTAAATTATTTTGCTATTTTTGTTCGTCATATTGAGTCAGCCATCTTAGAAATAAAAATTTCAATTTTCTAAGCTCATAGTCCTTTCCAGCCACTCAAAAAATCCCAGTATACCAATTTTCTTGAAAATTGGATAACAAACAAACTAAAAAATGATTTTTTTCCTGAAAAATTGAGTTTTTTTGTATTTGTTTATTTATAACTAATTAACAATAAATAAATATTAAGTATTAGTAGTAAAAAGATTAATCAAGAAAGTGTGTATAAATGTATATAAAAGTATATTTTAGTATATATTCGTATGTCAAATGAAAAATACACTTTTATTTCGTAAGTGTGTATAAGTGTGTATAACTGTCCATTTTTGTAAATTTATGTGGCTATATTTAAAAAAATGTCTTTTTTTAAAAGTGTATATAAGTGTAAATAAATGTGTAATATTGTTAAAAGATCGTGACTAATTATCACAAAAATATACAATTATATACACTTTTGCACACTTCCGTACATTTTTATATATTATACATTTTCTAAATTAATTAATATTTTTATCGGTCTTACAGTCAATTATATGGGCAATCAGATTGCCCCTACTTATAATCACCCCCGAAGAATCTATAAAAATAAAAATAAAAAATATAAAATATAAAAAATAAAAACACTAACTAAACATAAAAACAAATTATTAATAAAGCAATCTGACTGCCTCCCTGCACCAAAAATCTACTAACCCCAAATATGATGTCCGACGTTTTGAGCTCGCTGCTGCTCCTCATCAGGGACTGAAATGAAAATCTATTCTACACGATATTTAAACCCTCAAAATAAGCCTCCCCACTCCAAGGACCCACCCTAAATAAATTCACACCAATAAACTAAGCTAAGTTAAGATAGGATGATAAATCTTATTTAATTTACTTGACTCTAACATTAAATTAACATTCTTATCATTCTTAAATATATGAATATTCTCAAGACTTTCTCTTTTAAATTTATTCATAATATTTTGTTCTAAAATTTCTACATTTTTAAAATCAAATGTATGAACAAAATCTAAACAATGCTCCTTCAATTTATTTAGGGTGGGTCCTTGGAGTGGGGAGGCTTTTTTTGAGGGTTTAAATATCGTGTAGAATAGATTTTCATTTCAGTCCTTGATGAGGAGCAGCAGCGAGCTCGAAACGTCGGACATCATATTTGGGGTTAGTAGATTTTTGGTGCAGGGGGGCAGTCAGATTGCTTTATTAATAATTTGTTTTTATGTTTAGTTAGTGTTTTTATTTTTTATATTTTATATTTTTTATTTTTATTTTTATAGATTCTTCGGGGGTGATTATAAGTAGGGGCAATCTGATTGCCCATATAATTGACTTTAAGACCGATAAAAATATTAATTAATTTAGTTATACTACAGTCGACATAAGTAATATTTTATTAATTATACATTTTCACTCGGGCTGCCATTGTAAATGACAAAAAAGTGTTTTGTTTTGCGACTATAGCGCCATTTTTGAATGATTCTAAAAAATTAAACGGTACAGCCGTCCTAAAAATCATACGAATGCACATGTATTTGGTCATCGGATGTCCCAAGAATTTCTTAGTGTATAAAAGAAGGAATGGGTGGATAAGAGGTTTATTTAAATAAATACATTATATTTATGCGAATAAGTTATTGTTTATTAAGAATATTAACAATTTTTCATGTATCGTGACAACGCTTTTATAATCATACAAACGTATGTAACATAAATTGATTTTAAATAATTTTCACAGATCACTCATGCAGAAAGTTAAAACAACAATATAATAATGACATCTTTGAACGGCAACTTTACAAACACCTGACGACGCAACAACCATCTCCAATGAAATTGTTATCTGTGTCTTACAAGAGCGTCATTTTTCCCAACATATCGGAAAAGTTTTCGAGATATTTAACGAAACCTAATCCTTGAGTCATGTAATACAGAAACATAATGCAGTACTGATCACACACATTGGAGAATTCGTTCTGCAATTGACCATTATTCAAAAAAAGTTGTTTACAATTTTTTCTAAATCTATTGATATGATCTGGAATGAGTGGTGGTAGTCCAAAATTATCAAAATAAAAATTATTGCATGATTTATCGATCTATACAGCAACCCAATGCATACCAGATTTTATATGGTCATGTTTGTTTAGCAGGAACGCTGTCGGTTTCGTCCACACTCGGGGTGTCTGATCGGCCGGAAATACATCTACAGTATAGGAACGGATTTTCGACACATTCTTTAGTAATTGTAGACTGATCATGATGAATTTCGTTCGTAATGTTGAAAGTCTTTGATGATGTGTGATATGCCAATCACGATTTTAATATATACGCGTTATTTAAAGCACAACGATAATTTATTTAATCAAGTTTTGACAACGTGATGCATATCATATACGTTCGATGATAATTTATTGAAAGGTGGACAATGCTTATATATATATCATACTCGAGGTTTAAAATTTGCCGATGAACAATTTTTTGTAGTATCAATCACTTATCGTTACCTCTAACTATATTTTCTGCGCACTTTTCATACGTTGCCGTAAAATCTTTTCAACTGTCTTCATAGGCATCTCACTGTCAAAGTTATTCAATATGTGATAATATTGATTAAATTAGCTATTCTGTTTTCGTATGTCTTCATCAAGATGATCCAGTGCGACTATTCATGTCACCACCCAGTGACTGCTAAATTCCCTGTCAACAGAGACAATAGCAATCTCTTTCGATATGTATTTTTGCTTACTATCTTAAAGGAACTGAATATCGACAATTACATCTATGTTGTAATACAAACCTTATCAGACACAAAGTACAACCCAGACTGACAGTCTAAAGCTCTTTAAACCAGTGTATAAACGTACAGTACAGATAGCGGCACTATCAATTAAGTTAAAATCGACATTGATTTGACGGGAAGCATTAATTTCCAAAATATTATTGTACTCTGCATGTACAATGCAATTGACCGTTTCAACTAGAGCATTACTAAAACGTACATCTAATCTAATACTACCGTGTTTGATCAAATTCCAGTAACTGCAATCATTTGCCGATAAATCGGGAGTCAAATCAAATATTGTGGGCTAGGTGGTAATGGATGCTAGATGACGTAGGAAACTTTATTTAGCTGATTCGAAATTTTTAAACTTCTCTTTCTCGCACATTATATTGCTTTCTTTTTTATTAATTTGTATCTTACGTGGAATATTCGTATATATTTACCTATATATCATACGAATATTCAACGATTGCTTTTATACGAAATTAACTTTAAAGTTTATAATAAAATTAGCTGCACCTCTTTTTCAAATTACCGAATAATCAAGTGGACTCGTATACATAATTCATAAAGTTTAATCTTCGAAGGCAGAAATTTAAAAAATTAAAAAGGAAAGTGCAGTATATTACAATGAGTTGTAAAGGCTATAATTTGTTCGCAAAGAGAATTATTTCAGCTTTCATCGTATAATTCGTAAAAATTAAAAATATTAAAATTTATTTCAATTTCATCGTAAAAAATGCCATTCTCGCAAAGTTTGCATTGGTAGAACGAGTATTATATACAACAGACCTCGCGAGCATATATGTACTATACTCTACAAACTATTATTGCAGTGGACTCCTATACAAGTATAGAAGAGCCAGAGCAAACAGATCACTTAATGCGTATAGTGCTACTGAAAAATTCAGCGAATGCTTTGAATTAACGGAAGGCTAAATGCGTTTTAGGGCTGTGCGAGCGGTCGGCTGCTTTAGCTCTTATCTTATTGTGTGTGTGTGTATGTACTCACGTCGAGGCCAATGGAAATGTTTACGAGAGGTTAATTAGCGGAGATATGTAGGCCGCGAATCGATTGACGATACCATATCGTTGATTTCTTTTTTCTTTTCGTGCGGAATGAACACATTCTACACTTTTACTTTTAGATGATCGAGATCGGCTGAAGAATGAGAACTGTTTAAAATTTTGTTAACGACGAGATTCATCTTTCGTGTAAAAATTGATTATTTCTATTATTGGTAGTTTTATATTATTAATCAGCGTAGTCTCGTTTATACTTGATATTAATAGTAGATAGATGCAGTAGATTTCATTTTTCTTCTACATTTATTTCTTTAAAACTCGCATCTCAAAGTAATTTTTCTTCTCTAATTTAATTCTAGGTAATCGAGAAAAATTGTGATACCGAGACTATCTTGGTCTCCTCTCGGTACACTCAATTCACGTACAAAGTGTCGTCGTTGATTAGTAATATACCATTAAAATCTATCTTACTACTGTTGAGTTAATTCATCAGAGTTTCTACATTTTTTATCACACACGTTTTTATCAAATTGTCACGTTGTTCAAATTTACCGTATAGGGAATTTAGACAAAGTTTTGCCGCAGATCGTAGTCCAGCATTAAGATTTATGTCATCTTTTGTTACTTGTAACACTTCATCACGTTTCAATTCTCTGAAGTACCGATATTTAGTCTCCTCAAAGATGCAACTCGGTGGATATCCTGATGCAGCAGTTTTTTGAGCGAAAAACTCATTAATATATTCGGAAAAAATACCATCCTTTTTTCATCCTTGTTGTATTGTGTCATTTTATATTGCTATATTTCAAAGACAGTTTCAATGATGTATCCCAGAGCAACAGCTGATTTTACTTCTTCAGACACCCACGTTCCACACAGCATAGGCTCCTTGAGATCATCACGAGGGCAGTCACTTTGTCCCAATTGTTAATAGCACATCCTACACAGAGGAAATATTAATTTTCCATGCACTTTACCGGTAGTACGGGGTGATATAATTTTTGAGGTGGTAAAGTATCGCAAGCGATTAAACAATTAACTTGAGAGATATCGTGATGTGGTCCCAATAACCGTATATACTCTTCCTGGCCTTGTTTTCGCTTTTTTTTTGTCCTTTTTATTTTTTTTATTTTTTTTTGTTTCTTTGTTTTTTTGTTTGAGAAAAAGAAAAATATATAATTTCAGATTCGTGATCAGCGCTCCCAAAAACTCCCGAGTACAAAATTTCAGGTCAAAATATGCTGTAGAAAAAAGCAGGACTCAAAGGGTTAATGGTCACACCAATGAAGTCGGTTAGTGCACCTCAACAAAGATACACATGCAGATCTCGTATACAATCTTTTAACTATGCAGAAATATCAGTATTAGCTGGTGGTCGTGGGATCACCTCTTTGATTTCTCTCTCTTCATATCTAAAGCGTTGGTAGTAACATTTTGTTTCCTTTCCAAAAAAACCATCTGTAAGATTATTCTGTAGAAAATAACTTGTTTATTATGTTGTTGTTCTGCTTCTTCTTTATCTGTACTAGTACTATTATCAGTGGACGCTACTACTAGTACTGCTACTGATACTACTATCACTGTAATGTTTCCGTTTACGGGCCCCATGTCAACTAAAGTCATCATCTGAGTACTCATATATTTAGCGGCTAAAACCAACCAATCGAAACATATATTTTGATAAAGAAACAACATATGAAAAAATTAAATGGCACCGGAGTCGGCGGAAGCAGACGCTGATTCCTCGGGACGACGTCTAATCAGCCGAGTCATCATCCAAGCTAATGCGCCCTCTCGCGAGCTCCACGTTGGGTGGCGAGCGAGAGCCGCGCTTGTGAATTATTCTGACCAGTTTGGTCTGGGCCGTCGAGCAGCACAGTCGTGCTTACCTTAATCTGTGATTTTAGTCAGTTATATTATATAAAGTATCTTTTAATTCAACTCTGAGAGTAATTATTTCTTTTCCTCTCCACGACATTCTCCTTCATTCCGTACATTGGGCCCGGCAGCTTCAGCTAGCCCCGTGGACTCCCAAATACATTTATCACCTTCGATATAACTCATCATTTGATTCATCATTAATGAGGTATAAAAAACATATTAATTAAAATCACATTTATTTACTGCGATATTTATAGTCCAAATCTCTACTTACAATAACGACGAAGAATTGATAGAGCTAAATGATGATCTTGTTCATTCCGTTGTCTAATTGCACGCACAGCAATCAACAATACATCCTGATTATTGAATAAACCAATGGTGAACATGTGATATGTTGTGCTTATTCCACAATGTAATAAAAGAAAATGTAACTTTTTACAGAAAATATCTGCAAATAGATGTGTAAGATCCGATGACTAAATTCTACCACACATTTTGCAAATGTATGATTCTCGAACTTTAGCATTACTCTATGCATACCATTATGATGTTAACGACTACAAAACTGTTCGCAAGAAACTGAAAAGAACCATTGAGTATAGTTCCTTAAATAATAACTTGATATCGTCTATACGATGAGTAGGGAGGGGGGAGGGGATAATAACACTTCCACAATTTCCTCTGACTACTTTGTGCATGTATCACACAGGCGACAGTTCAGTATTTTTTCCTTTGAGATTTGAATTTGTTTTCGTTATTTTTTTCTTGCTTATCTAATAGAGGTTTGTACTCCGCAGTACTCGTGTTTGGACCTACGTTGATGCGAGTATGGAAATAGAATGAGTAGATTTGCTCGAGTAATTTGTATTTATACTATTCTTCAAATATGACAGCATGTAATTCTTTTGAAATCAAGGGTAAGTCGAATGCGTTGATGTAACCCAACTAAATACATACGTTATCATCGTCGACCATTTTCTCGTTGACAAACCCTTTTAGATCAGCACATTGGGTTGAATAGTCTCTCTCTCTCTCTACTATCCGAAAACCAAGAAATTAAGCTACCTTTCTCTCAATTTCTAAAGCATTTGTTAGATTCTCAATGGATATAACAAGACAATGTTTTGATTGAAATTAACAGTAAATGTTCAATTTTTTTTTAATAGGTTGGATGATGATCTTCAAGTAATTAATAATAATATTTAAATATGAAACTCCGGTGTTGCTACGGTGGCGAATACCGTCTCCGATTTCACTTTACTTGAAACACAAACACAGACGCATGCCCCATCTAATATACAATATTCTGAACCATACGAAGAACTGCGTACTGCGTCTTTGGGTAATACTACTTGTGAGAGGCATGCGGAGGTGCTCAGAACAAAGAAATTTGTAATTTGTGTCGTACTGGAGAGGTTCCTCCCTCAATTACTTCTGAGCATTTTGTAAATGCTATTATTGGCACGCTCGTACCCTCCATACAGCTTGAATATATTGTGTCAATTTGTATACTTTGTACAAATATTAAAATTATCGGGCTACGAAAAAAGACGAACAAAATCTGTATCATGAAGGTGACATGGCTGATATACCATATAAAAGAGTGAAAAAGACACAAAAAAGATTACTAAAATTAAAAATAACACTAAAAGCAAAATTAAGAGCAATAATAATAAAAGTAATGGAAAAAATAAAATAAATGCAAATTTTCTCACACAAATAAATTTGACACTGTCCTAGCTAATTGCTTACAAGAAAATAATAATAATAATAATAATAATAATAATAATAATAATAATGATAACAAGAGTAATAGTGGTGGTAATAATAATGATAATGATATCAAAAACAGTAATAATGATAACAATAATGTACTTTCTAAGAAAAATTGACTGCATCGGAGCGACATCGGAGGATCGAGGGGTGCCAATGATGGGAGATTACCTGCGGGCTTTCTCAAAGTGGGCAATCTCGGGGCTCATATTGATCAAGTTCGTCAGGTTCTTTCTGATTTTCCCTTCTATGATCTCTCGGGGTAGCGGAGTCTAGGCTTAATTCGAGAATGGAGGATACCGTCATTCGGATAAGTGACTATGTGATAATTAGGCAAGACCGTAATTCCGTTGGTGGTCGAGTGGCTTTATATGTAAAATCTGACCTTAAATGTCAAATATTATCGACGTCTAAAACCGAGCTACCTTTTAAACCAGGCATACTTGAATATATTTTATGCAGCATTCAAGAGCGTGATTCGCCTCCTGTATTTGTTGCCGTTATCTATCGGCCACCAAAGATTGTCTCTGTGGGTGAATCAGACTCAGTTCGCAATTTATCAGCGGAACTATCTTTGCAACTTATTCAGCATGGCCCACGGATTTCATTTCCACCTCGGGTACTTGGCTGCATGTCATTTTTGTCGATGATAACGACTCATTTGTTGATCTTAGTAACATCCCTGCGCCCTTTCACAATGGTCATGATATTATTTCTGCTACTATACTTTATAATAATTTTTCGCAAGTCAACACTATTATAAATACTATTACTTTCCGCAATTTTAAAAATATTCCTGCCAATGATCTTCAATGTTTGCTTTCCCAGTTTGATTGGTCGCCTTTTCATGTTGCTGAGATTGACATTGAGCTTGCGCTGTGATGTCTCTGTGATAATGTATCAGCGGTTGTGGAATTATTTGCTCCTCTTAAAACCATCAAACAGAAGAGATCTAGGCCGCCTTATGTGGATGCAGAGCTATCCCAGCTGCAGCGCAAACGTAACGCACTATTTAGACGATACTCACATACGAAGGACCCAAAAATATTTGAAGAATTTCTTCACATTAGAAGACATACAGACGAAAGAACTGAGGCAACGAAAATGAAGTATTTTTAGAGTCGTTTATCTGAGGCTCTTGATAATGACACTGTTTGGACAGAACTGCGAAATTTAGGATTCCTTCCTGGACGAGCGGTTGACTTAAATAGTTTTACACTCGAGGACTTGAACTGGCAGTTTGCTGGTGTGCCGATCTCCTCACTAGAGGATGATGAGATCCACCATGTAATAATTCAATGGGGTTCTCTAGCTCTGCCTTATTGTGGCTAAATTCTTACTTTTCGTCTCGTATGCAGGTTGTTGTTTCATCCGGTAACTTTTCTTCCTGGATTACAACAAACCTGGGAGTGCCACAAGGGTCTGTCCTGGGATCCCTACTCTTCTGTCTATACATTAATGACTTACGTGACATACTTCATATTGCGGGTGTCCAGCATGTTTTGTATGCAAATGATCTGGGTGGGGGGATAGCAGAGCTTCGGAGAGTCGCAATTGAAATACAGGATTGGGTTGTGCGCGTCTCACTCAAACTTAATGCTTCCAAGACTCAAGCTATATTGTTTGGTTGCCATAAATTTTGTTAGGACTTGGGTGATGGCGTGTACATCCCGTTTGTGGAAAGGGTTCTGAGTCTTGGTGTGGTTTTGGATTTGCAGCTATCTTGGAAGCTACATGTAGATAATATCACAAAAAAGTAAATAGAGTGTTGTATAGTTTGCGATTTTTCAGCAAGTACACTATCCAGGTTCTTACAAAGCGACTCGCTGAGGCGCTATTGTTTCCCCACACAGACTATTGTTCATTAGTCATACTGAATGCTTCGCAGGGGAATTAGAAACCGATTACAGATTTTAAAAAATACTTTTGTGCGTTAAGTTTGCGGTATTAGGAAGGATGATCATATAACGCCCTTACATGATACTATACTGCTTATTTATTTATTTATTTATATATTTATTTATTTATTTATTTATTTATTTATTTATTTATTTATTTATTTATTTATTTATTTATTTATATATTTATTTTTATTTATTTTATTTATTAAACCAGGTAAAATTACAACATTATGTATATGCCGCAATTCCTACAGAGATAAAATTAATTTATCTGTACGTAGGACTGGCAACTTAAAACTATAAACTTAAGACTAATACTTAAAACTAAAACTATAACTAAAGCTTAAGCAAAAAATACTTAAGCTTCCTAAACCAATAAAAACAATGATAAAATTTTATAAACATAACAAAGTAAATTCAGCGAAAACAGCACCCCTTAACAAGTATAACTAGTATACGAGGTAGTGTGACTGACTCGCTACCAATACTTAATCAACATTTGTCTAGCTGTCGTATAACTTTCAGTTGATGCATGTCTGTCTCTTGCAAATATAATTTTCTCTATGCTGTTTAATCTGGCTGGACAAGTAAGTCCCACCGCGCATGTAACTCTAAAGTGTGGAAACATTTCTTTATGTTGTTTAGAGGAATCACATTTACAGGTAGATGTAAAAACTATGTCGTCAATAACTACTAGATCTTTATATGGTGGTTGTCGTTTCAATGGGAAAACCGAGTTAGTAAAAATTTGCTTCCCTCGTATTCCTCTATCAAAATAAAAAATTGCTTTATTCGATCCTATGTAGTTAATATCACCATAAGACACACGAATGGCATTATGCTGTAGAACCTTTTTTCCCGTTGAATTTACAACTTTCATTTTTTTACTATTTTCGTTAGCTATATTGTCTATTTTAGAGAAAACTGTTTCAATAGGGATATATTTTTCTTTTTCATTAAATATTTTTTCTTCTGATTTTACTGATGCTTTCACAAAACTTATATACTTAAAAGTTGAGGAACAGCTCTTTTTATCCCATTCGTTGTCTTTTACAAATCCAATAATATTTTTATCGTTTTGCTTAATCTTATTTATAGTTAGATCCCTCTCCTCACTTATCGCTAACAGCTCAGTAGGATTTAATTTATTATCAACTTCACGTTCATACATATGTTTTATCTCTTTGGCTAATTTAATTACATTGTTTAAATTGATTTCATCCATTCTATAAATCATTTTTTTCCAGTTATAATTCGAAATACGCCGATGTGATCGATTATTGTTTAAACAACAAAAATTATTTGCACAGAAGTATGTTCTAATATCAAGAAACAATTTGTTAAGCAAAACAAGATCCTGTCGGACTTCCATTACAGGATTTGTACACTCAACAAAATTGTTGTTAATTTGATGAACTAACTTATAAAATTTTTTTTTTATTTCAATACAGTTAATTTTCTCCATGATAATTTATTACTTTATATATTTGTTTTAATCCAATTTTTAATTTTAGATCTTATGTTTTGTCTACTTGTTGTTAATATTTTTAATTCATTTGGTAATTTATTGAACTGTCTTACAGCTACAACGTAACTATTTTTATTACTTATCGTTTTAGTTATTTTAGGTAATGGAATGCATTTGTTTCTTGTAATAGTTGTTCTTTGTCTAAAAATATTGCTTAGTTTACTATAATGAAAATCAATTGCTTCATGAACAAAAGTTTGTTCCAGGCTTAGTGGGTAATTATCCCTTAGAAATGTATTTTTACTGATAATCTTGAGTAGTCGTTTTTGCGTTTTATTTAATAAATCTAAATTGTTTTTGTAAGCACCACCCCACGCAATTATGCCATAGTTTGCAATTCTGTGAAAAAGTGAATAGTATAATACTAAAAGTACCTCGACTGTCATTATTTTAGAGAACTTAGCAAACACATAAGTTAAGTATTTAGTTTTATTTACAATATATTCAATATGTTTATTCCATCTCATGTTATAATCAATAAAAATTCCTAGATACTTACAACTTTTTACCCTTTCCAAAACATGATTCTCAATTTTAATTGTTAAATCATTAGGAACGCTATCACTATAATTTCCAAAAGTGATATAAACCGTTTTATTGGCGTTTAGTGATAATTTATTGAAAGCTAACCATTTTGATACAAATCCCAAATATATGTTCATTTTATTTTCGGCTAATTTCCAAGTATTATCAACAGATAATACAACAGTGTCATCTGCATATGCTATTAAATTTTCAGAATATAAACTTTTCAGTAAATCATTAATATATAAAAGAAACAATAATGGACCCAAAATTGTTCCTTGAGGGACCCCTGTCTTAATTGGGAGTGAATTACTCTTTATTTTATTAAGTCTCACTATTTGACTGCGATTTGATAAGTAACTTGTAAGTAAGTCTAAGACATTTCCTCTGATCCCGTAATTGTAAAGCTTATTTATTAGTATATTATGATCTACTGTGTCAAAAGCTTTTGCCAAATCTAAGAAAGTTGCTATTAATGGTTTACTTTTATCTAAGTTTGTATATATAATGTTCGTCAAATAATTTAGTGCATCTTTAGTACCTTTTTTTTTAATAAAACCAAATTGATTTTCTGCCAATATACTATACTTTTCAATAAACTTATATATTCTTTTGTATATAATTTTTTCAAATATCTTTGCGAGATTTGATATTAATGATATTGGTCTGTAATTCGTTGCATAGCATTTATTACCCGATTTAAAAATAGGAATTACTTCTGCCTTTTTAAGTGCAGTAGGCCATATTGACTTCTCCATGCTCATATTATAAATGTGTGTTAGAGGCATAAGAATGTGGTTGGATATTGCTTTTAATGTTTTAGTGTTAATTTCATCGACCCCGCCTGATTTATCTTTCAAATTATTAATAATGTTCCTAATCTCTGTACTATGTGTGGGTGAAAGAAACATTGATTTGTCATTAAAAGGAATGTTAGTTGAATTAGAGCCCTGCGGTGTTTGTATTTTATAACTAAGCTTGGATCCTACAGTACAGAAGAATTCATTTAATTTATTCGCAATGTCTTTTTTATCGTCTATTTTACTGTTATTTTCATCCAATATGTACTCAAAATCATTAATTTTTTTTACATTTCTACCAAGCTTGTTATTAATCAAACTCCAAAGCCTTTGAGGATTTTTACTATTTTTTAAAAAATTTTTTTGGTCGTAAGTGCGTTTAGCTTCTTTAATTATCCTATCGAGTACCTTAACATAATTTTTATATTCATTTTTAATCTCCAAATCTCCAGAATTGCTTTTCCATGCTTTATAAAGATTTTCCTTTTTTTGACATGAAAACATAATAGCATTTGTAATCCAATTTTTTCTTGGTTTTTTATTATTTTTTTTAGTATTGTTATTCATGCCTGAACTCTTTGTCTTCCTAACACAGTCTGCAATCCAAGAGATCAACAGATCAGTAGCACTATTAGGATCATTTATTTGCGTAATTCTATTCCAGTTTATTTTACCTGCTATTGCATTTAATTTAAAATAATTTATTTTGTTACAAACTATGTCCTCCTTCTCATCAAATCTATCATCAACAGTCATAAAAAGAGGATAATGATCAGTAAAGGTACTGTTAATCTTATAAGTAGTAAACCTTAAGCTTTCACTTCTGATGAAAAAATTATCAATGCAAGTCCCTTCAGAAGCAATATCATCCGACGGTCTAGTTATACCCACAAAACCTGGAAAATACTCTTTCTCAAGAAAGTTTTCTAAGAGTTCATGACTAAAATTATTATTGCAATTTATATCAATATTGAAATCACCTATGATTATATGGTGTTTACCCATGTTATAAGAGTTGATGAAATTTTTTAAATCTAAAATGAATTCAGCCTTAGGATAATCATGTGATCTATAAAGTGCAGATATGACAATTTTTTCCTTACCTAATTTGAAACAAGAATTCAGTATGCTCAGTCTTCCAATTATTAAGGTTTCAGTACATTCTATCAATTTATCTAAAATGTAAATAATTACGCCATCTGATTTATTAATCTTACTATTATTATAATACATTTTATATCCATTTAAATTGTACAACTGTGGACATACTAAATTCCATGTTTCAGCACATACTATTACATTCGGTTTATATTCCAAGCTATTAATCAGACATTCAAGTTTAGGCAAATTCGCATTCAAACTTCTTATGTTTACGTATTATATTAGATTATTTTTTGAAATTATTTTACTGTTTAATTCATGAAAGTCACAACATGTTGTTTCTTCTATTTTTATACTATATTCCATTTAGAATACCGATTCCGTACTTCCACTCAAAGATCTTAAAGATAAAGTAGTTTCTTTCTTTTTTTCGGTCGATGGTGTAGTTTTATTATTTACCGATGTTCGCCTTACATTATTGCTATATCCCACGTTACCAATGTACCTCGGTAAAGCAGGTTTGATCTGATAATCGGTCATGATGATATAGTTTTTAATTTTAACTTGCAATATTTCACACTTTTCCGAGTCATTCACTGTATGTTCAGTATTATATTTTTTACCAAATTTGTTATTGCTATACTTGCAATTAGCACAGCATACATGTTCACTAACACAATTTCTAGTTTGATGATTACCTGCACACTTTAAACAAACAGGAGTGTTATTGCACTTGTGTCCATTATGTCCAAATCTACCACAAATAAAACATGGTTTAACATTCACTACATCGTAAACTTTGTAGCTCTGGTATCCTATAAATAGTTTATCATTATTTTCCTTTAAATATCTGTGTATGTCAGCAGATACTTCCATAATGACAGTAGTTTTTCCGTTTCTTGTATTAAGATTAGATTTTAATAATTTGCCTTTAGGTTCCATTGATGCAAAATTTCTGCAGTTAATATCATTTTCTAGAGCTTTGTCATCTAATTTATACATATTCTCTATTCCAACAATTTCTATAATCGGTTTTTTTAGTTCTTCTCTTTATATTTTACAACAGCTGGCAAGCTTCGTTGACAATACTTTTTCTGCAACTTTGACACTTTCGATATTCATACAGTCAATTGTAACTTCATTCTTGTTAACATGAATTTTTTTTGTTTGAATATTATTATTTTTAACTAAGTATTTTACTACTCTTTCTTTTAAATTAGTTTTATCATCATTGTTTTTCTTTTTAATAATAATCTTAGGAATTCTTTTCGTCTCAGTTACTATCACTTTCGAATTTAATACACTCGCAAATGATTTAGTATGGGTTTTTAATAATTCACTATCTTTCTTTTTTTCTTTGTTCAGTAACTCTTGTAATAATGCATTTTTTTCCTTCATTTCTTTATTTAATTCCTTTAATAACATATTTTCATTCTTGATTGCTTCCATCTGTTTATCATTTGCATAAAATGTTTTGTCCAATTCCATGCCATCATCTTCATTGTCTTCATTACTCTTGCTTTCCTTTAATTGTTCAAAATTATTCTGTAATATTTTGTATTCATTTTTTAGCAGTGCGTGCTCTTGACTGAGTTTTTGATTTGCAATTTTGCAATTATTAATTTCGTTTTTAAGCGTGCATAATATGACACGTGGATCTTCACTTGAAATTGAGGACAAGTCCAAGTCTTTATGTTCATCACAAATTACCAGTATATTAGTTACATATTTCACGTTTTTTTTCGGTTAAAGTCACTTTTATGAAAAACACTATCACATAACACACAAAACACCGTTGTATTCACTATTTTTGGGTGACATTTAAAGTTTATGTCAGGCGGGATTGCCGCAAGCGGCAAGTCCTCACCCGCCATCTTGGCTTGTATTTATTTATTTATATATTTAGTTATTTATTTATTTATACACATATTTATTATTACACGTATTTATTCATATACACATGAATGAAAGTATTTAAGGGATGTTAGATGACGTGAGATTGTGATGACAAATGACTGCTTTATTGTGTCGTCCAATTTAAAATTTTAAATTGTATTTTAGTATTGTGATTGAAAGACGGATTGACAGTTGTTTTATTTGTATTATATTTTATATGCTGACTTACTGTGATATTCGACGTATTTGCATTTATTGTGCGACTGTGATATTTTAACCTTTAGACTGCCGGACTGGCTCATATATGAGCCACCTGTGACCTTGACAACTACTCTAGAGATATGAGGTGTTTTTATGTATAAACTTTGCACATCAAAAATATCAATTTATAAGGCAAAAATGCCGGCAGTCTAAAGGTTAAACTGTTATAATACTGTGCAATATTGTATTTATACAAGCCTTTATATAATATTTATTTTTATTTGAAAATCTGTAAATTTTGTACTGTACAGATAAACTTATATATTGTAACGGGGTGAGTACTGGGGAATGTAAAGCCCCGATTAGGGCCAATCAGTCTCAACTTACCAATCTAAGTACAACAGTCCTACGATGCGGCCGGGAATCACTTTGATTCCCGTGTAATGCCGTTACCAACGCCAAACACTTTGTTTGACTTTGAAACCGTGTGTTGGGCTCTATGCCCAAAATTGCCAACTAGATTATACGCCGGAGAGGGCGGCATTCTTTGAAAAGAACTATTACCGGGAAATATGTTATTAACAAGCGAGATATTGTGTTAGTCGGCGAGAAAGATGATCTCGCCGAGTCAATTTATTTAATAAATAAACAATTATCAACAGATTGGACAATAACAATTGAGAGGGAGTCGCATCGTTGACTACCTCCGAGGTCAGCTCAAAAACAATCAATTAAAAGTCACTAGCGATCGCGTTATAAGTAACCGATCTGGGAATGATCGGTCACTTAACATGATGGCTGTGACGTCACGCAGTGTGGCGTATATAGCTTTGACGTAGGAGCTGCCTACGTCACGCGCGCGTTCTCTCGTGAAGTGGCTCCCGCGAACCACCGGCCTAACTACCCGGGCGGAATTTATCACGAGAGGGGGAGGTAAGGAGGATCGTTTCCTCACGTGGACCGTACCAGGTATATTGGGGTAAACTAATACGGGACACGCGGGTCTATACGTGATGCACCACTTATCGCTATGTAACTCCGTAATCTATATTGCGGGATAACCGGTGGGAAGACCGAGAGGGATTTGCCTCGAATCTACCTCTCTCTCTCACTCGAATAGCCTGCTTACCCATGACATAAGAAGAAAACAGAATACGTGGTACAAACCTCAAAGTTGCTGGGAACTGCAGACATTTAATAAAAAGAAACTGCAAACATCACGAAAACCGTGATAAAACGTAACGAAGCCTGTTGAGTGATTTTTTGTCGTCCATGCAGTGTATTTAGGAGTAGTTTGGGTTTTCCTCGATATTGATGAACAAACCATATTTATTTATTTGGCGACGTTTCGCTGGATATCCTCCATCCTCATCAGGCTATACCTTTTTTTATTAAAAAATGATGTCATTTTACAAATATCTTTTTATCACAATTATTACATATATAAATCTAAGTTACTTACTATTTCGTCAATACATAGGTATAAAAACATTAACAGCATCTTTGTTGCGTCGCTCTATAATTGAAAACAATGATTAATAAGTATAAAAATAATAACAATCGTTTAACAATTTTTGCACAGAGATTGAGGTTATATATAACATAGCTTTAACCTATAAAAAAATTTTTTTAATAGTCAAGAATCTTGTAATTATGAACCTAAATGAGAAGAAATTGAAAAACTAAAAAATATATATTTGAATTTACCGCGCCGCGCATCGTTCAAGAACAATACGCGCAGTAAGTATCGACTAACGCGCAAGTCAATCACTCGCCTTATCCAAACATCTGATCTATGTCATAAGGGAGATATACACATTATAATTTAGATTTTAATTTAATATAATTAATAATGTCACTGTAATGTTGGCTAAGATGTCTGGTATCGTCATTGCAATTGATCGCATTATGTTGCAGATTTATGTGGATCATTACTGATAATACTCGTTTCTTCCAATTCTTTTCAG
Organism: Theocolax elegans; assembly: GCA_026168455.1. NCBI lineage: Eukaryota > Metazoa > Arthropoda > Insecta > Hymenoptera > Cerocephalidae > Theocolax > Theocolax elegans. The sequence goes on along the minus strand of CM047426.1, from coordinate 49,041,037 downwards.
TATCGAGTATTTTGACGTTGTCAAAATCCAACGAATGATCATATGCGAACATATGTTCATTGATTACATAGTACGACTCTGTTTTGTTTATATTAGCTCTGTGTTCTTTAATACGACATTTTACTTGTCTCTTTGTTTCACCTACATAACTAGCGTTACAATCTTTACAATCTATTCTATACACTACATTAGTCTTAGTTAATTTGTCTATTTTATCTTTGCCCCTCACAATAACACCATCAATTTTATTATAAATTTTAGGTATAGCTTTGATAGCTTTATCTTCCAGAACCAGATATTTTTTCATAAAATTTAGGAATAAAAGGGATATTTAAAGTTGCTTTATAATTAATTACCGCTCTATTATTCGCTCTACTATAATGTTCTTAAATTAAAGCTATGTTATATATAACCTCAATCTCTGTGCAAAAATGGTTAAACGATTGTTATTATTTTTATACTTATTAATCATTGTTTTCAATTATAGAGCGACGCATCAGAGATGCTGTAAACGTTTTTATACCTATGTATTGACGAAATGGTAAGTAACTTAGATTTATATATGTAATAATTGTGATAAAAAGATGTTTGTAAAATGAAATCATCTTTTAATAAAAAAAGGTATAGCCTGATGAGGATGGAGGATATCCATCGAAACGTCACCAAATAAATAAATATGGTTTGTTCATCAATATCGAGGAAAACCCAAACTACTCTTAAGTAACCAAGCCTACTTACTCAAGAGATATAAATGGTTGGTTCACTGTGAAATCGAAGATGAAAAATATGAATATTGCTGTAACCGTGTGTGGGAATATGTTTTAGAGGTGTCAAGTAGTTCTGCTGAATTTTTTCAGATTTTTTCGGGACCATTATTTTGAGTTACAGAGAGTGTAAGTTGACATTTTAGCACTTTTTTGCATTATATTCCCATTTCCATGAATTTGTAGCTCCCAGAGGGTGCTTTTTTCACTATAAACATAAATACGACTTTATTGTAAAATTTTCTGAATTTTTCATTAAAAATACTTTTAAAGTCATAAATGTATGCTATCACACTCTTGTAAGCCATTTAAACCTAAATACTTAAAATAAGCAATTCCGCTCCGGACTCTAAAAACTAAATAAATACTGTCTAAAGAATGTCTTTTTATAGTCAGAAACTGACTATAAATTTCCAGAGTGGGTCTTAATCATTAAGGTCACTTTTCATCAAAATATCTGGGAAAAGTGACCTAAATATTAATAGAAATGTATATTTGTTGCCTTATAACGATGAATATGTTAGCATGATCATTGCGGAAAAATTCATGCAGTTACCTTGGAGTAGTAGAAAAGCATCTCCACTTTTTTCAGTATCAGTCTAATCTCCTGTAAGCTGTTAAAAATATAAATATTCTTGTACAATTGTAAAAAATTAATTTTTGTATTAAATACGTATCTTTAGTTATTATACACAAATCTAAAAATCCAGCATTATAAATGTTAAAAATTATTTTTTTATAATTGTATAAAAACATTTGTAATTTTAGCAGCTTACAGGAGATTAGACTGATACTGAAGAAAGTAGAGATGCTTTTCTACCACTCCAAGGTAACTGCATGAACTTTTTTGGAATGATCATGCTAACAGATTCATCGTTATAAGGCAACAAATATACATTTCTATTAATATTTCGGTCACTTTTCCCAGATATTTTGATGAAAAGTGATCTTATAGATGGGGGGAGAAATTATCGTTTGTCCAGAATTTGTTAATAAAAAGAAGACTTTATTGATCTCTACGAACATGGTTTTTGCTTTTGCCAACGTTTCGGACGTTGAAAAGGGACGGTTAAAAAACGACCGAAACGTCGGCAAAAGCAAAAACTATGTTCTTACAAATCAATAAAGCCTTCTTTTTATTAAGAAAAGTGATCTTAATTTAATATTAATATTTCGGTCACTTTTCCCAGATATTTTGATAAAAAGTGACCTTAATGATTTAGACCCACCCTGGAAATTTATAGGCAGTTTCTGACTACAAAAGGACATCTTTTAGACAGTTTGTAGTTTTTAGAGTCCGGAGCAGAATTACTGATTTTCAGTATTTAAGGTTTAAATGGTTTTCAAGAGTGTGACAGCATACATATATGATTTTAAAAGTATTTTTAATGAAAAATTCAGGAAATTTTACAATAAAGTCGTATTTATGTTTATAGTGAAAAAAGCACCCTCTGGGAGCTACAAATTCATGGAAATGGGAATATAATGCAGAAAAGTGCTAAAATATCAACTTTGACTCTCTGTAACTCAAAATAATGGCCCCGAAAAAATCTGATAAAATTCAGCAGAACTACTTGGCAACTCTAAAACATATTCCCACAGTTACAGCAATATTCATATTTTTCATCTTCGATTTCACAGAGAACCAACCATTTATATCTCTTGAGTAAGTAGGCTTGGTTACGTTTTATCATGCTTTTCGTGATGTTTGCAGTTTCTTTTTATTAAATGTCTGCAGTTCCCAGCAACTTTGAGGTTTGTACCACGTATTCTGTTTTCTTCTTATGTCATCGGTAAGCACCCTTCCACAAGGCTCTGCGCGCAGTAGTTTTCAAAATTGACCGCTAGATGACGCCTACCATACCATTTCAAAGGAATTTTAATATATTAGCTGTAAATACAAATTCCAGTTCCCATATCAGTAGTTTTATTTGTAAAGACTCATCACGTTCAAGAGCTGCATTGTAATTATGCACGACCTGCAATCACTATTTCCATTTGAATTGTGATCGTGCACAAATAAATAAAACAAAAACAAAAACCATATCTACTGTAAACTCAAAGAAAAAAATTGATAATAGTGCAAAGACAAAGACTATTAATACAAGGTATATATACACCTGCCAAAACTGCAACATTATAAACAAGAACAAGCAGAGTATGTCGTTCTGTCGTGTAAGTAAGCCCCTCTCCCCTCTACATTCTTCAACGCCCGGAAATGGTCTGCCCGGTTGCATTAACTCAGACTCGGGAGTCTATATACGGCAAGGCTGCAGCATCGCAGGCGCATAAGACAACGAAGAAAGAGCAAAATTCATTTTTTTATATTGTAATACTCAAACTTATTGTAATAATTTATTGTTTTCGGACGGTAATTCGGACATTTTGCTTATAACATCATCTAAACAACGAAACAATTATTAATTCCTTAAAAGTTTCATCAATTTTTGAAAATACTTTAAAAATATAACTAATGTATTGGATGATGTCGTGGATAGAATGCGTGCCCAAGACTTATTACTGACAGAATACCGGGCTGTGTTGACAGAATTATTGCTAATTCTTTTTAATAGATTGGATGATGATTTAGAAGTAATTAACCATAATATAGATAGGAAAAATCCACAATAGTTTTAACATTTTATGTAAGCGAAACATGTTATCTTTTAAAATCTGTAACTTGAATTCCTGAAGAGGCACATCATTGTATTTGGGCTTAATTTGTTTGTTGTACAGACAACGAAACATTTGTCAACTTTGGGGAAAGTGGCTAAAACGGTACAGTTAATATTTTCCTGAAAGTACAAAAGCAGTTACATTTTCAGCAAACTATTTGAAAAAAATCTGAAATTTAAGGAATTTTATGTATTTTTTATTTGCGCCGTTCAATATAATCGCATAATAATAATAGAATATTATTCTTGGCTTTAATAAAATAATACACTATTTTGTAAACCGACACGGTGGCGGAGTGGCGGAGACGCACCTCGGCCGATCACGAAAGTTAAGCAGCACTGAGTGCGGTTCGCACTTGGATGGGTGACACCATTCTTGTGCGGCTTTCGGGATCGGTTAGGTGTTTTTCCACACTTCACAACGAGAGCGGAAGGTGTGGAACATTCGGTTTCGGTGTTTGGGCCTATACAAGGTGACCTGAACATCTAAATAGAATGTTTCAATACACCGGCCGTCTCGCGGAAGGTTTTCCTACAAGGTTTTCCCTCCCTCACGGGCATAACCCCGGGCGAATGCGAGACGGTAGGGACCGGGATGGGAAAAACTGGAATGTCTTCACCCCCACACATAGGTGGTAGGGGTGTCCCTGTAAAAACCCGTTTAATATTGGGTATACGGGGTGATGAGCAAAGAGAATAAGAAAAAAAAAAATTTACTGCAGCTGTATTTTGGATTTTAAATGTTTAATAATTATATATTAATATAAGCATAAAAATTAAAGCTGTAACGCTGCACTGGGGATCAGGGTGCAGGTTAATTAGGGTCAGCTATTGGTTGATATTAATATAAGTATTTATTTATTTATTTTTTTTTATTACTTTAACGTTGCTCTTTTTATGCTCCCATATCGGTGCTAATCAGCGACGGAGGTCATACGATGTCTTCGTAAAGAAAGCACTTGTTGAAAATACATTCACCAGTGGTGTTTGTATCAATCGGCCGGGCCGGGAATCGAACCTGGGACCATCAGATTACGAACCCGACGCCCTACCGACCGAGCCATCGCAGGCCTCTTAAGTATTTATTGCTAACACAAGCAAAACAAATATAGTGGGTGGGCGCCAGCCGCGTTATTACGCGACAACTACCAATTACTCGCGGGTAATCGTAACAAAAAATGAGCAGTGCGCAATACAATCACTGGCCGGATATGCGGCCGAAATACGCGTATGTCCGGATACGCTGTAGGGGAGGAAGGGGAAGGACGGGAAGGAACGGAATACTCGCACACTCGATGCACGGTACACAGCGGTACCGGCAGCAGAGAAGGATATTAAATCCACCAACCTTTTCGGGGATATCCTGGACGCTTGATGGTCTATCTTTCTCTCTCTCTCTCTCTCTTTCTCACTATGCACTCACTCGTACTAAATTGCTATTCGCAGCTGATCGTTGTCGTCGAGTCGACCGACCGTAGAGCTCTGACTCTCGGCGTGCTCGAGAGCTCCGTGTTCGTGCCGCGCGCCTGCGCAGTACGTACTCGTGCGCGGCACCTCGATCTCTCGTCGCGCGAGCGAGTCGAGTACCGCTGTAATCAGGCTGTATCGATACAAGTTGGCTGTATAGTGTATGGTGACCTGGTGCTGCTTACGTCTCGGAGATGCGGTATAACTTCCTTCCAGGTAACTAGTAAATCGTTCCTTCTTGTGTTCTTCAACTAATTAGTACGGTGTGAGTTTCAGGTACGAAACTCACCCGCCGCCGCTTTGCTGCTCGGGGCCGAGACACCCCTCTCTCCTCGACGACGTCAACTTCGGTGATGGATAGCCGCTCCGTCTACGGCTCCAGGTAAATACTTGGTCGTGAGGTTTACGCAGATATGCGTATTTGTATGCGTGCTTATCCGAGAGGTCAGCTGTACACGTTGTTTGTGTACAGCAACCTAACCTCAATTTGTCCTATGCTGTTCCTTGTACAGCTGTAGTGATTATATACAGCTGTATATGTATTTCCTTGTCTGTGTCTTCTGCCTATTGCTGTTTATCCTCTTCCTTGTTCCTTACCCTCTTAATGCGTATTTGTTCTCATTAAGTATCTTGTTTACAGCTGTATTTTTGTTGGCGTTGGAGGTTTTCCTGCTTCCTGCCTAGATACTACCTCATCGCCTTGACTGCTGTACTGTGAGGCTTCGGAGAGTCCTGGAGGCTTCCTGGTGATTGCCTCCCTTAGAGTATCCTGCCTGCAGTGTAAGACTCGGAGGAGCCCACCTGATAATCTGAGCTCGCCCAAGGTCCTCATCGCCAGGACCACCTCAGTGTTTGTGTGCCGTGCTTGGGAAAAGGTTTTTAGTATGTGAGGGTAGGCAGGATTTAGGTGATGTGCGGGTAGGTAGCTAGGGAAAAGTATATGGGTAGGTAGGTGTAGCTAGGGACTCGTATAGCTTGTACGGGTAGGTAGGTGTTCGCCAGGGGTTCTATCGCTCGTTCTTGACATGTGCAAAGCACATTGTCACAAAGCATACTAGGCAAGAAATTTTGTTCCTAATATAATGTGTATACCTGTAGAGTATTATATTCAATGTCAGACCTTTTCATCCCCACCCTAGTTTCGAGGAAAAAAGATCTCGAGGCACACCTGGCCAGGGAATAGCGTTGTCATCAGTTTCAATATGACCGTTGGAGTTACTAATGTGTAAGAAAATGTCAGACGTGCAACATTTCTCTGTATTTTGTTTAAAAAAAGTTCCAATTTAACAGATTTCACCGAGGTAACTTTACAAAAATGTACCGAAATATTAAATGCGCGGAGGGCAAATAATTTATCCGGAAACGATAAGGTATTGCCCAAAAAAGTGAGTGATTTTCAGTTGTACCACACGAAATGTTACGAAACATTCACTGCTTTGCCACCAAAATACAGAGCATATGGTCGAAAATCGGAAGAAAGTGAAGCTTCAACATCTTCTTCAAAAGAAATTAAGGAGATGTAAACCCATTAAAACAAAATCAGTATTTATTTTTTCTCAAGCAAACAGTATACTTTATCGAAAAAAACGCTCTGTAACGGTGTTGTATTTATGTGACGTCCCATAGACGTCTAAATATATTTAGTTATAATAATATATATTTTTATAAGTTGACAAAATCGAATTATAAAGAACACGCGTAGAAATGAAAATTAAGCTTACTTCGCGAAACGGCATCGATCGCTGACCGCTAAAGCATCGACGCAGCATTTTTGCAATAAAGTCAAGAACCTAAGCTTTATGTGCGTCGATCGCTTATTGGTTCAAATCAAGGACGCAAACGGCTCTTCAAATTGTAAATTCGAACAATACGTCAGACTAATTTCTTCCTCCGAGCCGTTTGC